>NC_069431.1:12547998-12577998 GCF_026875155.1 Cherax quadricarinatus | reverse complement strand
GAGGATTAGTAGGAGGGAGAGAGGGCAAAGGGATTATAGACAGAATAGAGGAGGAACTGAAAAAGAGAAAAGTACAAAATTCACAGGAATATGTAGATAAACGTAAATTAGAAAGACAATCTAGACAAGAATAAAGATGAAAGTAGAAATATAACTAGAGCAATAAATATGGAGGGGAAAAAATACCATAAGTCAAGAAACGAAAATATCTTAAAATTTTTCCCATAAGGCACAAAAGAAATAAGAATTTATTAACTATAGTTGAACATAATTTATCTTAAGTCAGTTGCGAGCATAATAGAGGGTAAGTGAACAATGGTAACGCGTGGTAAGTAATCCCCTGGTTAATTACATCTTGCTAATGACCAATTAGTCGTTGTTTCATTGTTATGCAGGGACGACCCATGCAGATCATCCTGCAACACCACTTACTGATTCAGTCATACCTGCGTAGCCAGTCAGTCACATCTTACATTCATTAAGTCATGCATTACAGTCATCCAGTAACACCATACACTATTCCAGTCACACCTCACACTATACACTATTCCAGTCGCAACTCACACTATACACTGATCCAGTCACACCTCACACTATACACTATTCCAGTCGCACCTCACACTATACACTGATCCAGTCACACCTCACACTATACACTGATCCAGTCACACCTCACACTATACACTGATCCAGTCACACCTCACACTATACACTGATCCAGTCACACCTCACACTATACACTGATCCAGTCACACCTCACACTATACACTGATCCAGTCACACCTCACACTTTTACACTGATCCAGTCACACCTCACACTATACACTGATCCAGTCACACCTCACACTATACACTGATCCAGTCACACCTCACACTATACACTATTCCAGTCGCACCTCACACTATACACTGATCCAGTCACACCTCACACTATACACTATTCCAGTCGCACCTCACACTATACACTGATCCAGTCACACCTCACACTATACACTGATCCAGTCACACCTCACACTATACACTGATCCAGTCACACCTCACACTATACACTGATCCAGTCACACCTCACACTATACACTGATCCAGTCAACACCTAAACACTATACACTATTCCAGTCGCACCTCACACTATACACTGATCCAGTCACACCTCACACTATACACTATTCCAGTCGCAACTCACACTATACACTATTCCAGTCGCACCTCCACTATTACACTGATCCAGTCAAAACCTCACACTATACACTGATCCAGTCACACCTCACACTATACACTGATCCAGTCACACCTCACACTTTACACTGATCCAGTCACACCTCACACTATACACTGATCCAGTCACACCTCACACTATACACTGATCCAGTCACACCTCATACTATACACTGATCCAGTCACACCTCACACTATACACTATTCCAGTCGCACCTCACACTATACACTGATCCAGTCACACCTCACACTATACACTATTCCAGTCGCACCTCACACTTTTACACTGATCCAGTCACACCTCACACTATACACTGATCCAGTCACACCTCACACTATACACTGATCCAGTCACACCTCACACTATACACTGATCCAGTCACACCTCACCCTATACACTGATCCAGTCACCACCTCACACTATACACTGATCCAGTCACACCTCACACTATACACTGATCCAGTCACACCTCACCCTAAAACACTGATCAGTCACGCCTCACACTATACACTGATCCAGTCACATCTCACACTATACACTGATCCAGTCACACCTCACACTATTCACTGATCCAGTCACACCTCGCACTATACACTGATCCAGTCACAACCTCACACTATACACTGATCCAGTCACACCTCACACTATACACTGATCCAGTCAACCTCACACTATACACTGATCCAGTCACACCTCACACTATACACTGATCCAGTCACACCTCACACTATACACTGATCCAGTCACACCTCACACTATACACTGATCCAGTCACACCTCACACTATACACTGGTCCAGTCACACCTCGCACTATACACTGGTCCAGTCACACCTCACACTATACACTGATCCAGTCACACCTCACACTATACACAGATCCAGTCACACCTCACACTATACACTGATCCAGTCACACCTCACACTATACACTGATCCAGTCACACCTCACACTATACACTGATCCAGTCACACCTCACACTATACACTGATCCAGTCACACCTCACACTATACACTGATCCAGTCACACCTCGCACTTATACACTGATCCAGTCACACCTCACACTATACACTGATCCAGTCACACCTCACACTATACACTGATCCAGTCACACCTCACACTATACACTGATCCAGTCACACCTCACACTATACACTGATCCAGTCACACCTCACACTATGCACTGATCCAGTCACACCTCACACTATACACTGACCCAGTCACACCTCACACTATACACTGATCCAGTCACACCTCACACTATACCACTGATCCAGTCACACCTCGCACTATTACACTGATTCCAGTCACATCTCACACTATACACTGATCCAGTCACACCTCACACTTTTACACTGACCCAGTCACACCTCACACTATACACTGATCAGTCAACACCTAAACACTATGCACTGATCCAGTCACACCTCACATTTATACACTGATCCAGTCACACCTCACACTATACACTGATCCAGTCACACCTCACACTATACACTGATCCAGTCACACCTCGCACTATACACTGATCCAGTCACATCTCACACTATACACTGATCCAGTCACACCTCACACTATACACTGATCCAGTCACACCTCACACTATACACTGATCCAGTCACACCTCACACTATACACTGATCCAGTCACATCTCACACTATGCACTGATCCAGTCACACCTCACACTGTACACTGATCCAGTCACACCTCACACTATACACTGATCCAGTCACACCTCACACTATACACTGATCCAGTCCCCACCTCACACTATACACTGACCCAGTCACACCTCACACTAAAACACTGATCCAGTCACACCTCACACTATACACTGATCCAGTCACACCTCCCCACTATACACTGATCCAGTCACACCTCACACTATACACTGATCCAGTCACACCTCACACTATACACTGATCCAGTCACACCTCACACTATACACTGATCCAGTCACACCTCACACTATACACTGACTGTTTACATACACTGAGCAATCCCTCTTCTCCTGACAAGCAACCCAAAACAATCTCCCAATCTGCACTAATCAACCAGCAATATCATTCGTCTCAGTAACAACAAATTCTTCATAAAAAAAAAACAAGCGTCAAAAAGAAAATCATTCCTCCCAAATCACCCGTTTTTATCTCTTCGTGCCAATAAAAACAAAAACAAAATCACGTTCTCCGTGAGAGAGCAACAAACGTTCACACACAGCCGTAGGAAACAAGAACGATCAGAGGAGGCCAAGCAAGTGAGAAACAATGAGAAAACAGTCGTTCTTATCACCGTCATGGGAGAAAAATAAGATATACCAATTGTTTGGGCTGTGATGGCTGCCTCAAACTAGCGTCTGAAAGAGGTTTCTCTCTCTCTTTCTCTCTCTCTCTCTCTCTCTCTCTCTCTCTCTCTCTCTCTCTCTCTCTCTCTCTCTCTCTCTCTCTCTCTCTCTCTCTCTCACTCACTCTCTCTCATTCTCTCTCTCTCTCTCTCTCTCTCTCTCTCTCTCTCTCTCTCTCTCGTGATGAGCTTCTGAAGGCCCTTTTTCAGAAATGAGTAATGGCTGGTGGGGAGGGAGGAATTTTTGCTCACACTAGAGAGAAGAGAGTGAAGAGAGCGAGAGAGCAGATGAGACGAGAGAGAGTGAGAGAGAGAGAGAAAGAGAGCGGGAGAATAGAGGGGCAAGCAATGGTGAGAATGAGAGTGATTAATTTTAAGTTGCTCATTTAGGGTGGGATGAGAAACGTAAAGGGGGTGTAGGGTTGTACATGGGAGGGGCTGACAGCAAGAGGCTATCTGCTGACAATGATTGTACCTATAGTGTAACAACTTTCAATTCTCTCTAGATAGTTGTGATTAATACAGTATAGCAAAGGGCTCTCTTTCCACCCTCCATTTCCTATCTACAAACTGCTGGCTTGACAACCAGAGTAGAAGAATTTTTATAACTTACGAAATTTTATAGGTATAGAACACGAATTTGGCTTCTAATTATTAACTAGTAAACTATTGCCATAGCACTTCTAGTACCACTACTAGTACTACTACTAGTACTACTACTAGTACTACTACTAGTACCACTACTAGTACTACTACTAGCACTACTAATAGTACTACATACTAGTACCATACTAGTACTACTACTAGCACTACTAATAGTACTATACTAGTACCACTACTAGTACTACTATCTAGTACTACTACTAGTACCACTACTAGTACTACTACTAGCACTACTAATAGTACTACTACTAGTACCACTACTAGTACTACTACTAGCACTACTAATAGTACTACTACTAGTACCACTACTAGTACTACTACTAGTACTACTACTAGTACCACTACTAGTACTACTACTAGTACCACTACTAGTACTACTACTAGTACTACTACTAGTACTACTACTAGTACTACTACTAGTACCACTACTAGTACTACTACTAGCACTACTAATAGTACTACTACTAGTACCACTACTAGTACCACTACTAGTACCACTACTAGTACTACTACTAGCACTACTAATAGTACTACTACTAGTACCACTACTAGTACTACTACTAGTACTACTACTAGTACCACTACTAGTACTACTACTAGTACTACTACTAGTACCACTACTAGTACCACTACTAGTACCACTACTAGTACCACTACTAGTACTACTACTAGTACCACTACTAGTACTACTACTAGTACCACTACTAGTACTACTACTAGTACTACTACTAGTACCACTACTAGTACTACTACTAGTACCACTACTAGTACTACTACTAGTACTACTACTAGTACCACTACTAGTACTACTACTAGCACTACTAATAGTACTACTACTAGTACCACTACTAGCACTACTAATAGTACTACTACTAGTACCACTACTAGCACTACTAATAGTACTACTAGTAGTACCACTACTAGTACTACTACTAGCACTACTAATAGTACTACTACTAGTACCACTACTAGCACTACTAATAGTACTACTACTAGTACCACTACTAGCACTACTAATAGTACTACAAACTAGTACCACTACTAGTACTACTACTAGTACTACTACTAGTACCACTACTAGTACTACTACTAGTACCACTACTAGTACTACTACTAGTACTACTACTAGTACCACTACTAGTACTACTAATAGTACTACTACTAGTACCACTACTAGCACTACTAATAGTACTACTACTAGTACCACTACTAGCACTACTAATAGTACTACTACTAGTACCACTACTAGTACTACTACTAGTACTACTACTAGTACCACTACTAGTACTACTACTAGTACCACTACTAGTACTACTACTAGTACTACTACTAGTACCACTACTAGTACTACTACTATGCTTCAGGTAGTTTACGACACATTTATTGTCTTGTGATATTTGCTGACTTAACAAGATGGTTCCATTAACTCAGTGCTCACTGCCTCTGGGTTTTAAAAAATATTCTCTACTGCTGTAGGAAATATAATAAAAATGAATGACTTTGCACTTGTCCACAATGGCACACACCTCCCCAGCCCCCGGCCACTGTGTCAACCTCCCCAGCCCCCGGCCACTGTGTCAACCTCCCCAGCCCCCGGCCACTGTGTCAACCTCCCCAGCCCCCGGCCACTGTGTCAACCTCCCCAGCCCCCGGCCACTGTGTCAACCTCCCCAGCCCCCGGCCACTGTGTCAACCTCCCCAGCCCCCGACCACTGTGTCAACCTCCCCAGCCCCGGCCACTGTGTCAACCTCCCCAGCCCCGACCACTGTGTCAACCTCCCCAGCCCCGGCCACTGTGTCAACCTCCACAGCCCCCGGCCATTGTGTCAACCTCCACAGCCCCGGCCACTGTGTCAACCTCCACAGCCCCCGGGCACTGTGTCAACCTCCCAGCCCCGACCACTGTGTCAACCTCCCCAGCCCCCGGCCAATGTGTCAACCTCCACAGTCCCCGGCCACTGTGTCAACCTCCCAGCCCCCGACCACTGTGTCAACCTCCCACCCCCCGGCCACTGTGTCAACCTCCCCAGCCCGGCCACTGTGTCAACCTCCCAGCCCCCGACCACTGTGTCAACATCCCCAGCCCCCGGCCACTGTGTCAACCTCCCCAGCCCCCGGCCACTGTGTCAACCTCCACAGCCCCCGGCCACTGTGTCATCCTCCCAGCCCCGGCCACTGTGTCAACCTCCCCAGCCCCCGGCCACTGTGTCAACCTCCCCAGCCCCCGATCACTGTGTCAACCTCCCAGCCCCCGGCCACTGTGTCAACCTCCATCCCCGACGACTGTGTCAGCCTTCCCAGCCCCCGGCCCCTTTTTAAACCCCCCCCCCCCCGGCCCTCAAACCCCCACCCCCCGGCCCCCCCACCCCCCCACCCCAACCTTCACCCCCCACTTTTCCCTCCCACCCCCCCCCGCCCCAACCTTCAACCCCCCCACCCCCGGCACCCCAACCCCCACCCCGGCCCCCCCCCCCCCCCCCGGAAAACCCCCAGCCCCGCACGGGAACCCTCCCCAGCCCCCCCCCTTAAACCCCCCCAGGCCCCCCCCATGGTAACCCCCCCCCCGAGACTTGAATTAAAATTAAAAACCCCTCCCAGCGGGGGGGAACGGCAACCCCCAGCCCCGATTGAAAAATTCCCCCCAAGGGAAAATCCCCCCCGCCTTGCAACCTAAAGGAAGGTAATTGGGAGGTTGGTAAAATGGGATGCGAAAAACCCCGGGGGAACCCTATTATAAAAACCCCCGCCCCGGCCGGTAAACCTCCCCCCCAGAGTGAATAGGGCCAGGACCCCCTAGCCCCCGGAATGGTAAAACCCCCCCCCGGCCCTGGTAAACCTTACCCCCGGCCCCCGGGAAAAAAGGGTTTATCCCCAGGGGCCCCTAACCTCCTGGGGAAAAATTTTTCCCTCCCGCCCCCCCATTTCCCCCTCCCCCCCCCCCGAAACCCCACCCCCGGGCCTGTAACACCCCACCCCCCCTCGTAACCCCCCAAACCCCCGGACGGGAAACTCCCCCCCCCCCCTTTTTAACCCCCCGGCTTCCCCCAAACCCCCCAACCTCCCCCCCCCGGAGGGAAATTTTAACACTTCCCCCCAAAGGGTGGTAACCTGAAAAGGCCCCCCAAAGGGGTTAAATTTCCCCGGACATTTAAAAAAAACCCCCTTGCCCCCCCACCCCCAATCTAATGTGAAAACAACCCAGGGAACCCCGGAACTGTTTTAAGCAAAATTTTAAAAAATGCCCCCCCCCCCTTGTTAAAGGAAGGAAAAAAATGGTAATAGTAATGGTTATATATAGTAATTGGAAATGAAAAAAAGGGGGGGGAAAAAGGAAAATTTGGGAAAAAGGCAAAAAAGGGGACGAATCCCATACCCGGCAAAGGTAAAAGGGAAGGTTTGTGGGGGGTCAAACCCCTAAAGATTTGAAAATTCCACGATAAGGAAGGGGACCGGTTATGAGGGTTTCTTATAGATGGTTTTCCCACTCAACTTGCACATAAGTTACCTTTCCCCAACTTTCAACCCTAAAATTTTCCACCGCATGTGTAACATCACCCGGACCCTCCTACCCCGGACTGGTAAACTCCAACCCAGCCACCTGCAACTCAGCCTCGCACGGGCAACCTCCCCGCCCCGACCACTGTGTAAACCTTCCCAGCCCCCGACCACTGTGTCAACCTCCCCAGCCCCCGACCACTGTGTCAACCTCCCCAGCCCCCGTCCCCCTGTGTCAACCTCCCCAGCCCCCGCCCACTGTGTCAACCTCCCCAGCCCCCGACCACTGTGTCAACCTCCCCAGCCCCCGACCACTGTGTCAACCTCCCCGCCCTCGACCACTGTGTCAACCTCTCCAGCCCCCGACCACTGTGTCAACTTCCCCAGCCCCCGACCACTGTGTCAACCTCCCCAGCCCCCGGCCACTGCGTCAACCCCCCCAGCCCCCGAGCACTGTGTCAACCTCCCAGCCCCCGACCACTATGTCAACCTCCCTGCCCCCGACCACTGTGTCAACCTCCCCAGCCCCTGACCACCGTGTCAACCTCCCCACCCCCGGCCACTGTGTCAACCTCCCACCCCCGACCACTGTGTCAACCTTCCCAGCCCCCGACCACTGTGTCAACCTCCCCAGCCCCGACCACTGTGTCACCTCCCCAGCCCCCCGTCCACTGTGTCAACCTCCCCAGCCCCCGACCACTGTGTCAACCTCCCCACCCCCCGACCACTGTGTCAACCCCCCCAGCCCCCGACCACTGTGTCAACCTCCCCACCCTTGACCCCCTGTGTCAACCTCCCCAGCCCCGACCACTGTGTCAACTTCCCCAGCCCCCGACCACGGGTGCAACCTCCCAGCCCCCGCCACTGCGTCAACCTCCACAGCCCCCGACACTGTGTCAACCTCCCCAGCCCCCGACCCACTATGTCAACCTCCCCAGCCCCCGACCACGTTCAACCTCCCCACCCCCGACCATTGTGTCAACCTCCCACCCCCCGACCACTGGTAAACCTCCCCAGCCCCCGACCTTTGTGTCAACCTCCCCAGCCCCGGGCCCACTGTGTCAACCTCCCCAGCCCCCGACCACTGTGTAAACCCCCTCAGCCCCCGAGCACTGTGTCAACCTCCCGAGCCCCCGACCACTGTGTCAACCTCCTCAGCCCCCGACCACTGTGTCAAACTCCCAGCCCCCCGGCCACTGTTTTTAATCTCCCCAGCCCCCGGGGCCACTGTGTTAACCTCCCAGCCCCCGGCCACTGTGTTAACCTCCCCACCCCCCGGCCACTGTTCAACCTCCACAGCCCCCGGCCACTGTGTCAACCTCCCCCGCCCCCGGCCACTGTGTAAACCCCCCCAGCCCCGACTACTTTGTCAACCTCCCCACCCCCCGCCCCGTGTCAACCTCCCCAGCCCCTGATCACCTGTGTCAACCTCCCCAGCCCCCGGGCCACTGTGTCAACCTCGCCACCCCCCGAGCACTGTGCCCAACCCCCCAGCCCCCGACCACTGTGTCAACCCCCCCAGCCCCCGGCCACTGTGTCAACTCCCCAACCCCAGGCCACTGTGTCAACCTCCCAGCCCCCGGCCACCGTGTCAACCTCCCCAGCCCCCGGGCCCACTGGGGTCAACCTCCCACCCCCCGACTACTGTGTCAACCTCCCCAGCCCCCGGCCACTGTGTCAACCTCCCCACCCCCGAGCACTGTGTCAACCTCCCCAGCCCCCGATCACTGTGTCAACCTCCCCTGCCCCCGACCACTGTGTCAACCTCCCCAGCCCCCGGTAACTGTGTCAACCTCCCCAGGCACCGGCCACTGGTCAAACCTCCCCAGCCCCCGGCCACTGTGTCAACCTCCCCAGCCCCCGGCCACTGTGTCAACCTCCCCAGCCTCCGACCACTGTGTCAACCTCCCCAGCCCCCGGCCACTGTGTCAACCTCCCCAGCCCCCGACCACTGTGTCAACCTCCTCATCCCCCGACCACTGTGTCAACTTCCCCATCCCCCGACCACTGTGTCAACCTCCCCTGCCCCCGGGCCCCACTGTGTCAACCTCCCCAACCCCAACCCAAACTGTGTCAACCTCCCCAGCCCCCGACCCCCGTGTCAACCTCCCCAGCCCCCGGCCACTGTGTCAACCCCCCAGCCCCCGACCACTGGTAAACCTTCCCACCCCCGACCACTGGGGTCAACCTCCCCACCCCGTCCACTGTGTCAACCTCCCCAGCCCCCGACCACTGTGTCAACCTCCCCAGCCCCGACCTCTGTTCCAACTTCCCCAGCCCCCGACCACTGTGTCAACCTCCCCAGCCACCGACCATTGTGTCAACCTCCCTCGCCCCCGACCACTGTGTAAAACCTCCCCGGGCCCCCGACCTCTGTGTCAACTTCCCCAGCCCCCGACCACGTGTCAACCTCCCCAGCCCCGGCCACTGCGTCAACCCCCCCAGCCCCCGAGCACTGTGTCAACTCCCCAGCCCCGGCCACTGTGTCAACCTCCCCAAGCCCTCGACCACTGTGTCAACCCCTCACCCAGAGCACTGTGTCAACCTCCCCACCCCCGACCACTGTGTCAACCTCCTCAGCCCCCGACCACTGTGTCAACCTCCCCACCCCGGCACTGTAAAACCTCCCAGCCCCGCCACTTTTTAACTCCCCACCCTCGCCAAACGGGTTAACCTCCCCAGCCCCGGGCCACTGTGTAAACCTCCCCAGCCTCCGGCCACTGTGTCAACCTCCCCAGCCCCCGGCCACTGGTCAACCTCCCCAGCCCCGACACTGTGTCAACCTCCCCAGCCCCGGCCACCGTGTCCAACCCCCCCAGCCCCCGATCACTGTGTCAACCTCCCCAGCCCCCGGCCACTGTGTCAACCTCCCCAGCCCCCGACTACTGTGTCAACCTCCCCAGCCCCCGGCCACCGTGTCAACCTCCCCAGCCCCCGATCACTGTGTCAACCTCCCTAGCCCCCGGCCACTGTGTCAACCTCCCCAGCCCCCGATCACTGTTTTAACCTCCCACCCCCCGGGCCACCGTGTCAACCTCCCCAGCCCCGGATCACTGTGTCAACCTCCCCAGCCCCCTGGCCACTGTGTCAACCTCTCAGACCCCGGACACTGTTTTCAACCTTCCCACCCCCCGCCACTGTGTCAACCTCCCCGCCCCGACTACTGTGTCAACCTCCCCAGCCCCCGGCCACTGTGTAAACCTCCCCACCCCCGAGCACTGTGTCAACCTCCCCAGCCCCCGACCACTGTGTAACCTCCCCTCCCCCCGACCACTGTGTCAACCTCCCCAACCCCAGTAACTGTGTCAACCTCCCCGGGCCCCGGGCCACTGTGTCAACCTCCCCACCCCCCGGCCACTGTGTCAACCTCCCATCCCCCGACCACTGTGTCAATTTCCCCAGCCCCCGCAACTGTGTAAACGTCCCCCCCCCCCCAGCCCCCCGGCCACTGTGTCAACCTCCCCAACCCCCCAGGCCACTGTGTCAACCTCCCAGCTCCGGCCACCGTGTCAACCTCCCAGCCCCCGGCCACTGTGTCAACCTCCCCAGCCCCCGACCACTGTGTCAACCTTCCCAGCCCCCGACCACGGGTTTCAACCTCCCAGCCCCCGCCCACTGTGTCAACCCCCTCCCAGCCCCCGCCACTGTGTCAACCTCCCAGCCCCCCGACCACTGTGTCAACCTCCCCAGCCCCCGACCACTGTGTCAACCCCTCCCCAGCCCCCGACCACTGTGTCAACCTCCCCAGCCCCCGACCACTGTGTCAACCTCCTCACCCCCGACCACTGTGTCAACTTCCCACCCCCGACCACGTGTCAACCTCCCCACCCCCCGGGCCACTGTGTCAACCTCCCCAACCCCAGGCCACTGTGTCAACCCCCCCAGCCCCCGGGATACGGGGTAAACCCTCCCCAGCCCCCGGCCACTGTGCAACCTCCCCACCCCCCGACCTCTGTGTCAACCTTCCCACCCCCGAGCACTGTGTCAACCTCCCCAGCCCCCGATCACTGTGTCAACCTCCCCTGCCCCCGACCACTGTGTCATCCTCCCCAGCCCCCGGGAACTGTGTCAACCTCCCCAGGCCCCGGGCCACTGTGTCAACCCCCCAGCCCCCGGCCACTGTGTCAACCTCCTCAGCCTCCGACCACTGTGTCAACCTCCCCAGCCCCCGCCACTGTGTCAAAACCCTCCCCAGCCCCCGACCACTGTGTAAACCCTCCTCATCCCCCGACCACTGTGTCAACTTCCCCACCCCCCCGACCACTGGTGTCAACCCCCCCAGCCCCCGGCCACTGTGTCAACCTCCCCAACCCGGCCACTGTGTCAACCTCCCCCAGCCCCCGCCACTGTGTCAACCCCCCCAGCCCCGACTACTGTGTCAACCCCCCCAGCCCCCGGCCACCGTGTCAACCTCCCCAGCTTCCGATCACTGTGTCAACCTCCCAGCCCCCGCCACGTGTCAACCTCCCCAGCCCCCGATCACTGTGTAACCTCCCCAGCCCCCGCCACCGTGTCAACTCCCACCCCTGATCAGTGTCAACCTCCCACCCCCCGGGCCCACTGTGTCAACCTCTTCAGCCCCGGCACTGTGTCAACCTCCCCAGCCCCCGCCACTGTGTCAACCTCCCCACCCCCGACTACTGTGTCAACCTCCCCACCCCCGGCCACTGTGTAAACCCTCCCCAGTCCCCGAGCACTGTGTCAACCTCCCCAGCCCCCGATCACTGTGTAAACCTCCCTGCCCCGACCACTGTGTCAACCTCCCCAGCCCCCGGCCACTGTGTCAACCTCCCCAGCCTCCGACCACTGTGTCAACCCCCCAGCCCCGCCACTGTGCCCAACCTCCCCAGCCCCCGACCACTGTGTCAACCTCCCCATCCCCCGACCACTGTGTCAACTTCCCCATCCCCCGACCACTGTGTCAACCTCCCCAGCCCCCGGCCACGTGTCAACCTCATCAACCCAGCCACTTTTCAACCTCCCCCAGCCCCCTGCCCCCCGTGTCAACCTCCCCAGCCCCCGGCAACTGTGTCAACCTCCCAGCCCCCCGACCACTGTGTCAATCTCCCAGCCCCCGACCACTGTGTCAACCTCCCCAGCCCCCGACCACTGTGTCAACCTCCCCAGCCCCCGTCCACTGTGTCAACCTCCAAAAGCCCGCGACCACTGTGTCAACCTTCCCACCCCCCGACCACTGTGTCAACCTCCCCCGGGCCCCCCGACCACTGTGTCAACCCCCCAGCCCCGACCACTGTGTCAACCTCCCCAGCCCCCAACCACTGGTCAACTTCCCCAGCCCCCGACCACTTTTTCCCAACCTCCCCAGCCCCCGCCACTGCGTCAACCTCCCCAGCCCCCGAGCACTGTGTTAACCTCCCCAGCCCCCGACCACTGTGTCAACCTCCCCACCCCCCCGACCACGTGTCAACCTCCCCAACCTCCGACCATTGTGTCAACCTCCCCGGCCCCGACCACTGTGTCAACCTCCCAGCCCCCGACCACTGTGTAAACTTCCCCAGCCCCCAACCACTGTGTAAACCTCCCCAGCCCCCGGCCACTGCGTCAACCTCCCCTTTCCCCCGAGCACTGGGGTCAACATCCCCAGCCCCCGGCCACTGTGTCAACCCCCCCAGTCCCCGACCACTGTGTCAACCCCCTAAACCCCGAGCACTGTGTAAACCTCCCCAGCCCCCGACCACTGTGTCAACCTCCTCAGCCCCCGACCACTGTGTCAACCTCCCCAGCCCCGGCCACTGTATTAACCTCCCAGCCCCGGCCACTGTGTTAACCTCCCCAGCCCCGGCCACTGTGCCCAACCTCCCCAGCCCCCGGCCACGTGTCAACCTCCCCAGCCCCCGGCACTGTGTCAACCTCCCAGCCCCCGACTACTGGTCAACCTCCCCAGCCCGCGGCCACCTGTGTCAACCTCCCCAGCCCCGAGCACTGTGTCAACCTCCCAGCCCCCGATCACTGTGTCAACCTCCCCTGCCCCCGACCATGTGTTCAACCTCCCAGCCCCCGGTAACTGTGTCAACCTCCCCCAGGCCCCGCCACTGTGTCAACCTCCCCACCCCCGGCCACTGTGTCAACCTCCCATAGCCCCCGGGCCACTGTGTCAACCTCCCCAGCCCCCGACCACTGTGTCAACCTCCTATCCCCCGACCACTGTGTCAACTTCCCCAGCCCCCGACCACTGTGTCAACCTCCCCAGCCCCCGGCCACTGTGTCAACCTCCCCAACCCCAGGCCACTGTGTCAACCTCCCCAGCCCCCGGCCACCGTGTCAACCTCCCCAGCCCCCGGCCACTGTGTCAACCTCCCCAGCCCCCGACCACTGTGTCAACCTTCCCAGCCCCCGACCACTGTGTCAACCTCCCCAGCCCCCGACCACTGTGTCAACCTCCCCAGCCCCCGTCCATGTGTCAACCTCCCCAGCCCCCGGACCACTGTGTCAACCCCCTCAGCCCCGAGCACTGTGTCAACCTCCCCAGCCCCTGACCACTGTGTCAACCCCTCAGCCCCAGAGCACTGTGTCAACCCCCCACCCCCGGCCACTGTGTCAACCTCCCCAGGCCCCCGACCACTGTGTCAACCTCCTCACCCCCCGAGCACTGTGTCAACCCCCCCAGCCCCCGGCCACTGCGTCAACCTCCTCAGGCCCCGAGCACTGTGTCAACCTCCCCAGCCCCCGAGCACTGGGGTCAACCTCCCCTGCCCCCGGCCACTGCGTCAACCTCCTCAAGCCCCCAAAGCACTGGTCAACCCCCCCAGCCCCCGACCTCTGTGTCAACTTCCCCAGCCCCCGACCACTGTGTCAACCTCCCCAGCCCCCGATCACTGTGTCAACCTCCCCTGCCCCCGACCACTGTGTCAACCTCCCAGCCCCCGGTAACTGTGTCAACCTCCCCAGGCCCCGCCACTGTGCAACCTCCCCACCCCCGGGCCCACTGTGTCAACCCCCCCATAGCCCCCGGGCCACTGTGTCAACCTCCCCAGCCCCCGACCACTGTGTCAACCCCCTCATCCCCCGACCACTGTGTCAACTTCCCCACCCCCGACCACGGGTCAACCTCCCCAGCCCCGGCCACTGTGTAAACCTCCCAACCCCAGGCCACTGTGTCAACCTCCCCACCCCCCGGCCACCGTGTCAACCTCCCCACCCCCCCGGCCACTGTGTCAACCTCCCCAGCCCCCCCGACCACTGTGTCAACCTTCCCACCCCCGACCACTGTGTCAACCTCCCCAGCCCCCGACCACTGTGCCCAACCCCCAGGCCCCCGTCCACTGTTCAACCTCCCCAGCCCCCGACCACTGTGTCAACCCCCTCAGCCCCCGAGCACTGTGTCAACCCCCCAGCCCCTGACCACTGTGTCAACCTCCTCAGCCCCAGAGCACTGTGTCAACCTCCCCAGCCCCCGGCCACTGTGTCAACCTCCCCAGCCCCCGACCACTGTGTCAACCTCCTCAGCCCCCGAGCACTGTGCCCAACCCCCCAGCCCCCGGCCACTGCGTCAACCTCCTCAGGCCCCGAGCACTGTGTCAACCTCCCCCAGCCCCCGAGCACTGTGTCAACCTCCCTGCCCCCGGCCACTGCGTCACCTCCTCAGCCCCCGAGCACTGTGTCAACCTCCCCAGCCCCCGACCACTGTGTCAACTTTCCCCAGCCCCCGACCACTGTGTCAACCCCCCCAGCCCCCGGCCACTGCGTAAAACCTCCCCAGCCCCCGAGCACTGTGTCAACCTCCCCAGCCCCGGCCACGTTCAACCTCCCCACCCCTCGACCACTGTGTAAACCCCCCTCAGATCCAGAGCACTGTGTAAACCCTCCCCAAGCCCCCGCCCACTGTGTCAACCTCCTCAGCCCCCGACCACTGTGTCAACCTCCCCAGCCCCCGGCCACTGTATTAACCTCCCCAGCCCCCGGCCACTGTGTTAACCTCCCCAGCCCCCGGCCACTGTGTTAACCTCCCCAGCCCCCGCCACTGTGTCAACCTCCCCAGCCTCCGGCCACTGTGTCAACCTCCCCACCCCCCGGGCCACTGTGTCAACCTCCCCAGCCCCCGACTACTTGTCAACCCCCCAGCCCCGGCCACCTGTCAACCCCCCCAGCCCCCGATCACTGTGTCAACCTCCTAGCCCCCGGCCACTGTGTCAACCTCCCAGCCCCGATCACTGTGTTAACCTCCCCAGCCCCCGGCCACCGGTCAACCTCCCCAGCCCTGATCACTGTGTCAACCTCCCCAGCCCCCTGCCACTGTGTCAACCTCTTCAGACCCCGACACTGTGTAAACCTCCCCAGGCCCCCGCCCACTGTGTCAACCTCCCCAGCCCCCGACAAACTGTGCCCAACCTCCCCAGCCCCGGCCACTGGGGTCAACCTCCCCAGCCCCCGAGCACGTGTCAACCTCCCCAGCCCCCGATCACTGTGTCAACCTCCCCTGCCCCCGACCACTGTGTCAACCTCCCCAACCCCGGGTAACTGTGTCAACCTCCCCAGGCCCCCCCACTGTGTCAACCCCCCCCACCCCCCGGGCCACTGTGTCAACCTCCCCACCTCCGACCACTGTGTCAACCTCCCCAGCCCCCGGCCACTGTGTCAACCTCCCCACCCCCGACCACCGTGTCAACCTCCTCATCCCCGACCACTGTGTCAACTTCCCCAGCCCCCGACAACTGTGCCCAACGCCCCCAGCCCCCGGCCACTGGTCAACCTCCCCAACCCCAGCCCACTGTGTCAACCTCCCCAGCTCCCGCCACCGTGTCAACCTCCCCAGCCCCCGGCCACTGGGGTCCAACCTCCCCACCCCCCGACCACTGTGTCAACCTTCCCACCCCCGACCACTGTGTCAACCTCCCCAGCCCCGACCACGTGTCAACCCCCCCAGCCCCCGTCCACTGTCTCAACCTCCCCAGCCCCCGACCACTGTGTCAACCTCCCCAGCCCCCGACCACTGTGTCAACCTCCCAGCCCCGACCACGTGTCAACCCCCCCAGCCCCCGACCACTGTGTCAACCTCCTCATCCCCTACCACTGTGTAAAACTTCCCCAGCCCCCGACCACTGTGTCAACCTCCCCAGCCCCCGGCCACTGTGTCAACCTCCCCAACCCCAGGCCACTGTGTCAACCTCCCCAGCCCCCGGCCACCGTGTCAAACCTCCCAGCCCTCGGCCACTGTGTCAACCTCCCCCCCCCCGACCACTGTGTAAACCTTCCCAGCCCCCGAGCACTGTGTCAACCTCCCCAGCCCCCGATCACTGTGTCAACCTCCCCTGCCCCCGACCACTGTGTCAACCTCCCCAGCCCCCGGTAACTGTGTCAACCTCCCCAGGCCCCGGCCACTGTGTCAACCTCCCCCAGCCCCCGGCCACTGTGTCAACCTCCTCAGCCTCCGACCACTGTGTAAACCCTCCCCACCCCCCGGCCACGTGTAAACCCTCCCCCACCCCGACCATTTGTGTCAACCTCCTCATCCCCCGACCACTGTGTCAACTTCCCCCAGCCCCCGCCCACGTGTCAACCTCCCCACCCCCCCGGCCACTGTGTCAACCCCCCCAACCCCAGGCCACTGTGTCAACCTCCCCAGCCCCGCCATGTGTCAACCCTCCCCAGCCCCCGACTACTGTGTCAACCTCCCCCCCCCCCGGGCCCACCGTGTCAACCCCCCCAGGTTCCGATCACTGTTCAACCTCCCTAGCCCCCGATCACTGTAAAAAACCCTCCCCAGCCCCCGGCCCCCGGGTGTCAACCTCCCCTGCCTTTGATCACTGTGTCAACCTCCCCCAGCCCCCGGCCACTGTTTTAAACCTCTTCAGCCCCCGAGCACTGTGTCAACCCCTCCCCAGCCCCCGGCCACTGTGTCAACCTCCCCAGCCCCCGACTACGTTTCAACCCCCCCAGCCCCCGGCCACTGTGTCAACCTCCCCAGTCCCCGACCACTGTGTCAACCCCCTCAGCCCCCGAGCACTGTGTCAACCTCCCCACCCCCCGGGCACTGTGTCAACCTCCCCAGCCCCCGATCACTGTGTCAACCTCCCCTGCCCCGACCACTGTGTCAACCTCCCAGCCCCCGCCACTGTGTCAACCTCCCCAGCCTCCGACCACTGTGTCAACCTCCCCCCCCCCCGGGCCACTGTGTCAACCTCCCCAGCCCCCGACCACTATGTCAACCTCCTCACGCCCGACCACTGTGTCAACTTCCCCATCCCCCGACCACGTGTCAACCTCCCCACCCCCGGCCACTTTTGTCAACCTCCCAACCCCAGGCCACTGTGTCAACCTCCCCAGCCCCCTGCCACCGTGTCAACCTCCCCAGCCCCCCGCAACTGTGTAAACCCTCCCAGCCCCCGATCACTGTGTAACCTCCCAGCCCCCGGGCCACCGTGTCAACCTCCCCAGCCCCTGATCACTGTGTCAACCCCCCCAGCCCCCGGCCCCACTGTGTCCCTCTTCAGCCCCCGAGCACTGTGTCAACCTCCCCACCCCCCGGCTACTGTGTCAACCTCCCCAGCCCCCGACTACTGTGTCAACCTCCCCAGCCCCCGGCCACTGTGTAAACCCCCCAGTCCCCGACCACTGTGTCAACCCCCTCAGCCCCCGAGCACTGTGTCAACCTCCCCAGCCCCCGAGCCTGTGTCAAACCTCCCCACCCCCGATCACTGTGTCAACCTCCCCTGCCCCCGACCACTGTGTCAACCTCCCCAGCCCCCGGCCACTGTGTCAACTCCCCAGCCTCCCGACCACTGTGTCAACCTCCCCAGCCCCCGCCACTGTGTAAACCCTCCCCAGCCCCCGACCACTGTGTCAACCTCCTCTTTCGCCCGCCCACTGGTCAACTTCCCCATCCCCCGCCCACTGTGTCAACCTCCCCAGCCCCCGGCCACTGTGTCAACCCCCCCAAACCCCCCAGGCCACTGTGTCAACCTCCCCAGCCCCCTGCCCCGTGTCAACCTCCCCAGCCCCGGCAACTGTGTCAACCTCCCCAGCCCCCGACCACTGTGTCAATCTTCCCAGCCCCCGACCACTGTGTCAACCTCCCCAGCCCCGACCACTGTGTCAACCTCCCCAGCCCCCGTCCACTGTGTCAACCTCCCCAGCCCGCGACCACTGTGTCAACCTCCCCAGCCCCCGACCACTGTGTCAACCTCCCCAGCCCCCGACCACTGTGTCAACCTCCCCAGCCCCCGACCACTGTGTCACCCTCCCCAGCCCCCGCCCACTGTGTCAACCTCCCGGGCCCCCGACCACTGTGTCAACTTCCCAGCCCCCGACCACTGTTTTCAACCTTTTTCCAGCCCCCGGCCACTGCGTCAACCTCCCCAGCCCCCAGCACTGTGTTAACCCCCCACCCCCGACCACTGTGTAAACCCTCCCAGCCCCCGACCACTGTGTCAACCATCCCCAACCTCCGACCATTGTGTCAACCTCCCGGCCCCCGACCACTGTGTAAACCCTCCCACCCCCGACCACTGTGTCAACTTCCCAGCCCCCGACCACTGTGTAAACCTCCCCAGCCCCGGCCACTGCGTCAACCTCCCCAGCCCCCGAGCACTGTGCCAACATCCCAGCCCCCCGGCCACTGTGTCAACCTCCCAGTCCCCGACCACTTGTCAACCCCCTCAGCCCCCGAGCACTGTGTCAACCTCCCCAGCCCCGACCACTGTGTCAACCTCCTCACCCCCGACCACGGGTGTCAACCCCCCCACCCCCCGGGCCACTGTATTAACCTCCCCACCCCCCGGGCCACTGTGTTAACCTCCCACCCCCGGCCACTGTGTCAACCTCCCCAGCCCCCGGCCACTGTGTCAACCTCCCCAGCCCCCGGCCACTGTGTCAACCCCCCGCCCCCGACTACTGTGCCAACCTCCGCGCCCCCGGCCACCGTGTCAACCTCCCCAGCCCCGATCACTGTGTCACCTCCCTAGCCCCCGCCACTGTGTCAACCTCCAGCCCCCGACACTGTGTCAACCTCCCCAGCCCCCGGCCACTGTGTTAACCTCCCCAGCCCCGGGCCACTGTGTCACCTCCCCAGCCCCCGATCACTGTGTGAACCTCCCCAGCCCCCGGCCACTGTGTCAACCTCCCAGCCCCCCGACTACTGTGTCAACCTCCCCAGCCCGGGGCCACTGTGTCAACCTCCCCAGCCCCGAGCACTGTGTCAACCCCCCCAGCCCCGATCACTGTGTCAACCTCCTCTGCCCCCGACCACTGTGTCAACCTCCCCAGCCCCCGGTAACTGTGTCAACCTCCCCAGGCCCCGGCCACTGTGTCAACCTCCCCAGCCCCCGGCCACTGTGCCCAACCCCCCATACCCCCCCGGCCACTGTGTCAACCTCCCCAGCCCCCGACCACTGTGTCAACCTCCTCATCCCCCGACCACTGTGTCAACTTCCCCAGCCCCCGACCACTGTGTCAACCTCCCCAGCCCCCGGCCACTGTGTCAACCTCCCCAACCCCAGGCCACTGTGTCAACCTCCCCAGCCCCCGGCCACCGTGTCAACCTCCCCAGCCCCCGGCCACTGTGCCCAACCTCCCCAGCCCCGACCACTGTTCAACCTCCCCAGCCCCCGACCACTGTGTCAACCTCCCCAGCCCCCGACCATTGTGTCAACCTCCTCATCCCCCGCCCACTGTGTCAATTTCCCCCAGCCCCCGACCACTGTGTCAACCTCCCCAGCCCCCGCCACTGTGTCAACCTCCCCAACCCCAGGCTACTGTGTCAACCTCCCAGCCCGGCCACCGTGTCAACCTCCCCACCCCCCGGCCACTGTGTCAACCTCCCCACCCCCGACCACCGTGTCAACCTTCCCAGCCCCGACCACTGTGTCAACCTCCCCAGCCCCCGACCACTGTGTCAAACCCCCCAGCCCCCGTCCACTGTGTCAACCTCCCCAGCCCCCGCCCACTGTGTCAACCCCCTCAGCCCCAGCACTGTGTCAACCTCCCACCCCCGACCACTGTGTCAACCTCCTCAGCCCCAGAGCACTGTGTCAACCTCCCCGCCCCCGGCCACTGTGTAAACCCTCCCCAGCCCCCGACCACTGTGTCAACCTCCTCAGCCCCCGAGCACTGTGTCAACCTCCCAGCCCCCGGCCACTGCGTCAACCTCCTCAGGGCCCCGAGCACTGTGTCAACCTCCCAGCCCCCGAGCACTGTGTCAACCTCCCCTGCCCCCGGCCACTGCGTCAACCTCCTCAGCCCCGACACTGTGTCAACCTCCCCAGCCCCCGAGCATTTGTGTCAACCTCCCCAGCCCCCGGCCACTGCGTCAACCCCCTCAGCCCCCGAGCACTGTGCCAACCTCCCCACCCCCGAGCACTGTGTCAACCTCCCAGCCCCCGATACTGCGTCAACCTCCTCAGCCCCCGAGCACTGTGTCAACCTCCCAGCCCCAGCCACTGCGTCCAACCTCCTCAGCCCCCGAGCACGTGTCAACCTCCCCACCCCCCGAGCACTGTGTCAACCTCCCAGCCCCCGGCCACGCGTCAACCTCCTCACCCCCCGAGCACTGTGTCAACCTCCCCAGCACCCGGCCACTGCGTAAACCTCCTCAGCCCCCGAGCACTGTGTCAACCTCCCCACCCCCCCGAGCACTGTGTCAACCTCCCCTGCCCCGGCCACTGCTTCAACCTCCTCAGCCCCCAGCACTGTGTCAACCCCCCAGCCCCGAGCATTGTTCAACCTCCCCAGCCCCCGGCCACTGCGTCAACCTCCTCACCCCCCGAGCACTGTGTCAACCTCCCCAGCCCCCGAGCACTGTGTCAACCTCCCCAGCCCCCGGATACTGCTAAACCCTCCCACCCCCGAGCACTGTGTCAACCTCCCCAGCCCCAGCCACTGCGTTAACCTCCTCAGCCCCGAGCACTGTGTCAACCTCCCCAGCCCCCGAGCACTGTGTCAACCTCCCCAGCCCCCGGCCACTGCGTCAACCTCCTCAGCCCCCGAGCACTGTGTCAACCTCCCCAGCCCCCGGCCACGCGTCAACCTCCTCAGCCCCCAGCACTGTGTCAACCTCCCCAGCCCCGAGCACTGTGTCAACCTCCCCAGCCCCCGGCCACTGCGTCAACCCCTCACCCCCCGAGCACTGTGTCAACCTCCCCAGCCCCCCGGCCACTGCGTCAACCTCCTCAGCCCCGAGCACTGTGTCAACCCCCCAGCCCCCGATCACTGTGTCAACCCCCAGCCCCCGGCCACTGCGTCAACCTCCTCAGCCCCGAGCACTGTGTCAACCTCCCAGCCCCCGGCCACTGCGTCAACCTCCTCACCCCCCGAGCACTGTGTCAACCTCTCCAGCCCCCGGCATGCGTCAACCTCCTCAGCCTCCGAGCACTGTGTCAACCTCCCAGCCCCCGACACTGTGTCAACCCCCCAGCCCCTGCAATTTCCGTCAACCTCCTCAGCCCCCGAGCACGGGTGTCAACGTCCCCAGCCCCCGCCACTGCGTCAACCTCCTCAGCCCCCGAGCACTGTGTCAACCTCCCAGCCCCCGAGCACTGTGTCAACCTCCCCACCCCCCGGGCCACTGCGTCAACCCTCCTCAGCCCCCGAGCACTGTGTCAACCTCCCCAGCCCCCGGCCACTGCGTCAACCTCCTCGGCCCCGAGCACTGTGTCAACCTCCCCTGCCCCCGAGCACTGTGTCAACCTCCCCAGCCCCCGGCCACGGCGTCAACCCCCTCAGCCCCCGAGCACTGTGTAAAACCTCCCCAGCCCCGGCCACTGCGTCAAACCTCCTCAGCCCCCGAGCACTGTGTCAACCTCCCCACCCCTTTAAAGCACTGTGTAAACCTCCCCAGCCCCCGGCACTGCGTCAACCTCCTCAGCCCCCGAGCACTGTGTCTACCTCCCCAGCCCCCGGCCACTGCGTCAACCTCCTCAGCCCCCGAGCACTGTGTCAACCTCCCCAGCCCCCGAGCACTGTGTCAACCTCCCCAGCCCCCGGCCACTGCGTCAACCTCCTCAGCCCCCGAGCACTGTGTCAGCCTCCCCAGCCCCCGGCCACTGCGTCAACCTCCTCAGCCCCCGAGCACTGTGTCAACCTCCCCAGCCCCGAGCACTGTGTCAACCTCCCCAGCCCCCGGCCACTGCGTCAACCTCCTCAGCCCCGAGCACTGTGTCAACCTCCCCAGCCCCCGGCCACTGCGTCAACCTCGTCAGCCCCCGAGCACTGTGTCAACCTCCCCAGCCCCCGAGCACTGTGTCAACCTCCCCAGCTCTTGGAACACCCACACTCTCAATCATAGATGATGATACACTTCCACAATTGTGTGTAATCTGCAAATTTTGCGCTTTTTGAAACTGATTCCTCTGAAGATCATTTATATATATTTTGAAAAAAACTGAGCCATCGACCGATCTGTGAGGGATGAGAGGGAGACAGACAGACAGAGACAGACAGAGACAGAACTGATGTAGATAACAGATCTTAGCTTGCAAATGAAGTTAGGAATCCTTACCCTAGTCTTGTCAAAGCCTGTGTAAGATAGATAGATAGATAGATAGATAGATAGATAGATAGATAGATAGATAGATAGATAGATAGATAGATAGACAGAGAGAGAAAGAGAGAGAGAGAGAGAATGATGGTCTGGATAGAAATTGGGAGGCAGATACAGGAGGCGGACAGCAATACAAGTCAGCCAATTGGCAAAGGTAAGGAAGTGGGAGGGAGGTCAGTAAATTGGAGGGTTTCTTTGAGGGTTCCTGGAAGTGAGGATCAAGAAGCCACTGATACGTCTGAGCTACTTGAAGAAGGTTTCCAGACGCTGGGTGATGAACAGGATGGTTTATGAGATCACCCGTGAGTGACTTTCTTAACTCACTCACGGGATGAAGAAAAAGTTTTCTCCTTTCTCACTCTGTCAATCCTTTCATAAATTTCACCTTGCTTGCACTCCAACAGCTCTGCAAATCCCCCCAAAATCCTTGTCACCGCTACGATGTAACACGCTCAATAAGCGCATTCGTGATATCTCACATTATCAAGGAACTGTAAAAACTAACGTATCTAGAAGATATATATTTAGCCAAAATGGCTGTAAGACCATTGCAAGCTCTGCAATCATGTCTGTTCTTTGCACTACATTTCACAGGATGAGCTACAGGTGCACAATGAACTAACAGCTCAGGCGACACAAAGCAAAGATGCCTGGGTCAGTCTCTTGTCCTCCATTCTTTCTACATGACCAAACCAATTCAACACTTCGTCTCAAGACTCACATTTTCTCGATATTTTTATAATCTTATAGAAAGAACCACTATTTCGTGTCATTATTTTCTGTCTTCAACACTAAGCAATGAGACAAAGCATTAATAAAATTTATAAAAATAGAGATGAATCCAATTTAAAGCCAGATGTATTTAAATATTATTTAGTATGTTTTGAAATAGGTTTCTGAAAGGAATTAAATAAAAGTTGAAAAAATGATGGTAATGTGAAGATACGTATCCCCCCAAAAATATACCAAATCAATGTACCATAAGAGAATACCAAAACAATATAAAAAAAGAATATGAGAAAGTTATACACCAGGAAGGGTATACCAATAGAATTCTTTCAACTAGGTCTTGGTCAGATGACCGAAAGATCTAGCTTCAGGAAAAACTTGTCCTGTTTCCTGAAGAACCTTACCTAACATTACCTAACCTTACCTAACATTACCTAACCTTACCTAACATTACCTAACCTTGGAAATAAATGGTATAAAATACCGACACAATGAAAATATAAACACAAATGCAGTATAATGTGATCCTTTATTGACAACGTTTCACCCACACAGTGGGCTTTTTCAAGTCAGATCCGTGTGTGACTTGAAAAAGCCCACTGTGTGGGTGAAACGTTGTCAATAAAGGATCACATTATACTGCATTTGTGTCTATATTTCCATTACCTAACCTTACCTAACCTTACCTAACCTCTAACCTAACCTAACCTAACCTAACCTAACCTAACCTAACCTAACCTAACCTAACCTAACCTAACTTAACCTAACCTAACCTAACCTAACCTAACCTAACCTAACCTAACCTAACCTAACTTAACCTAACCTAACCTAACCTATCCTAACCTAACCTAACCTAACTTAACCTAACCTAACCTAACCTAACCTAACCTAACCTAACCAACCTAACCTAACTTAACCTAACCTAACCTAACCTAACCTAACCTAACTAACCTAACCTAACCTAACCTAACCTAACTAACCTAACCTAACCTAACCTAACCTAACTTAACCTAACCTACATCTTTTCACTGAAACACAATTCCTCATTCACTTCTTTAGTTATTTTGTAGTTCCTAACATATCTAATATGATATTGTTAATAATAATAATAATAATAATAATAATAATAATAATAATAATAATAATAATAATAATAATAATAATAATAATAATTTATTTAGACATGATACATAAACAAAAAAGGCACAATACCGTGACTGAAACGATACACAAATAAGTCACAGTGTGACTCTGTCAATGGTCCAAGTCAGACCCAAACGTCGTCGTAAGCTTCTCTCTTTTATGTGCGGGTTATTTGTGTGACATGATACATAGATTTACAAGGAATTATAGTGGTTGGGTGTACATGGCAAAAGCCCCTTGTATGCTGAGTATTATGGACAGACTTAAAATTAACTTAAGATTAACTAAGCTATGATAGATTCAGTGGTAAAAATTACAGTAAACAATTATTATTATTATTATTATTATTATTATTATTATTATTATTATTATTATTATCGTAAGAAGGCGCTAAACCCATGCTAATGAAGATTAGCAAACATGAATCTAAGCAACTTCGATTAAACTACATTTTTAGTAAAGTTATAATCTTGCATCTCTTCAGAATTCAAAATTTTTCGATATAATCCCCCTTTTTGAAAATTTTCAACGTGATGCCTCTTGTTTTTTTTTTTTTTTAAGATGGTGTTTAAGACCAGAGCGAAATTTTATGGGATTTGTTAAACTATTTTTTATATTTATCCTGTTTACATTTCTGCAGATTTTTTTTTAGACTTTGTCTGATAATTTGTAGTTTGTTGTGGGAAGCAAATCAGTAGTGTATAAACTTTTATTTTTTCGAAAAAAAGGGATAGTTTTGTAAGGGTTGTTTTTGCAGTTGTGTATGTGTGTTTTTTTTTGTTTGTGTGTGTGTGTGTGTGTGTGTGTGTGTGTGTGTGTGTGTGTGTTGTGTGTGTGTGTGTACTCACCTATTTGCTCACCTATTTGTGGTTGCAGGGGTCGAGTCACAGCTCCTGGCCCCGCCTCTTCGCTGATTGCTACTAGGTCCTCTCTCTCCCTGCCCCATGAGCTCTATCATACCTCGCCTTAAAACTATGTATGGTTCCTGCCTCCACCACATCACTTTCTAGGCTATTCCATGGCCTGACTACTCTATGACTGAAGAAATACTTCCTAACATCCCTTTGATTCATCTGAGTCTTCAACTTCCAATTGTGACCTCTTGTGTCTGTGTCCCATCTCTGGAACATCCCGTCTTTGTCCACCTCGTCTATTCCGCGCAGTATTTTATATGTCGTTATCATGTCTCCCCTAACCCTCCTGGCCTCCAGTGTCGTCAGGCCGATTTCCCTCAACCTTTCTTCATAGGACAATCCCCGTAGCTCTGGGACTAGTCTTGTTGCAAACCTTTGCACTTTCTCTAATTTCTTGACGTGCTTGACTAGGTGTGGATTCCAAACTGGTGCTGCATACTCCAGTATGGGCCTGACGTAGATGGTGTACAGAGTCTTAAACGAATCCTTACTGAGGTATCGGAACGCTATCCGTAGGTTTGCCAGGCGCCCGTATGCTGCAGCAGTTATCTGATTGATGTGCGCCTCAGGAGATATGCTCGGTGTTATACTCACCCCCAGATCTTTTTCCTTTAGTGAGGTTTGCAGTCTTTGGCCATCTAAACTATATTGTGTCTGCGGTCTTCTTTGCCCTTCCCCAATCTTCATGACTTTGCATTTGGCAGGGTTAAATTCAAGGAGCCAGTTGCTGGACCAGGCTTGTAGCCTGTCCAGATCTCTTTGTAGTCCTGCCTGATCCTCGTCCGATACGATTCTTCTCATTAACTTCACATCGTCTGCAAACAAGGACACTTCTGAGTCTATCCCTTCCGTTATGTCGTTCACGTATACCAAGAACAGCAACAGGTCCTAGGACTGACCCCTGTGGAACCCCGCTTGTCACAGGCGCCCACTCTGACACCTCGTCGCGTACCATGACTCGTTGTTTTCCTCCCTGTCAGATATTCTCTGATCCATTGCAGTGCCTTTCCTGTTATGTGTGCCTGGTCCTCTAGCTTTTGCAGTAACCTCTTGTGAGGAACTGTGTCGAAAGCCTTCTTGCAGTCCAAAAATACGCAGTCCGATCCACCCCTCTCTCTCTGTCTTACTTCTGTCACCTTGTCATAAAACTCTAGTAGGTTTGTGACACAGGATTTTCCTTCCCTGAAACCGTGCTGGTTGTCAATTATACCCTTGTTTCTTTCCAGGTGCCCCACCACTCTCCTCCTGATGATCTTCTCCATGACCTTGCATACTATACACGTTAGAGATACAGGTCTGTAGTTTAGTGCCTCATGTCTGTCTCCCTTTTAAAAATTGGACTACATTTGCCATTTTCCATACCTCAGGGAGTTGCCCAGTTTTCAAATGATGTGTTGAAGATCTTTGTTAATGGTTCACACAATATCTCTGCTCCCTCTTAAGGACCCATGAGAGATGTTGTCTGGTCCCACCGCCTTTGAGGTGTCGAGTTCGCATAGCAGCTTCTTCACCTCCTCCTTGGTTTATATGTACCTCATCCAGCACTTGCTGGTGTGCCCCCCTTTTCTGATTTCTTGGAGTCCTACTGGTTTCCACTGTAAATACCTCTTTAAATCTTGTGTTGAGCTCCTGACAAACCTCTCGGTCGTTTCTTGTGAATTCCCCATCACCCTTCCTCAGTCTGATTACCTGGTCCTTGACTGTTGTTTTCCTCCTGATGTGGCTGTACAACAGCTTCGGGTCAGTCTTTACTTTTGATCTATGTCATTTTCATATTGTCTCTGAGCACCCTTCTTATCTGTGCATATTCGTTTCTGGCTCTTCGGCTGATTTCTTTATTTTCCTGAGTTCTCTGTCTTCTGTACCTTTTCCATTCTCTAGTACACCTAGTTTTTGCCTCCCTACACCTTTGGGTGAACCAAGGACTCGTTCTGTTCTTCCCATTATTTCTGTTTCCCTTGGGAACAAACCTCTCCTCTGCCTCCTTGCATTTTGTTGCTACATAGTCCATCATTTCTTGTACTGTTTTTCCTGTCAGTTCCCTCTCCCACTGAATGTCTTGAAGGAAGTTCCTCATGCTTGAGTAGTTTCCCCCTTTGTAGTTTGGTTTTTCCCAGCCTATTCCTGCTACTCTCTCCACTTGGAGCTCAACTATGTAGTCGAAGCACAGAACCACATGATCACTAGCTCCCAGGGGCCTTTCATACATGATACCCTCGATGTCCGAACTACTCATGGTGAATACAAGGTCCAACCTTGCTGGTTCATCCTCTCCTCTCTCTCTTGGTAGTGTCTCTAACATGTTGATGCATGAGGTTCTCCAGTACCACATCCATCATCTTGGCTCTCCATGTTTCGGGACCCCCATGGGCTCCAGTTTTCCCAGTCAGTATTGTGTGTGTGTGTGTGTGTGTGTGTGTACTCACCTAATTGTGGTTGCAGGGTCGAGACTCAGCTCCTGGCCCCGCCTCTTCACTGATTGCTACTGGTCCTCTCTCTCTCTGCTTCCTGAGCTTTATCATACCTCTTCTTAAAACTATGTTATGGTTCCTGCCTCCCCTACTCACTTGCTAGGCTATTCCACTTCCTGACGACTCTATGACTGAAGAAATACTTCCTAACGTCCCTGTGACTCGTCTGAGTCTTCAGCTTCCAGTTGTGACCCCTTGTGTGTATGTGTGTGTGTGTGTGTGTGTGTGTGTGTGTGTGTGTGGTGTGTGTGTTGTGTGTGTGTGTGTGTGTGTGTGTGTGTGTGTGTGTGTGTGTTTGTATGAGTGTGTGTATTCTACCATGATTTGGTCCCCGAATTTAATCAACAAAAATTCACACCTCGCTGCCCAAGAGAGGAATCGAACACTGGGTATTAACCCGCTGGGCATGACGGAGTATTCTCCATCACACCTCCATAACTACTGGGCGGCAATGTGTTCAATAACTGTGGAGAATTTAAGCATTACAGAGAGCTCCCACACCTGCTAACACTCTAGCCTCGGCTATATAGGATTTTTCCAGCAGTTACTGACTGCTATTATCCTGTATATTATTGTGTGTGTGTGATTGTTGGAGATTATGACCATTTACCACTTGTATTTCTCTCTCTCTCTCTCTCTCTCTCTCTCTCTCTCTCTCTCTCTCTCTCTCTCTCTCTCTCTCTCTCTCTCTCTCTCTCTCCTCTCTCACATATTTTTGGTCCTGCGAACCAGAAATATGCGAATTATGAGGCGTGGCCTGAAGTTGTGACCCGACCCTCTGTGAATACCACTAGGTAACCACAAATTGTCACTTGGTACTCACCCTGAGGAGGTGCACGGTGCCAGAGGTAGGGTGCACGGAGAAGCAGGACCGGGTGCCATTCTTGAAGATGCCGTCACCTGACACACTATAGGTGAGATGTCCGTGACGACCGGCATCACCGTCTACCGCCTTCACCTGCTGTAAGGGGAAGGTGAAGAGGTGAAGCGTAAACCATACCCCCGGCCGGGATTGAACCCGCGGTCATAGAGTCTCAAAACTCCAGCCCGTCGCGTTAGCCACTAGACCAGCTAGCCACAATAAGATTCATCCAACTAGGTTGCAAATAAACCATACCCCCGGCCGGGTATTTGCAATCGTGTCATTACGATTTCTTAAGTCACGTTGACGGCAGTGAAGGGATTTGAGCTAGAGTTCGTCACGGCCACGCTAGCTGGAGATTCGTCTGTAAAAACTTGCATTTGTGGTCACAGAGGTGCCTGTGCTAACCTTCCTATGGTGTAGAAATATACCTAGTTGGATGAATCTTATTGTGGCTAGCTGGTCTAGTGGCTAACGCGACGGGCTGGAGTTTTGAGACTCTATGACCGCGGGTTCAATCCCGGCCGGGGGTATGGTTTATTTGTAATCGTGTCATTACGATTTCTTAAGTCAGGTGAAGCGTGTTTTATATGCACGTACTTACCTATTTGTGGTTACAAGGGTCGACTCATATCTCCTGGCCCTGCCACTTGTGTGTGTGTGTGTGTGT
>NC_069431.1:12532998-12545498 GCF_026875155.1 Cherax quadricarinatus | reverse complement strand
CCACCCAAACCAAAATTCATCCACCAATCTCTGCAACTTCTTTTCAAAAACCCCAAGAGAAACAGTGCCCATCAGAAAAAAGAGCACTGTGACAACCCCCCTTTTTTGTGTGTGAATTTTTATTTTTTAAAAACCCCAAACGCCTCTTCCCAAAAAACCCTCTTTTTTTATTTCCCTTTTAAAAACCCCCCATCTATAAATATATTAAAAAAACCAGGGTGACATCACACACCCTTGTCTAAGGCCTATTTTTAACGGGGGGAAAAAATTTCCCTCTTTCCTACATACTCTAACCCTTGGGGCCCACTATCCCCCGTAAAAAATCTTTTACTGCTTTTAGTAACCTACCTCCTACACCAAACACTTGCAACATCTCCACATTGCCCCCCCATCCACCCTGTCAAAGCCCTTTTTCCCAAAACCATAAAAGCCCCCCAAAGACCCCTTTAGCCCTTTTCTAAAAACGTTCACTTATATGTTTTAAATGTAAAAACCTGGTCCCCCCACCCCCTACCTTTCCTAAAGCCTCCTTTTTTTCATCTGCTATCCTAATTCCCCCGTCTTTCTCTTAATTTTTCAATTATAAATCAAACCCTACAAAATTTAACCCGGGACACTCAACAGACTTATCCCCCCTATTTTTAAATTTTTTCACTCCCCCTTTTATCCCCCTTTTCCTTTATACAAAGGAACTATGCATGCTCCTGCCAAACCCTAGGGGACCTTTTACCCTCTTTTCCCTAAAAATTTTTTTTAAAAAAGCACCAACCACTCCAAAAATAATCCCCCCCTGCTTTTAACATTTCCCATCTTTATCCCCCTCAAACCCCCTCCTTAAACCCCCTTTTTATTTTTCCTACGCCCCCACGAACTTCCCCCCCACCACAAATGGCTTTCCCCCCTCCTACAAGATGGTTTTTTTTCCCCCCTTGCCCTATACACGAAAACACAGCTTCCCCCATCTTTATCAACATTTTTAAAAATTCCTCAAAAATCCTTCCATCCCTTTCCCCCTACCCCCTAACTCCCATTTTAAAAACCCCTCCTCCCTATTTTTTAAATGACAAAACCATTTTTTTTCTCTAGGCTTTTTTTAACTTGTTAATCTCCCCTTCCAAAACTTTTTTCCTTTTTTCAACCAAAAATTTTTTGAAACATCTCACCCATTTTTCTCATTTCTTTTCCCTTTTTTCATTGCTTTCACCACTTTTCTTAACTTCTCCTTTTTCTCCATATACTCTTCCCTCCTTGCATCACTTCTACTTTGTAAAAACTTCCCCCATATCTAACATTTTTCTCCCTTACTACTCTCTTTACAAACATTCATTCCACCCAAACCTCCTCCTCCCTCCTGGGACCCACTTTCCTGTAACCACAAACTTCTGCTGAAAAACTCTAAAAACTACAAATTTTTTTAAACCCAAAACCCCCTACCTTTTTTCGACCCCATTGCCCCAGCCTCTTAGCCCATCTATCCCCAAAAGCTGGGTTTTTACTTTAAACCCCAATGCCCCCCTCCCTTTTTGTTTTTTAAACCTTCCCCCTCTTTCTTCCCTGATGCTTTTATTCCCCCTTGTATCCCCTCTACCTTTTTTCTCTCAGTAACTACAACCAAAAATATCTGATATCCGTGGCCCCTCTATAAAAAAATGTACCTCCGAAATCTACTCAACAGCTTTTATCTCCCAAAACATAAACCAACAAACTACTGTCATTTTTTGCCCTACACATATCGTGGTTTCTTATTTAAAACCTTTTTTTTCTTAAAAAAAAGTTTACCTATAACAAACCCCTTTTTTATCCCAAAATTCAATCAAAGGGCTTTCCCCCAAATTTTTTTTTAAAAAAAACCCAACCCCCCCCCCCAAAATTACCTACCACAACCCTCTCTAAAAGATTCCCCTACTTTTGCATTCAAGTCCCCTAAACCCCAAAATTTCCTATTATATATATAAATATATATTATATAATATAAATTATTATAATAAAAATATTTTTATATATATTTATATATATAAATTATATTTTAAAATTTTATATATATATAAAATATATATATATATTAAAATTTTATATTTTATATATAAAAAATAATAAATATATATGTCTGCCAATATGTAAAAAATGGGTCAGTTAGCAAAACCATTTAAAATTAAGCCCTTTTTTGAAATTTTCTTTTATACTTTTTCAGAATATATTTTTTTATTTTAAAGTTAATGTAAAAATTTCTAATTTTGCACCAAAAGGGAAATTTTGAACACTTACCTAACCTTAATAGCAAGAACAATTTATTTTTTCCTAACCCAACTAAATATATTTTAGATTTGTTTTTTTTTAATTTAAAAACTAAACAAAAAACCCTGAAATATTTTTTTTTTTGTTAGGTTCAGAATATTTTGCGAAATTATTTCAACACAATTTTTTTACTTGTCCATATGGCAAATGAGCGTTGCTATTTAAGCCAAATCGCAAGTTTTTGCTTATTTGGCACGACATAATAATATATATATAAAATAAACATATATATATATATATATAAATTAATTTTAATATATATAATATAATATATATATATATTTTAATATAAAAATATATAAAAATTAAAATATATATATGCCCGTGCCAATATGTAAAACGGGCCCCCCCCCCCCCCCAAAAATTAGCACGAACTCATTTAAAAACTAAGACCCTTTTCTAAAATTTTCTTTTTTATACTTTTAAAAGTTTATTTTTTTTTCAAAAATTTTTAATTTAAAAATTTTTTTAATTTTGGGCACCAAAAGAATTTTGGGAAAAAACTTAAAAAACCCTTTATATAACAAGAACAGTTTATTTTAGCCAAACCCCAACAAATTATTTTAGTTTTTTTTTACAAAAATTTAATACTAAACAACACATGAAATATTTTTTTTTCGTTGGGGTTTCAGAATGATTTTGGGGGAAATTTATTTGCAAAAACAAATTTTCACTTGCCCTATACCCCAAGAGGACCCTTTGGGCAAATTTAAAAGCCAAAAATAAACAAGTTCCCTTTTTCCGGCACGACATATATATATTTTTATATATAAAAAATATATATATATATATTATATATATATATATATATATATAAAATATATATATTTTATAAAATATATATATTATATAAATATATACAAAATATACAAAATAATCACAGGGAGATTTTAATTTATAATCTTAGCCTTTCATGTTTGCAATAAACAAAATCATCATGAATTTTGCAATTTTTCGGAAACAGAGTAGGAAACCCAAAAACAATTCGTTCATGGAAACGACTCTCTCCTTAAAAAAGAAATATCTTTTCATTTTCTCTCTGTGGTTTTTTTGAAAAAAAAAAGAAAAAAAAAAAGTAAAAAAATAGCCCCACCTTGAGAATGATCTTAGAAGGGTGCCCAACACCCCCCAAAGACACACCACCCCCCTTTGAGAATTATTTTGGGGAAAAGTCCCCTGCCCGTTTTCTTCAGGGGTTTGCGTTTTTCGTAAAAGGCTCCTCAGGAACAAAAGGGCGTACCGTTCTCTTTTAAAAGACCTTCACAACTACCCTAGTCTCTCCCCTTTTTCCTCCCCCCCCGTCTGCGCCCCACCACCGGGTTTGGGAACTGAACGCAGGTCGCTTAGATCAGCTTTTTTTCTTAGCCAAAAGAAAAAATTTTTTTCCACTTCACGGGTTTGTCATTAAGGATGGAAAAACTTTGTAAATAAATTCAATAACAGTTTTCATCCCTTAAAAAAAGGGTTTCATACACACCTCAAAAAGTAATACACACCTCCGGTTATATAAAACATCTCTAAGGGGTTTTATTAAAAAAAAAACCTTTTAAAATATACACCTTTTTTTTCGGTTTTTTTTATACCCCCACAATTTTTATTTTTTATAGGGCCACATACACACTTCATCCCTATAGATATTTTAGGTCATATAAATCTTTAAGGCTAGCCCCCTGAGGGAAAATTTTTTGGGGCGCATGGGTTTTGGGAATTATATTATGGGGGTGGTGGTAGCAAAATAACAAGTGATTTTTTATTGGAGATGAGATGAAAAAAAATTTTTTCTGCCCCTTTAGAAAGTATTAGTGTAAGGAATCAAGGCACGGTAGAAGAGTGTCCATTTTTTTTAGTGCAACTTTTTAAAGAACATAAGAAAGAAAACATTTGCAGCAGGCCTACGGGCCTACGGGGCAAGCCAAAATTCTACCCCCGGGTTTTAACCAAACCCCCTTACCTACTCCCAAAGGGCCCTTGGGCTTTTTTTCCCTGCAAATTAGTGCCCTTTGTACCACTTTTCTGGACTTTGCCATTGTTGCTAACCTGTTGATTTGAAGAAAAAAAAGGAAAAATTTTCCATATTTAATTTGAACCAGATAAAGACCCCTTTTTTCCTTAGGGTTGGGGAATAAATTTTAAGGGAAAGAGAAAGTTTTAGAAATTTTAATTTTTGTTGTCTGAATACATGTTATTTAAAAATTTGCTGGGATTTGATAAGGGTAATTGAAAATTTGCTGTTTAGTATGACGATCTTAGAAAAATTATCAAAAAAAACCAAAAAAAAATTTCCTAGTTATCTTTCAACTTTCTATGTGACCAATGACAAAGTTTTGGGAAAAATTTCGGGGTTTTTTATGCTATAAAGAAATTAAAAGAAAATATTTCCCTTTTGGGAAAACTTATTGAATGAATTGCAAAACGGGTTTCCCTGACTCCCCATGGGGCAAGCTATAAAGTGGGTTTGTTGTGAGGGAGAGGTGGGGAAAACAGGGGGAAAGAGAGAGGGGAAGCGAGAGAGAGAAGGGGAAAAGAGAGAGAGAGAGAGAGAGAGAGAGAGAGAGAGAGAGAGGAGAGAGAAGAGAAAAGAGAAAAGGAGAGAGAGTTTTTTAATTTTTTATTGTCAAAACTAAATGCAAAATTTTTTTTTGTTCGAGGGAGCTACACAAAAAAATTGTTTTAACAATGCCCAGCCTCTCCCCCCCCTTCCCCCCGTCCGTCCTACGGTTTTTTTTTGGGAACCTTTCCGCACCACCTACGGGTTTTTTGGCCCCGGCTCGCCAATTATTTAAAACTGAGAAAAAAAATTTTGGGTAAAAACTTTTTTTTGAGCGCTTTCTCTATTTACTTACCAAATTCTAATTACCGGGCCCCATGATGCATTTTTTCAAAAACCCCTTGGGTAAAATTAAAAGAGCTTAAAGGGCTCAAAGGGCAACATAAACACCACACACCACACACACACACACACACACACCAAAACAACACACACACACACACACACAAACACACACACACAAAAACCCACACACACACACATAAAACACACACACACAAACACACACACACACACAAACACACACACACACCACACACACACACACACAAAACACACACACCACACACACACACAACAACCCCCACACAAACACAACACACAACACACACACCCCCAAACACACAAACACAAAACACAACACAAAACACACACACAAAACAAACACACACACACACACACACACAAAACACACCCCACACAAACACACACAAAAAAAAAAAAACGCACACACAAAACACACACACACACACACACACACACACACACCAACACACACCCACACACACACAAAAAAAAAAAAAAAAAAAAAACACACACACACACACACAAACACACACACACACCCCACACACCACACACAACAAACACACACACAAAACACACACACACACCACACACACACACACACACAACACATTCGCCTCCGGCGCCTCACAGTGAGGGGGGGAAGTGTCAGTGTGAGTGGGAACCCGGGTTTTTCAAAAATTTTTCGAGAGTTTTGGAAAACAATAAAATGTGGGGCACCATACAGTGAGAGTAAAAAAATTAAAAAGGCAAAAGTAAAAGGAAAAATATAAATATAAAAAGGGGAAGGTGGCATTGGGGCCCTCTGAAACAGGGGACGCACAAATTTTGTGTGCCTTTAAAACATATAAAGTGTAAAAACCGAATGTAAAGAGTTTTTCCAATAAAAGTGAATTTGTACTCTACTTTAAGTGCACGGGGGAAACGGGGGATGCAAAACCCTAAGTTATAAAAAACACGGTGAAGAATTTTCAAAATATGAAAGAAGGCTACTTTCATCAGCATCTGGCAACTTGTCATCGCATCACTGCCATTTTTAAGTATCACTCCCTTTTTGGGGTTTTTTTTTTTTTTTTTGGGGGGGGTTCTAACCCTCCCTTTAAAGTCACTGTAGAACGGTAAACTCACCCCTGCAAGCTAAAAACCAGAATTAGAGAAAAAAATTTAGCATAGATAAGGTGAAGATAGGGTTACTGGGCGGGGAGCAGCCTAGCGAGGGGAAAAGCCTAGTGGGGGTGACGTCAGACCTCCTGAACCTCAACAAGCAAAATTTTTTACAACCAAAATTATTTTCTGTTTTTTAAAAAGTAGAATGATAAGTGCTAGAATCACTTTTGGGTATTTTTTAGAAATAGGGGAAATTACACTGATTTTTTGGGCTATGAATAACTTAGAAAGGGGGGGGCCCTACAAACACACGAGCACACACACACAACACACACCCCCACACACACACACACACACCCACACACCACAAACACACCCACACACACACACACACACATACACACTTAAGCGAGAAAAATTTTTTAAAAAAAATTTTAAAAACCCCTACCTGTTTTCTGAATTTTAGAAGAAGAATCGAAAGTTTTACAATTTTTTGGTAATTTAAAAATTTACGGGTATCAAACCGTATTTTTTAGCAGTAAATATTTTAAAGGGGGGGCACACAAAACACACCACACAAAACACACACACACACCACACAACACACACACCACAAACAAAACACCACATACCATAACACACACATACACCCCACACATACCACACAAAACACCCCATACACCCACACACACACATACACACAAAACACACACACATACACACATACACACATAAAAACACACATAAAAACACACGGAAAAAGCACTTGTAAGCGTAGAAAACACACACGCAAACCCCATACACAAAATTTCCACCCGCCTGTGAACTAAACCACTGAACCTTTTTTCCCTCTCCCCCCCCCTCTTTCTACATAATAGACCTTTTCTCTCCCCTCCCTCACCTTTACCTATATCTCTCTCTCTACCTATCACTCCTCCCCAAACTCCCCCTCTCTCTCTTTCCCTCTCCCATTTTTTTCCCTTTTAAAAAATCTCTTACCTCTAACACCCCCCCCCTCTAACCCTCTCTCCCCCCCAAAACATCTGTCCCCTCCCAATTTTTCTCTCCCCTCTCCCCCTTTTCCCCCCCTCTCTCCCATCCTCCCCTCCCCCCCCCCCTAGCCTCTCTCCCCTCTCGCTCTTTAATCTCCCCCCCCCCTTTCCCCCTTTTTCCCCCTCTTTGCCTTCCCTTTTTCCCCCTCCCTCCCCCCTTTCCCCCCCTCTTTTCCTCTCTCTCTCTCTTCTCTCCCCCCCTCCCCTCTCTCTCTCCTCCTCTCTTCTTCCCTCTCTCTCTCTCTCTCTCTCTCTTTGCCTTCCTCTTGCTCTTCTCCTCTTTTTGCTCTCTCTCTCTCTCTCCTTGCTCTCTTTTCTTGCTCTCTCTCTCTCTCTTGCTCTCTCTCTCTCTTTCCCCTCTCTCTTCCAATCTTGCTCTCCTCTTGCTCTCCCCCTCTCTCTCTTGCTCTCTCTCCTCTTGCTCTCCTCTCCCTTGCTCCTCTCTCTCTTTCTTTTCTCTCCTCTCTTTTCTCTCTCCCCTCTCTCTTTCTCCTTTTTCCCCCTCTCTTCTCTCTCTCTCTACTTGCTCTCTCTCCCCTTTCCTCCCCTCTCTCTTGCTCTCTCTCTCTCTCTCCCTCTCATTTCCCTTGTCTCTCTCCTCCTTGTCTCTCTCTCCTTTTCTCTCTCTCTCTTTCTTCTCTCTCCCCTCTTTGGGTCCTCTCTCTTCCTTCTCTCCCCTTTTCTCTCTCTCTCTCTTGCTCCCCTCTCTTTTCTTTCTCTCTCTCTCTCTTTGCCTCTCTCCTCCTCTCTGCTCTCTCTCTCTCTTTTCTCTCTCTCTCTCTCTTTTTCTCTCTCTCTCCTTGCCTCCCCTCTCTCCTCTTTCTCCCCTCTCTCTTTCTCTCTCTCTTTTTCCTTTCTTTTCTCCTATCTGGGTCTCTCCCCTCTCTTGCTCTCTCTCTCCCCTTTCTTCCCCCTCTCTTCTCCTCTTCTCTCCTCTCTCTCTCTTGCTCTCTCTCTTCTTCCTTTTCTCCTTGCTCTCTCTCTCTCTTTTCTCTCTCTCTCTCTTTCCTCTCTCTCCCCCTTCTCTCTCTCTCTCCCCTTTTTCTCTCTCTCTCTTTTGGTTCTCTCTCTCCCCTTGCCTCTCCCCTCTCTTGCTCCCTCTCTCTCCTTCTCCTCTCTCTTTGCCCCTCTCTCTCTCTTCTTCTCTCTCTCTCTTGCTCTCTCTCTCCCCTCTTGCCCCTCTCTCTCTCTTGCTCCTCTCTCTCTTTGCCCCTCTTCTCTCTCTTGTCTCCTCTCCTTTTCTCTTCCTCTCTTTTTGCCCCCTCTCTCGTTTTTCCCCCTTTTTCCCTTCTAACTCTCCCCCCCTCCTACCTTCCCCTTTACTCTCTCTCCCCCTCTACCTTTCCCTTTTCTTTTCTCACAAAAAAAAAAAAAAAAAAAAAAAAAAAAAAAAAAAAAAAAAAAAAAAAAGGTGGGGACTCGCAGGAAAACCCGGATCAATGAAATGGGCGGGAGGGGGGAAAAGGGGTGGGGGAGCAGTGGGAAAAGGGTGGAACAAGAGTGGGGGAGAAAATCAGGAGAAACTTTCTTGAAAAAAGGAAAAAAAGCTTTTCTGGGAAAATTGGGGAAAGGGGGTTTGGGGAAGGAGACAAAGAATTGGGAGGCCCCCAAGTCGAAACTGCAGTAGCCAAGATAAAAGGGCCTAGAAAATTGAGATAAATAGGCCGAAGCGAGTTACAGGGGCGTGACCAGAGAAAACAAAAGCATATGAAGCTGCGAGGGTGAACAGGAAAGGAAGGGAAATTTTGGGAAATTTTGGGTAAGGCACATCAATCTGCCAAGGGGACCAAGGGTGAAAGGGAAATCACCCGGTTGCAGATGGGAGGGGGATATCGAATGCTGAGGCACAAAAAAGGGTAAAACAAGAGCCCTGGAAAAAAACAAGGGAAAACCCCCGACCCCCATACAGGGAGGGTCCAATCACAGGGGTGAGGCAATGGGAGGGAAAAAAGGGGAAAAAACAGTTTATCCATGGGCTTCAGGAAAAGAGGAAAGGACCCACATGAAAAAGGGAAACAGGGAAAAAAAGAAAAGGGGATTGAGAAAAAACATCACGGAAATAGGTGAAGAGATGGACGAATTGTAAAATTTTCAGAGAATTTGGGGGGGGACTTTGAAGGGGGAAAACCGACCAATCAAGCTGATTCTCAGGACGGGAAAAAGTGCGGAACAGGATTTCCCCCAAGAAAACCCCATTGAAATACTTTGGAAGAGTACAAGAGGGTGTTCCTAGACAGAACAGAACAAATCAGAACACAGAGCAGGGGAAGGGCAAAAAAAAACGAAAGGGGGCTAGGAAAAGAGACAAGGAGGGAAACCCGCAGAGGTCAGCCCGAGCAGGACAGAACAGCCAAAGGGGAAGCACACACACAACCCACTCCAAACCATACAACCTATCCCCCACCATCCCAACAACACTAAATCCTTTCCCACCCCCTCCCCCCAACACCGAGCTATAGAAACCCCAGTATGCCCCCAGGTCTCCCACCCTCACAGGCCCCCCAAACCAAAAGTGTTGGAAAGGAAAAATGAAGGGATGGTACACAAACCTTTATGGAATAACAAATAAGTGGGAGGATGGCACGAAAGAGTCAAAGAAGCATCACCGGACATCATAGGGTTCCCCAGAAACCAAGCTTACAGGTAGTAACGATGCCATCTTTCCCCAAAGGGAAAACCCCAAAACCTTTAGAAAACAGGGGAACCGGGGGGGTGGAGGAGTGGCGTTGCTGATCAAAAATCCCCCTGGGAATTTTTTATGAGCTGGAGAAGGGAAAAGCGGGGAAGAAAAATGAATTTCATATGGGAAAAACTTCACTCTTGGGGGGTCCCAAGGGGGTAATAACATTTATGTATAACCCACCACAGAACAGCAGGAGGGCCAAAAGGGAAGAGTACGACCCAAAAACAATAAGCGATGGTTGACACACTGGCTAGATGGCCAGAAGAGCCCTGCAAGCAAAGGCAAAACTCGTAAAACATGGGGGACTTCAAAAACCCCAAGGAATCGATTGGGAGAACTTTGGGCCCACATGGGGGCCAAGATTTCATGGGAGGGCTAAGATGATGGGGGTGGTTTCTGGGGAAAAATTTATGTACCAACACGTAAGGGGGCACAAAAAGAGAGAGAGGAGAGAAGAAACCCGCAAAAGGCCCGGACTTAAATTAAATTCCCCCTTCACAGGCGATATCGAAAGGGCAAACACAAATGAAAAACCCCTTTTGGGGGCCCGTGACCATGTGGGTTTTTAAGCTTCAATACACAGTAGAAAAAACAAGTGGAGGGAAAAAGCAGGAAGGCCAGGACGAATGAAGCCAAACTACAAGAAAGGGGGCACACAGGAATAGGCAAATACCGAATGGGGTTCAGTGGGACAGGAAATGGGAGGGAAGCCAGTTAATGAGATTATGGAATAAGTACAAACAAAATGCAAGGACTGAGGAGAGGGTTTTTACCCCCAAGGGGAAAAAGAGTAATGAAAAAGCCAGGGTGACCCCTTTACCCAAAAGGGGCAGGGAAAGGGAAAAAAACCCAAATGTGCTAGGGAATGGAAACATAAGAAGGCAAAGGGCCCAGGAAATAAGGAGAACAGTCTTTAAACAGAAAAGAATATGCAAAAGATTAAAAAGGGAGGGCCCAAAGACAAATGAAAAAAAGACATAGGGAAGCGAAAAACAAATTTTGACCCGAAAATGTTGGGACAGCCACACAGGAGGAAAACAACAGTCAAAACCGGGAATCAGGCTAAGGAAAAGGAAGGGGGAGAGACAACAGGAAAAGACCGGAAAATATTGAAGAAAATCAACAAAAAGATTCAAAAAAGTGTTTACAGAGGAGACAGAAGGGACTCCCGAAAGACGGGAAAGGTGGGGCACACCACCCCAAGTTCTGGAAAACAGTGCCACAACCGAGGAAGAAGTGGAAAAGGGGTTCCCGATGACTAGATACCCCAAAGGCAATTGGGGGGCCCCATAAAATCTCCCCCCTGGGGATTGGGGAGAGGGGGCAAGGAGCTATGTTACCCCTAACAACCAAAATTTCCCAAACCTCTATCGAAACGGGAGAAAGGGCCCGAAAGGGATGGGAAACAGCAAATGTAGTCCCAATCTTTAAAAAAGGAGACGGGACATGAAGCATTAAATTTACAGACCAGTGTCACGGGACATGTATAGTATGCAAAATCATGGAGAAGATTATCAGGAGAAGAGTGGTGGGAACACCTAGAAAGGAATGATCTCATCAACAGCAGCCAGCATGGTTTCAGGGACGGGAAATCCTGTGTCACAAACCTACTGGAGTTCTATGACATGGTGACAGCAGTAAGACAAGAGAGAGAGGGGTGGGTGGGATTGCATTTTCTTGGACTGCAAGAAGGCGTTTGACACAGTTCCACACAAGAGATTGGTGCAAAAACTGGAGGACCAAGCAGGGATAACAGGGAAGGCACTACAATGGATCAGGGAATACTTGTCAGGAAGACAGCAGCGAGCCATGGTACGTGGCGAGGTGTCAGAGTGGGCACCTGTGACCAGCGGGGTCCCGCAGGGGTCAGTCCTAGGACCAGTGCTGTTTCTGGTATTTGTGAACGACATGACGGAAGGAATAGACTCTGAGGTGTCCCTGTTTGCAGATGACGTGAAGTTGATGAGAAGAATACACTCGATCGAAGACCAGCAGAACTACAAAGGGATCTGGACAGGCTGCAGACCTGGTCCAGCAATTGGCTCCTGGAGTTCAATCCCACCAAGTGCAAAGTCATGAAGATTGGGGAAGGGCAAAGAAGGCGCAGACGGAGTACAGTCTAGGGGGTCAGAGACTACAAACCTCACTCAAGGAAAAAGATCTTGGGGTGAGTATAACACCAGGCACATCTCCTGAAGCGCCACATCAACCAAATAACTGCTGCAGCATATGGGCGCCTAGCAAACCTCAGAACAGCATTCCGACATCTTTAATAAGGAATCGTTCAGGACCCTGTACACCGTATACGTTAGGCCCATATTGGAGTATGCGGCACCAGTTTGGAACCCACACCTAGCCAAGCACGTAAAGAAACTAGAGAAAGTGCAAAGGTTTGCAACAAGACTAGTCCCAGAGCTAAGAGGTATGTCCTACGAGGAGAGGTTAAGGAAATCAACCTGACGACACTGGAGGACAGGAGAGATAGGGGGACATGATAACGACATACAAA
>NC_069431.1:12517998-12527998 GCF_026875155.1 Cherax quadricarinatus | reverse complement strand
GGGTTCAGGGTGCACACACAGGGCCTCGGAGTGTTGGTAGCTAAGCAAGTTACAGTAGTAACGAACCATATGCAAACTAGTAATCTGGTATCAGTAGTAATAAACTCTTTGTGCAGCCACGAATTCAGTCACGAAACCATTGCAACGAAGCTCATAGAGGTTGTGAATTATTTATAGTACCCAATATTATACTCTGTCTCCACAAACACATATATTTTTGACCAGAGATCTCCACAGCCTCCAGCATCTTCTCTTAAAACGCTTTTCGCGTAGTTTACCTCACACAGGTATTCTGGCAATTAGAAATAAAAGCATTTTTACTTAATTTTAAGCACAATAATGGGATTTAGTATGCTATGATTAGCATAATGGTATTAGTTATGATGGTGAGCTATTTTGGATTTTCATTTTCTTGGAGACAGTTAAGAGTTAAAATGAGTTTTAAGAAAGTTTAGGAATGCTTTTATTTCTTATGAAACTAAAATCTAAATAGATTTTGAAAGATCTGTGGTGAATAAATGCATTTTTTTTTTGGGTGGAAGTTTGCAACTGGTTGTGGTTGCTGGTGGTTAGGGTTACTCGTCGTGGTTGTTAGTTGTGGTTATTAATTGTGGTTGCTGGTTTCGATTGCTGGTTGAGATTGCCATTTCTGACTGTAAGTTATGAATGCTTGTTATGGTTAATGATTATGGTTGCCAGTTGTGGTTGCTTGTTTTGCTATTTGTAAATGCAACGTCTAATTCCCTTGTTAAATCATTAAATGCATATCCAAACACAACCTTAAAAAGACATCACAGTACAACGCTGTCAAAATTTTCTGAAATCTGCACTTAAAACATTCATATTTTTGAGTCAAAAATAAAAATAAAAACACAGTAGGTATGTACGCTAAAGAAGGCTTAGGTACCCTCCTAAGTCCCACCAGATTTTATCTAAATAATAACAGCTCTCTGGCCTTTAATTCAAATTAAAAACTATTGCATGACAGAAATGTTAAAAGCGGGGGGAGGGGGGGGGGACATAGTGTTGGAGTGGTTGGTACTTTTGTTTAATAAATGTATGAAAGAGGGGAAGGTACCTAGGGAGTGGCGGAGAGCATGTATAGTCCCTTTATATAAAGGGAAGGGGGACAAAAGAGATTGTAAAAATTATAGAGGAATAAGTTTACTGAGTATACCAGGAAAAGTGTACGGTAGGGTTATAATTGAAAGAATTAGAGGTAAGACAGAATGTAGAATTGTGGATGAGCAAGGAGGTTTCAGAGTGGGTAGGGGATGTGTAGATCAAGTGTTTACATTGAAGCATATATGTGAACAGTATTTAGATAAAGGTAGGGAAGTTTTTATTGCATTTATGGATTTAGAAAAGGCATATGATAGAGTGGATAGGGGAACAATGTGGCAGATGTTGCAAGTATATGGAATAGGTTGTAAGTTACTAAATGCTGTAAAGAGTTTTTATGAGGATAGTGAGGCTCAGGTTAGGGTGTGTAGAAGAGAGGGAGGCTACTTCCCGGTAAAAGTAGGTCTTAGACAGGGATGTGTAATGTCACCATGGTTGTTTAATATATTTATAGATGGGGTTGTAAAGGAAGTAAATGCTAGGGTGTTCAGGAGAGGGGTGGGATTAAATTATGGGAAATTAAATACAGAATGGGAAGTGACACAGTTACTATTTGCTGATGATACTGTGCTTATGGGAGAGTCTAAAGAAAAATTGCAAAGGTTAGTGGACGAATTTGGGAGAGTGTGTAAAGGTAGAAAGTTGAAAGTGAACATAGAAAAGAGTAAGGTGATGAGAGTATCAAATAATTTAGATAAAGAAAAATTGGATATCAAATTGGGGAGGAGGAGTATGGAAGAAGTGAATGTTTTCAGATACTTGGGAGTTGACGTGTCAGCGGATGGATTTATGAAGGATGAGGTTAATCATAGAATTGATGAGGGAAAAAAGGTGAGTGGTGCATTGAGGTATATGTGGAGACAAAAAATGTTATCTATGGAGGCAAAGAAGGGAATGTATGAAAGTATAGTAGTACCAACACTCTTATATGGGTGTGAAGCTTGGGTTGTAAATGCTGCAGCGAGGAGACGGTTGGAGGCAGTGGAGATGTCCTGTCTAAGGGCAATGTGTGGTGTAAATATTATGCAGAAAATTCGGAGTGTGGAAATTAGAAAAAGGTGTGGAGTTAATAAAAGTATTAGTCAGAGGGCAGAAGAGGGATTGTTGAGGTGGTTTGGTCATTTAGAGAGAATGGATCAAAGTAGAATGACGTGGAGAGCGTATAAATCTGTAGGGTAAGGAAGGCTGGGTAGGGGTCGTCCTCGAAAAGTTTGGAGGGAGGGGGTAAAGGAGGTGTTGTGGGCGAGGGGTTTGGACTTCCAGCAGGCGTGCGTGAGCGTGTTAGATAGGGGTAAATGGAGACAAATGGTATTTGGGACCTGACGAGCTGTTGGAGTGTGAGCAGGGTAATACTTAGTGAAGGGATTCAGGGAAACCGGTTATTTTATATAACCGGACTTGAGTCCTGGAAATGGGAAGTACAATGTCTGCACTTTAAAGGAGGGGTTCGGGATATTGGCAGTTTGGAGGAATATATTGTGTATTTTTTATACGTATATACTTCTAAACTGTTGTGTTCTGGGCACCTCTGCAAAAACAGTGATTATGTGTGAGGTGAAAGCGTTGAATGACGTTGAAATTATTTTCGTTTTGGGGATTTTCTTTCTTTTTGGGTCACCCTGCCTCTGTGGGAGACTGCCGACTTGTTGAATATATATATATATATATATATATATATATATATATATATATATTATATATATATATATATATATATATATAATATATATATATATATATATATATATGTCGTGCCGAATAGGCAGAACTTGCGATCTTGGCTTAAATAGCAACGCTCATCTTGCCATATAGGACAAGCGAAAATTTGTGTATGTAATAACTTCGCCAAAATCATTCTGAACCTAACGAAAAAAATATATTTCACTGTGTTTGTTTAGTATTAAATTATTGTAAACAAATCTAAAATATATTTAGTTGGGTTAGGCTAAAATAAATTGTTCTTGTTATAATAAGGTTAGGTAAGTTTTCTAAGATTCGTTTGGAGTAAAATGAAAATTTTTTCCATTAACATTAATGAAAAAAATATATCTATAAACGTATAAGAGAAAATTTTAGAAAGGATTTAATTTTAAATGAGTTCTTGCTAATTGACCAGTTTTACATATTCGGCACGACATATATATATATATATATATATATTATATATATTTATATATATATATATATATATATATATATATATAATATATATATATATAATATATATATATATATATATATATATATATATATATATATGTCGTGCCGAATAGGCAGAACTTGCGATCTTGGCTTAAATAGCAACACTCATCTTGCCATATAGGACAAGTGAAAATTTGTGTATGCAATAATTTCGCCAAAATCATTCTGAACCTAACGAAAAAAATATATTTCACTGTGTTTGTTTAGTATTAAATTATTGTAAAGAAATCTAAAATATATATAGTTGGGTTAGGCTAAAATAAATTGTTCTTGTTATAATAAGGTTAGGTAAGTTTTCTAAGATTCTTTTGGTGCAAAATTATAAAATTTTACATCAACATTAATGAAAAAAATATATCTTTAAATGTATAAGAGAAAATTTCAGAAAGGACTTAATTTTAGATGAGTTCTTGCTAATTGACCAGTTTTACATATTCGGCACGACATATATATATAATATTATATATATATATATATATATATATATATTATATATATAATATATATATATATATATATATATATATAATATATATATATATATATATATATTATGTTTGTGTATATTTCGCATGCTCTCGCGAATTCCTTGCATATATATATATATATATATATATATATATATATATATATATATATATTATATATATATATATATATATATATATATATATTATATATATATATATATATATATATATTCCTGGTCTCAATAGGAATACCTGGTTCTCAACACCAACATGGGGGAGGATAAAAAATATAATGTTCTCATTACCGAGGATATTTTTTTGTAAGTCGTATTAGCACGACGTCTATAGATGAAATGCCACCCAGAATAGAAGCGTTTCAACTGTTAATGAGAAGAGTGAAAAGCTGTTTCTCTCTCTCACACACAATTTATATATATGTATATATATATATATATATATATATATATATATATATATATATATATATAATTATATATATATATATATATATATATATATATATATATATATATATCTTAATCTGTGGTTCTTGATAATGTGAGAAATCACGAAACGCTTGGTTTTGCATATTGTGATATTACCTGTTTACTGTGATCTTATTGCACTTAAACACACACACACACTACTTAATGTTCATTACAAGATGTAACAAACATATAAACATCAACATATCAACAAACACATCAACAAACATATCAACAAACATATCAATGTTGTATTTGGCAGCAGCATCCAGCAAGGAGACGTATCTTCCATGTTGTGAGTCTCCAGTAAAGCTTCTTACAGACGTCCTTACCAGGTTTCTCCACAAGCTTATGGAACTTATTGTGCCAATTCTGTGTCCACCTTGTTATTCCTGACCTTCTTGATCGATCTTCATGCGATTTCTTCTATTCCCAAGTGCAAGAATTAAGTATTATTATTATTATTATTATTATTATTATTATTATTATTATTGTTATTATTATTATTATTATTATTATTATTATTATTATTATTATTATTATTATTATTATTATTGTTATTATTATTATTATTATTATTATTATTATTATTATTATTATTATTATTGTTATTATTATTATTATTATTATTATTATTACAGTATTATTATTATTACAGTATTATTATTATTGTTTTGCTGTTGTTCTTTAATGTATTTATATAATTGCATTTCCTTACAATTATCTTCATAGCATATCTCTCTCCATAAGTCAGTCTCTCTCTCTCTCTCTGTGTATCTCTCTCCATAAGTCAGTCTCTCTCTCTCTCTCTCTCTCTCTCTCTCTGTATCTCTCTCCATAAGTCAGTCTCTCTCTCTCTCTTTCTGTATCTCTCTCCATAAGTCAGTCTCTCTCTCCTCTCTCTCTCTCTCTCTCTCTCTCTCTCTCTCTCTAACTAGCTCAGGATGCTATCAATAACTTACCACTGATGCTATCACAGAACAGGAAGTTCTCTTGTCTGAACTTTGCCTAACTATGGGAGTAATTTCAGCCAGCAGTTTGTCTCTGTATCTTTGATGTCCGTCAGGCATTTACCAGACTTAATAACCGTAAAATATTGGAAAAGTTGCTTAAGCGTGGTATAGTAAGGTGTTACTTTGTGCTCTGGGAAGTTAGTCGTTATTATAAGACGGCTGACGGCAGTAGGTTGCTAGACAGCAACTCTCCAGGGTGGTACTACCCTTCTGTTATATAGGTGTGAAGGATAAGTTGTAAGTTAGTAGACAGTAACTCTCCAGGGAGGTACTATCTTCCTTTCTTACGAGTGAGAAAAGTGGGTAGTAGTTTGGTAAACAACAGCCCTCCAGGAGGGTATCACCTTCCTGTCATGCGAGGGTGAAATATAAGCAATAGGTTGATAGATAGCAACCTGCCATTGATGTATTATCGTTCTGTCGCAGAAGTGCGAAACAGTAGCCAGTTAAAAGTTTTACACTCTGCCAGAATTGCTAGTAGTCTCTGTCTCAAGAACATATAAGAAGACAGGTAAATCTTGCTACCTTCTACTTACAGTCAGTACACATTAATCTTTACTTCCTATGTACTTCTACATAATCACTATTCCTGTCATATTCCCTTCCAATTAAGAAGACTTGGAACAAGACCGGGCAGAGAAGTGTGTGATTACCCCCGTATATATCATTCTAAGACCTCATTTTTATATTTTTATGCGTTATTATAAATTTTGAGAAGTCTTGACTCAGCAAGACCGCCCTGGGTCCCAAGACGCACCAGCAACCCAGACTCTTTGAAATTCGATCTTATTCGAAGTTGTGGAGAAAGTTTGTGATGGTAAAGCAGCGTGTCAGCGAAACCCACGTTCAAGGATGACGATGTTGTTAGTACTAGCGCAAATGATAGGCTGGATAACTAGAACACTGAAAACAAGAGTTGTTGACCCAGCGGTGATGCTCTCCGAGTCACGGGAGATCTCCAGGCTGGAGAACATTGCCTAGCTGTCAGCAGGGTGAATTTTTCGCATAGAAAATTTGATTTTGAACCTTGAGCCACATGATGTGTCTTTGGAGGATAACCAACTATGTGTGTATGTATGTATGTGTTTGTGTAGGCCTATTTAAAAAACCGAGAAATATGAACAGATCATAAATAATTAAAAGAACTTAAAAAGTTGAACATATAATTTATCAAAAACCATTTTTAATACAAATTTTAAAGACACAGTATTCCTAGTATATAATTAACAATATTCCATTTCGTGAACCAACAAAATGTCTTAGATAAATTGTCTGATTCCCTGGGGATACCTTTGTAGTGCTCCTCAGATGAATGTAAATAACAACAGCAACAGCACTGCCAACTTCACCACCACCACTACCAATACCAGCACCACCACCACCACCACCACCACCACCACCACCAGTACCACCATCACCACTAGTACCACCACCAGTACCACCACCACCACCACCAGTACCACTAGCAGCGCCACCACCACTACCACCACCACTGCCACCAGCAGCAGCACCACCACTACCACCATCACTAGCACCAGCAGCACCACCATCACCACACGTCACACAAGGAAGTACTTATTCATCCTCAGGACTTACTTCCCATTATCCTGAAGAAGACACACAGGCTGGCTGTCTCCATCAGCTCACCTCTTCAGAAACATTTTCCATCCTGTTATATGTCATACCACATACTTTACATGAGAGATGAGAAAGAAGAAAACCCGAAGGAGAGAAGAAAGAGGAGAAAAGCAGAAATAGAGAAAAAGAGAGAGGGAGAAAGAAACTGAAAATAAAAATGCATGCAAATGCATAACATGGACAATGGAATTTGAAGAATATAAAAAAAATAATGTCAACAATACACCACACACCCCACAAAATCATGAGCAAGTAAACTGGTTATTTTGACGATTATGGGACTAATTTACGTCTCCATAAGCAAAACTGGGAGGCCATTTAAACTTTAGGAAGTTAATTTAATAGTCAACATTCTCCAGGTCGGCAGAATTATTTTTTGTCTACCATTGATTTTACAAAATACTTTGATCCCAACTCAGGATATTTACAAGCTAAGAATTGTTATCCTACCTTAGCTCATTTACAAGCTAAAAATTGGTATCTTACCTCAACTCGTTTACAAGCTAAAGCTGTTATCCTACCTCAGTTTATTTACAAGCTAAGAGCTGTTATTTCACCAGAGCTCGTTTTAAAGGCCAACCTTTATTTAGTGATATTACCACCAGGCAGGGATGCCACCTGCAACAGTCACCTAAAACCCAGGTACCTATTTACTGCTAGGCGAACAGGAGAAGCAGGTGTAAGGAGCTTTAATACCCAGGTACCTATTTATTGCTAGGTGAACAGAGGAAGTAGGTGTAAGGAGATTTAATACCCAGGTACCTATTTATTGCTAGGTGAACAGGGGAAGTAGGAATAAGGAGATTTAACACCCAGGTACCTATTTACTGCCAGGTAAACAGGGGCAGCAGGGGAAAGTAGATTTAAAACCCAGGTACCTATTTACTGCTAGGTGAACAGGGGCAGCAGGTATAAGGAGACTTGTCTACATGTCTCGCCTAGGTTTTTCATGTACCCATTTAATATTTAAAGGCCCAGCGTTCATAGAATGCTCATTCTGAATCCAAAACATTGGTCGTAAAAGTGACTGGTGCTAGAATGATGCTCCCTATGTTCATTATAAGCTGCAGAGTGAAATTCGGGGGTACTTTACGTCATTATTCTTATTGTTATATCTTAATTTATTTTAAAAAGAGAGAGCAAATGGCGCTGGCCACGCGCACTGCCTACCTCTGATAATTTCCCATTCCAGCTACCTCTTGTAACATTGCATCCCTCTTGAGGAAGTGCTGATAATTGTGCAAAAAGCCTAGAGTTGGAATTTTTTTTATTACCCATTGGTTACATTACATTATGTTGTGTGTGTGTGTGTGTATGTGTGTGTGTGTGTGTGTGTGTGTGTGTGTGTGTGTGTGTGTGTGTGTGTGTGTGTGTGTGTGTGTGTGTGTGTGTGTGTACTCACCTAGTTCTCACCTAGTTGAGGTTGCGGGGGTCGAGTCCGAGCTCCTGGCCCCGCCTCTTCACTGATCGCTACTAGGTCACTCTCCCTGAGCCGTGAGCTTTATCATACCTCTGCTTAAAGCTATGTATGGATCCTGCCTCCACTACATCGCTTCCCAAACTATTCCACTTACTGACTACTCTGTGGCTGAAGAAATACTTCCTAACATCCTGTGATTCATCTGTGTCTTCAGCTTCCAACTGTGTCCCCTTGTTACTGTGTCCAAAGTTCTAAATGTTGGACAGGACAATAACCATGCCACATATAAACTAAATAATGTAGATCTTAATATTACGGATTGCGAAAAAGATTTAGGAGTTCTGGTTAGCAGTAATCTGAAACCAAGACAACAGTGCATAAGTGTTCGCAATAAAGCTAATAGAATCCTTGGCTTCATATCAAGAAGCATAAATAATAGGAGTCCTCAGGTTGTTCTTCAACTCTATACATCCTTGGTTAGGCCTCATTTAGATTATGCTGCACAGTTTTGGTCACCGATATTACAGAATGGATATAAATTCTCTGGAAAATGTACAAAGGAGGATGACAAAGATGATCCCATGTATCAGAAACCTTCCCTATGAGGATAGACTAAGGGCCCTGAAACTGCACTCTCTAGAAAGACGTAGATTAGGGGGGATATGATTGAGGTTTATAAGTGGAAGACAGGAATAAATAAAGGGGATGTAAATAGGTGTGCTGAAAATATCTAGCCTAGACAGGACTCGCAGCAATGGTTTTAAGTTGGAAAAATTCAGATTCAGGAGGGATATAGGAAAGTACTGGTTTGGTAATAGAGTTGTGGATGAGTGGAACAAACTCCCAAGTACAGTTATAGAGGCCAGAAACGTTGTGTAGCTTTAAAAATAGGTTGGATAAATACATGAGTAGATGTGGGTGGGTGTGAGTTGGACCTGATAGCTTGTGCTAACAGGTCGGTTGCCGTGTTCCTCCCTTAAGTCAATGTGACCTGACCTGACTAGGTTGGGTGCATTGGCTTAAGCCGGTAGGGACTTGGACCTGCCTCGCATGGGCCAGTAGGCCTTCTGCAGTGTTCCTTCGTTCTTATGTTCTTATGTTCTTATCTCTGGAACATCCTGTCTTTGTCCACCTTGTTAATTCCTCTCAGTATTTTGTATGTCGTTATCATGTCCCCCCTATCTCTCCTGTCCTCCAGTGTCGTCAGGTTGATTTCCCTTAACCTCTCCTCGTAGGACATACCTCTTAGCTCTGGGACTAGTCTTGTTGCAAACCTTTGCACTTTCTCTAGTTTCTTTACGTGCTTGGCTAGGTGTGGGTTCCAAACTGGTGCTGCATACTCCAATATGGGCCTAACGTATACGGTGTACAGGGTCCTAAACGATTCCTTATTAAGATGTCGGAATGCTGTTCTGAGGTTTGCTAGGCGCCCATATGCTGCAGCAGTTATTTGGTTGATGTGCGCTTCAGGAGATGTGCCTGGTGTTATACTCACCCCAAGATCTTTTTCCTTGAGTGAGGTTTGTAGTCTCTGACCCCCTAGACTGTACTCCGTCTGCGGCCTTCTTTGCCCTTCCCAATCTTCATGACTTTGCACTTGGTGGGATTGACTCCAGGGCCTATTGCTGGACCAGGTCTGCAGCCTGTCCA
>NC_069431.1:12487998-12512998 GCF_026875155.1 Cherax quadricarinatus | reverse complement strand
CCAGTGTTGTTCTTGTTGTTTATACTATAAATTCCAGGTGTTCCCACCTGAAGCTTTTCTAACTTTCCCACAGCTTTTTTTCCTGTCAGATAATTTTTGGCAGCGTAGCTCACTAGTGGACGAACTTACGATGGATTACATTGCATATTTTTTTTTTTTTGGGGGGGGGGGGTATGTGGTTCCTTTTGTGTAGGTTCTGAAGCCACGAGGAATGAGTTGAATTGTAAACAAATTTGTTGTACATAGCAGGTGAGGCACCAGCGGGTGTTGGTGTGGTCTGGATTTATCTTCTTGGTGCGGGAAGGGATTTGCTAAAACACGTTTATGGATTCTGATAGGATTTTACGAGTGAAAATTAGTTTTGGTGGCAAATTCCTGAGTAGTGGTTCGATTTGCTGGTTCGACCGACGGACTCTCAAGGTGCTCACTCCACCAGACCTGATCTGCACTCAACACACTGTGTGTGTGGGTGTGCGTGTCTGTGTGTACTCACATATTTGTAGTTGCAGGGGTCGAGTCATAGCTCCTGGCCCCGCCTCTTCACTGACGGCTACTGGGTCCTCTCTCTCCATGAGGTTTATTAAACCTCGTCTTAAAACTATGTATGGTTCCTGCCTTCACTACGTCGCGTGTGTGTGTGTGTGTGTGTGTGTGTGTGTGTGTGTGTGTGTGTGTGTGTGTGTGTGTGATTTATCATCTATCCATGATTACCTATTAGTAGGCACAGGATGAGAGCTGTGTTCGCGATGTTTGCTCACCTGTTTGAACTCCTTGATTTGTGTTTACAGAGGTTGAGTCTTTGCTCCTGGCCCCAGGGTGCCCACTGACTCCCTGGCATCCTGTGGGCTTTGTTGTACCTGGAAATATAAACACTTAACAAAGCAAACAGATCTACCCAGGTAGATCTGTTTGTGCCTTGATAAAGCCCACTGTGTGGGCGAAACGTTGTCAACATAAGATCACATTATACTCCTTAAGTGTTTACATTTCCATTGTGTCGGTATTTTATACCATTTATTTCCAACTGTTGTACCTGTTCTTGAGGCTGCGAATGAGGGATCTACATTCATTACGCTTTAATCAACCTCATCTCACTACCTCATCAGCCTGAGGCTGATGAAATATTACCTGCAGATGAGTACATGAGTTACCAACTCATCAGACACCTGGCAGCAATTGACTGACAGAGGATCGAGCCTGCACCACTTGGTTTAGCGCTTCATGAAGTCAAACTCTTTATGGCACCTGTGATAACAACAGTTGTGAGAGCAACACCTGTGGTAGCAACACTTGTACTAGTAACACCTGTGATAGCAACACCTGTGGTAGCAACACTTGTACTAGTAACACCTGTGATAGCAACACCTGTGATAACACCTGTGAGAGCAACATCTGTGGTAGCAACGCCTGTGATAGCAACACCTGTGATAGCAACACCCGTGGTAGCAACACCTGTAGCAACAACACTTGTGATAACAACACCTGTCGTAACAACACCTGTAGTAACAACTCCTGTGATAGCAACACCCGTGGTAACAACATTTATGGTAACAACACCTGTGGTAAAAACACCTGTGTTAACAACACCTGTGATAGCAACACTTGTGGTAACAACACCTGTAGTAACACACCTGTGGTAACAATACCTGTGGTAGCAACACCTGTGATAACAACACCTGTGGTAACAACACCTGCAATAGCAACACCTGTGGTAACAACACCGTGGTAGCAACACCTGTGATAACACCTTGGTAACACCTGCGATAGCAACACCTGTGGTAACAACACCCGTGGTAGCAACACCTGTGATAACAACACCTGTGGTAACACCTGTGATGGCAACACCTGTGGCAACAACATTAGTGGTAACAACACCTGTGATAACACCTGTGATAACAACACCTGTGGTAAGAACACCATCAGTGATCAGATAATGTCTGCAGCTCCTGATGCCGTCGCTAGAGAAAAGAGTCAATGGAGGAGGAACTGAAATATTTCAAGGACTGGAACATTTCAGTAACACTGCCTATGTTGACAGAAATGAAGATATATTCAAGCAGAAAAGGAATATTCATGATGCTGAATATATGAGCAGAATGCAAGATGCATATCGTCAGTCAGTTTGTGTGTGTGTGTGTGTGTGTGTGTGTGTGTGTGTGTGTGTGTGTGTGTTTGATGTGGTTAAATAGATCAGCTGACTTTTTATTTCGTGTTATGATGTTTCATGGAGAGTAAAAAGTCATTTGTACCACTGTTAGAATTAATATCCTTTTAATCAGAAGGCTAATACTGTCTAGTGCTCAGCTATTTACAAAGCTAAATGTGGTATAATTATTTAGCAGGATGTCTGAAAGATTATTAATAATCTTAGCTTTTAATGGGGTGTACTAGTAAGCCATTGGAAGGCCTCTGTCTGATGACCAAAAGCTCTGGCTATGGGTCATCATATGACTAAGACTCCAGTTGACTCGGTATTTCTCACTAGTATAAAACAGGGAAAAATACTATACCATTCCATACTGTCAGCCTTGCCACTAAGTCATGCAGCTATGTCTCAACTCCCTCCATCCAATTTATAACAGTGTAAATGAGGCTTTGAAATGTAGCTGGTACATTACACATACCAAATAGACATACACAACATTGGTAGTGGCCCCCTGTGCAACTAACGAAGAGATTTCTTTCGCCCTGTCACTTAGGGTTATTTGATAGCATCCCTTAAGTAAATTGGAACTGATTGCTTACCTGGCATATCCATTGAAGTCTATCACCTCAGTCATGTGTGGGAAAAGATAGGTATCACCTGCATTCGAGTCGCCTGACATCTCTCTATACGGTTATGATTGTTTCTTATGGTTATTTCAAATTCATTGGCGACAAGGGGACAAGAGCTATTTTCCATCACTGTCTGTGGGGTGAGATGAGATCTCCATAACAATATTGTGTCGGGTCAAAATTTGAGTTCAGTTTTGGGAGTCCTCATGGCATAATGGTCGAGCTACTGGCTTGTGTTTCGACTCACCTCATTCGTGTCTTTAAATATCTCTCTAAATAAGATTTATATGTATATATGTGAATATCTACATATATGCTGCAACAAGGCCACAGTAAACAGGTGATATCACAAACGGGAGGAAATTGAAATTAGTTGTGAGGCTGCACTTCCACGCATGTCCTTGCAACATGAAATAAGCCTAGTTTGTTAGGCTCATCTTGTTTGTAGGATTGATGGTCCAGTGGACACAGCGTCTCGAACATTGTCCTGCTTCCCACAGGCCGGGACAATGCAAAACAACCACTGTGAAAAAATAGTGAACATCCAAGAACTTTCGTGATTTCTCACATAATCAAGGATGTTAGCAGAGACTCCTGGCAATTAGGGAGAGATGTGGTAGGGAGGGGAGACAGCAGACACCCTCCAAGACACATTATACAAGTTTCACGACAGTTTGTGTCACAGACATCTCCACATTACTCTCAGCTCCTAATTACTCGCTTTTGGGATGCTATTATTCTCTGGCTCTATCTTACCTGCTTTCTCTTTTTGTATATGTGAATACGAAGACGTGCGAAGCGCAGTGGCGTTAATTTGTTGTGTCTCGTTCGTGATAGGAACAAACGAGGGTAACTCTTGAAAAAGCTTAATTCCCAAAGGGAGATTTATTTATGGAAAAGATTGTGAAGAAAGCAATGAAATGAATGAAATGACTTGAATAAACTGGAGAACAAATTGAAACAATAAATAAAAGTAAGGGAAAGTAGGAACACAATCACTATCGCAATTAAAACTAATAACGATGCTACTCTTACTATCTGTGCTACTACAACTGCTAGTACCACCAACATCACTTCTACTACTCCTTCTACTAACATTACTTCTACTATTACTACTGCTTCCACCAACACCACTACATCTACTGCCAGCATCACTTCTACAACACTTCGTTGTTTCCTGGCTAGACAGTCAGAAGTGCAACAATTTACTGGTTGGTTAACTGAGTTAATAACATTATGACTCACGTAGATCATTAAAGCTAAGGGAAATAAGCCACTCTGTGTGACTCTCTTGGGTTACCCTGGGTTACTAATATTCTGGGTTCCAATCCGAATCAAGTCCTTTTCATTGATTTACGTCTTCTGGGGAAAATTATTATTATGTTTTTTCTTTAGCTATTCACCACATGTGTGTGTGTGTGTGTGTGTGTGTGTGTGTGTGTGTGTGTGTGTGTGTGTGTGGTGTGTGTGTGTGTGAGGGATGGCAGGTTCAAGCATACAAATAGCTAAAAATCAACATTGATAGCTTTATTGGGCGACTGAGAGACATCATATATAACACTGTGAAAATTAATCACACGCAATTTTAACAAAGCCATTTCCACTGCCACACTGTGGAACTGATTATCACTGTAGCAACTGTTGTTGTTACTGCCACACTGTGGAACTGATTATCACTGTAGCAACTGTTGTTGTTACTGCCACACTGTGGAACTGATTATCACTGTAGCAACTGTTGTTGTTACTGCCACACTGTGGAACTGATTATCACTGTAGCAACTGTTGTTGTTACTGCCACACTGTGGAACTGATTATCACTGTAGCAACTGTTGTTGTTACTGCCACACTGTGGAACTGATTATCACTGTAGCAACTGTTGTTGTTACTGCAACACTGTGACACTAATTATCACTATAGCGACTGTTATTGTTACTGCCACACTGTGACACTGAATATCACTATAGCAACTGTTGTTGTTACTGCCACACTGTGACACTAATTATCACTATAGCGACTGTTGTTGTTACTGCCACACTGTGACACTGATTATAATTATCACTCTAGCAAATGTTGAAGTAACTCATAACACTTGTTATAAAATTTAAACGCACAATTTATTCAGAAGAAGGGGGTTACTAGCTCCTTGCTTCTGGTGTGTTAGTTCGCCCAATTACAAACTACCATGTTAAACGAGGAAGGATTCTTCTCCACTTCTCCATTTAGATGAAAAATAATACTAAGAAAGAACAGTGAAAAAAAAGAAGAAAAGTCAGATGGGAGTGTATACAAAATGTAACTGTTATCTTGAATGTTTATTGACAGAAAGAAAAAGCCAGTAAATACATTGTAAAATAATATATATATATATATATATATATATATATATATATATATATATATATATATATATATATATATATATATAATATATATATATATATATATATATATAGGAGTCAACATTGAGTATATTTTTATGAGAACATTAAAACAGATTGAGTGAGTATATTAACGGGGGGTTGACCCACAACACGGCCACCCCTTGTAAATCATTCCCTGTCCGAAAAAATTTGTTTTCCCTTGATTTTTAAAGGTGTTAGGGAAATCAAAATTTTTTTTTCGCCCATAAAGGTTTTTCCCCCAAAAAATGATAGAAAGCCCAATTTAATTTTTCCCCTGAACTATTTTTATTTTTTGAGGCTAATCTATAAAAGGTTTTTGATGAAAACCACACACACACCCCACACCCCCACACACACCCCACACACACAAAACCACACACACACACACACACACCCCACAAAGAGAGCTGTAACCCTGCTAAGCATCTCACGAGTTAGTAACATCAAACTAAAATTTATTTAAAATTTTCTGGGTTTTTTTTTGGGTTTTGTACCTTAAGTAAACCCACAAAAATTATACTTTACAGAAGAACAATTTACGATACGAAAAAAACTAAAACTGGGAATATTGGAAAGTTTAGGGGAAAATGAAGCAACGTAAATGGAGTACTGAAAAATGAAAAACCCTCTTGCCCAGGGTAGGTTTGTCAGGAGGGGTTTCCTGACCCGGGTCTTTTTCCGTGGGGGGGGAACCCCAGGGGCCCCCCGAAGGAGTGCGGAAAGGTAAATTAAAATTTAAAAGCCCTTGGCGGGGCCCCAACCCTTTAATGCAAGGCACTATGGGCCGTCATCTTTGAAAAGTGGAGGGGGTTCCCGGGTTTACAGCCCTTGTGGGGGGGGGGACCCCCTATGACAAGGACCCCGGGACTCTTTAAACTCCCTCTGAACCATTCCGGGGCACTCAGTCCGCAGGTGTGGGCCAAAAACCTGGGCATCTGACCTGTATGTGTGTGAACCTACAAAAATTTTAACTATTGTAATAAAATGGAACCCTTGTAAAACCAAAAGAAAATATTGGAACAAAATGGTTAAAAATAAGCAGCTAAAATGGGAAAAAAAAGAAATAAATTTAAAACTGAGGAAGAAATTTTAAATGGGCCCTTAAAAGCAGTTTTAAAAAAATGTTTTATCCCCCTTTAAAAAATTTTTTTTTGGTGATAAGAAGAACCTCGTTTACCTTTTTGCGACCACTTTTGCCGTGGGTTCGAAACCTCAAAACCCCTTCCGTGGTTTTTTTCTTTTCTATCTTTTTAAAAAGTTGGTCCCAATAAAAGAAGATAAATGGAAAAAAAAAAATTTTTATGAAATTTTTTTTAGCCCAAAGGATTTTTAACACCCTTAAGAAAAAAATTACACTTTGAAATATTGGGAAAGTTATTGCCCTTCTATCATGAGTTTTGCCCTTCTATCTTAAATTTTTTCCCTTTTTCAAAAGTTATTGCCCTTTTATCAAAAAGTTATTTCCTTTTTATCATGAGTTTTTTGCCCCTTCTATTTATGAGTTATTTTCCCCTTTTTATTTTTTGAATTATTGCCCCTTTTAACATGAATTTTTTGCCCTTTATCAGAATTTTTTGCCCTTTTTTTCATGAATTTTTGCCCCCTTTTATCTGAGTTAAATTTCCTTTTTCCCCATGAGTTATTGCCCTTTTATCAAATTTTTTGCCCTTCTATCAGAGTTAATTTCCCTTCATCATGAATTTTTTGCCCTTTTAACAGAAATTTTTTGCCTTTCCCCCTCATGATTTTTTGCCCCCTTTTATCATGATTATTGCCTTTCTCTCATGAGTTATTGCCCTTCTATCATGAGTTATTGCCCTTCTATCATGAGTTATTGCCCTTTCTATCATGATTATTGCCTTCTATCATGAGTTATTGCCCTTCTATCATGAGTTATTGCCCTTCTATCATGAGTTATTGCCCTTCTATCATGAATTATTGCCCTTCTATCATGAGTTATTGCCTTTCTCTCATGAGTTATTGCCTTTCTCTCATGAGTTATTGCCCTTCTATCATGAATTATTGCCCTTCTATCATGAGTTATTGCTCTTCTATCATGAATTATTGCCTTCTATCATGAGTTATTGCCCTTCTATCATGAGTTATTGCCCTTCTATCATGAGTTATTGCCCTTCTATCATGAGTTATTGCCCTTCTATCATGAGTTATTGCCCTTCTATCATGAATTATTGCCCTTCTATCATGAGTTATTGCCCTTTCTATCATGAGTTATTGCCCTTCTATCATGAGTTATTGCCTTTCTCTCATGAGTTATTGCCTTTCTATCATGAGTTATTGCCCTTGTATCATAAGTTATTGCCTTTCTCTCATGAGTTATTGCCCTTCTATCATAAGTTATTGCCTTTCTCTCATGAGTTATTGCCCTTCTATCATGAGTTATTGCCCTTCTATCATGAGTTATTGCCCTTCTAACATGAATTATTGCCCTTCATATCATGAGTTATTGCCTTTCTCTCATGAGTTATTGCCCTTCTATCATGAGTTATTGCCCTTCTATCATGAGTTATTGCCCTTCTATCATGAGTTATTGCCCTTCTATCATGAGTTATTGCCCTTCTATCATGAGTTATTGCCCTTCTATCATGAGTTATTGCCCTTCTATCATGAGTTATTGCCCTTCTATCATGAGTTATTGCCCTTCTATCATGAGTTATTGCCCTTCTATCATGAGTTATTGCCCTTCTATCATGAGTTATTGCCCTTCCATCATGAGTTATTGCCCTTCTATCATGAGTTATTGCCCTTCTATCAAGAGTTATTGCCCTTCTATCATGAGTTATTGCCCTTCTATCATGAGTTACTGCTCTTCTATCATATATCATTGCCCTTCTATCAAACTTAATTTTCTCCCTTGCCTCCGCAGCTATATGCTCCTACGGGTTTAGCGTTCCCTAATGACTATACCAATTTATCCTATATTACAGGGACAGCAAAACGTAAATTGAACCAAATTGAAGAGAACGAACCGATACGTTTATTGTGATGAATTATTCTTTTACTGACGTAGTTTCTCATAAAAAAATTAATTTGGGAATTACACAATACAGGAATAAATTGCAAGCTATTGAACTGGGCAAAAATGTTTTTTAATATGAAATACGATGATAACGACAACAGGAGAAATAAATTCAGAGCGGGATGGTGCCAACAGATGTGCCACAAGTATAGTGCCAAACAGATATTCATCTGTTTATCTTCCAGATCTATGAGGACCTCAATGGAAATAAGTTTTTTTTTCTGACTTTTTTGGGGGTTATTCTAGGTAATTTACACGTATGTTAAACTGTGGAAGAAATGTCAGTAAAACGCGTGATTGTTAAATATGAAAGAATACCACAGTGAAAACAGGAAATAAAACTTGAGTGCTTTCGTGTGCTTACACACACACACATCTTCAGAGGAATATTCCTGTTCGTCTGAGGATGTGTGTAACAACACGAAAGCGCTCAGTTTATAATTCCCATTACCGCTGTGGCATTATTTTCACCTGAACGTAAATAAACTTACGAACACAAAAACTCTCGCTGCAATAGGAAATCACATCACGAGCAATTTAAGCCTGGGATGACACTGCCTACCACTGTAACACGACATGAAGGAATATTTCACAATTACAGCGGTGTACTGGCAGGCAGGAAATTATCACTGATAACAGCAAACACATGAGCAGTGTAGCTGTTACCAGTCCAATTTACCTACGTCCTTACCACACCATGAAAACAAACTCAAAAATTAAGAGAATATTGTATTTAATAATGTCGGTAATTAATGCTTGTGTCAACACAAAGGTGAATTTTATGAAGATTTGTTGTGATTGTTACCTGTGTCAATTTTCTTTTATTACCGTAATTATTATTATTATTACTATTAGCATCTGTGTTGTAACTTACTGATGCAGTTGCAGGACTTCCTACTCATTTCTGCAACAGTGCAAGCTCCTGATGTGTTGATTGCAACACGAAAGGCCTAGAGGAATGTTTCAACTCTCCCTCTGGTTGTTTTGCATCTTGTATCGCTTTTCACGATTTTTGCATAATGAATACCACTAGCCATATATATATATATATATAAATGTATATATATATATATATAATATATAAAATATATATATATATTATATATATATATATAATATATATATATATATTATATATATATATATATATATACATGTCGTGCCGAATAGGCAGAACTTGCCATCTTGGCCTTAAATAGCAACGCTCATCTTGTCATATAGGACAAGTGAAATTTTGTGTATGCAATAATTTTCGCCAAAATCATTCTGAACCTAACGAACAAAATATATTTTCACTGGTTTGTTTAGTATTAAATTATTGTAAACAAATCTAAAAATATATTTAGTTGGGTAAGGCTAAAATAAAATTGTTCTTGTTATAATAAGGTTAGGTAAGTTTTCTAAGATTCTTTTGGAGCAAATTTAAAAATTTTTACATTAACATTAATGAAAAAAATATATCTTTATCGTATAAGAGAAAATTTTAGAAAGGGCTTTATTTCATATTATAATATTATATATATATATATATATATATAAATATATATATATATATATATTATATATATATATATATATATATATATATATATATATGTCGTGCCGAATATGTAAAACTGGTCAATTAGCAAAAGAACTCATTTAAAATTAAGTCCTTTCTAAAATTTTCTCTTATACGTTTAAAGATATTTTTTTTTTCATTAATGTTAATGTAAAAAATTTTTAATTTTTGCACCAAAAGAATCTTAGAAAACTTACCTAACCTTATTATAACAAGAGCAATTTATTTTAGCCTAACCCAACTAAATATATTTAGATTTGTTTACAGTAATTTAATACTAAACAAACACAGTTTAAATATTTTTTTTCGTTAGGTTCAGAAAGATTTGGCGAAATTATTGCATACACAAATTTTCACTTGTCCTATATGGAAGATGAAAGTTGTATTTAAGTTAAGATAGCAAATTCTGCCCATCGGCACGACATATATGTATATATATATTTAATATATATATATATAAATATATATATATATATATATTATATAATATTATCATATATATTATTTTATATATAAATATATATATAAAATATATATAAAAATAATATATATATATATATATATATATAGATATATATGCAATAAGATCACAGTAAACAGGTGATTTCAGAATATGCAAAACAACCACTCTGAAAGAATAGAGAAATTCCAGCGCTTTCGTGACTACTCACATTATCAAGGAACTATAGTTCCTTGATAATGTGAGTAGTCAAAGAAAGCGCTTGGAATTTCTCTATTCTTTCCCGAGTGGTTGTTTTGCATTTTATATAAATATTAATATATATATATATTTTAAAATTAATATATTTTTATATATATATATAATATATATATATATATATATATATATTATATAAAATATATATTCTGATTTGACTTTCAAAACACCTCAAATAAAACTGTGAAGGTAGTGTAGTGACTGCGGTGGGTAGCCCAGAGGTAAGAATGATAGCCAGTGCTTAATTTAATGGCTGTATTCGCGTTCGTGTAGCCGGATTTGTAGGCAAACAGCAGCAGCAATCTCCACAAAACACTAGAGGCAGTTTCCATCTTGTTAATGCTGGAGAGAATGGTCTGTAAGTGCTGCAGAGGGAGATGGAGATGCTGCTGTCAGAGCTCCTGTGTTGGATGTGGGTTGTGGGAATTTTGGATGAGTTTTGGAAAAATTTCCTGAGTAGATGGAGAGGATTTAGAGTGTGTTGGGAGGGATTTTGATTGGGTTTAGAGGGATTAGTGGGCGGTTATGATAAGAGGGTGGTGGATGAGAGGGTTGTGGGAATGTAGAGTGGAAAACGGGGAAATGGTAAGCTTAAAAACGGGTAATTGACGTGGAAATACAGCATCTTCTACCATATAAGGCGCACAACAGAAGTATCATAACGGTAAATCAGTGACCATATTCAAGGGCAAATTACTCTCTTACTTTACTAGCTAAAGTGTAACCCAATACCTAACATTTGACCTTGAACATATAAGGCTCAAGGTGATTTTCAAAATGTTTTTGTGAAAACAGGCGCGCCTTATATGCCGGAAAATACGATACGGACTGTATTTTATATGGTATATACAATTTTACTATATATATATATATAAAATAATATTATATATATATATATATATATATATATAATATATATATTATATATATATATATATAATATATTCCGAGAGGCGTGTTTCATATCTAATGGAGATTAATTTTTTTTTCAGCTTTTAAGTTTCGAAGAGAGTGTAGAGAGCAACGAAGAGAAAAATAAAGAGTCTATTGATACTCTCAAGAGAAGGTATGAAGGAAACTAAAGGATCAGAAAACGTCTTGAAGAAGAAGACAGAAGTCATGTTTTCCTCAGTGTTGAGCTTTATCAAGTAATGTGTCCCTCTGGGTAGAGCTTTATCAAAAAATGCTTCCCTCTGGGTAGAGCTTTATCAAGTAATGTGTCCCTCTGGGTAGAGCTTTATCAGGTAATGTATCCCTCTGGGTAGAGCTTTATCAAGTAATGTATCCCTCTGGGTAGAGCTTTGTCAAGAAATGCTTCCCTCTGGGTAGAGCTTTATCAAGTAATGCTTCCTTGGGGAGAGCTTTATCAAAATAATACTTCCCTCGGGGTAGAGCTTTATCAAGTAATGCTTCCCTCTGGGTAGAGCTTTATCAAGTAATGCTTCCCTCTGGGTAGAGCTTTATCAAGTAATGCTTCCCTCTGGGTAGAGCTTTATCAAGTAATGCTTCCCTCTGGGTAGAGCTTTATCAGGTAATGTATCAATCTAAGTAGAGCTTTATTAAGGAATATAGACAGGTGAAATGAGACTTATGGAATGTGACATGTGGAATAAAACATGTAGAATAAGACATGTGGACTGAGACATGTGGACTGAGACATGTGGACTGAGACATGTGGACTGAGACATGTGGACTGAGACATGTGGACTGAGACATGTGGACTGAGACATGTGGACTGAGACATGTGGACTGAGACATATGGACTGAGACATGTGGACTGAGACATGTTAAATAACACATGTGAAATGAGACATGAGGATGACATTCTATATCTTTGACATGATCCAACTATCCAAGGACTGACATGCCAGATTGAAAGGCCTCGTCACTTCAATTCGGATTGAAATTGACTGTCACAAAAACTTTCATCTATTAATTTTGGGGGGATTTTAATATTCACGGGCCGCCAACAGTAACAGCGTAGTTGAACAGGCAATCAGCAGAAAAGGTCATCATTCCCAGGCTGGTCTTGAAAGACAGAAAAACTCCCCAGAAAGGTCACAGACGCATCACAGATAAATGACAGGAGATCCAGCGTGGCGGGGTTGTGTTGTTGTGTGTTTTGGTGTGTGGTGTGTGTGTGTGGTGGTGTGTGTGTGGGTGTGTGGTTGTGTGGGGGTGTGTGTGTGTATCACCTTTTTTTGTGGGTGAAGGGGTTTGACTTGTCTGACCCCCCTCTTCACTGACACTACTGGTCCTCTCTCTCCCTGCCCACACTTCACACACCTTCTTAATCAAATTTATTTTTCCTCCCTCCACTATCTGTTGTGTGTGTGTTGTGTGTGTGTGTGTGTGTGTACCCCACCTATTTGTATCACTATTTGTGGTTGCAGGGGTCGAGCCCTAGCTCCTGGCCCGCCTCTTCACGGTTGCTACTAGGCCCTCTTTCTCCCGCTCCATGGCTTTATCAAACCTCGTTTTAAACGTGTATGGTTCCTGCTCCATTTACGTCATTTTCTAGGCTATTCCCTCCTTTACAACTCTATGACTGAAAAAATACTTTCCTCTATCTCTCTGACTCATTTGTGTCTTCAACTTCCAATTGTGGCCTTGTTTCTGTGTCCCCTCCCTGGAACATTCCGTCTTTGTCACCCTTGTCTATTCCACGCAGTATTTTATATGTCGTTATCATGTCCCCCCTGACCCTCCTGTCCTCCAGTGTCGTCAGGCCGATTTCCTTAATCTTCCTTCATGGACATTCCCTTAGTCTGAACTAACTTGTCCAAACCTTTTACTTCTCTATTTCTTGACGTGCTTTATAAGTGCGGGTTCAAACAGGGCTGCATACTCAGTATGGCCTGCATACAGGGTTTTACATTTGTCTTGAATGATTCCTTACTAAGGTATCGGAATGCGTTCTCAGGTTTGCCAGGCGCCCATATGCTGCAGAAAGTTATCTGATTGAAGTGTGCCTTCCCGGAGACATGCTGGGTGTTTATACTCACCCAAGATCTTTCTCCTTGAGTGAGGTTTGCAGTCTTTGCACCTAGCCTATACTCTGTCTGTGGTCTTCTGTGCCCTTCCCTATCTTCATGACTTTGCATTTGGCAGGATTTAAAATTTGAGAAGCCAATTTGCTGGACCAGGTGTCCCGTCTGTCCAGGTCTTTTGAAGTCCTGCCTGGGCCTCATCAGATTTAATTCTCCTCATTAACTTCACATCATCTGCAAACAGGGACACTTCTGAGTCTAACCCCTTTTGTCATGTCGTTCAATATACCAAAAATAGCACTGGTCCCAGGACCGACCCCTGTGGACCCGCTCGTCACAGGTGCCCACTGTGATACATCATTACGTACCATGATCGGGTTTTTGCCTCCCTGTCAGGGATTCTCTGATCCATTGCAGTGCCCCTTTTCCCGTTATATGCGCCTGATGCTCTAGCTTCTGCACTAATCTCTTGTGTGGAACTGTGGTCAAAGGCCTTTTTGCAGTCCAAGAAGATGCAATCAATCCACCCCTCTCTCTCTTGTCTTACTTCTGTTATTTTATCATAAAACTCCAGAAGGTTTGTGACACAGGTTTGCCTTCCGTGAATCCGTGCTGGTTGGCATTTTTATCTCCTTTTCCCGTTCCAGGTGCTCCACCACTCTCCCCTGATAATCTTCTCCATAATTTTCCCATACTATACACGTCAATGACACAGGTCTATAGTTTAGTGCCTTTTCTGTCTCCTTTTTTAAAAAGGGGAACTACATTTGCCGTCTTCCATACCTCAGGTAGTTGCCCAGTTTCCAGGGATGTGTTGAAGATTGTGGTAAGGGCACGCACAAATATCTGCTCCCTCTTAAGGACCCACGGGGAGATGTTGTCCGGTCCCTTTGCCTTTGAGGTATCGATGTCCTTTAGCAGTTTCTTCCCCTCCTCCTCATCTGTATGTATGTCGTCCAACACTTGTTGGTGTATTCCTTGCTGGTGTCCCCATCTGGTCTGCCCCCCAGAGTCTTCCCTGTCTCTACTGTAAATACTCCTTAAATCTCGTGTTGAGCTCCTCAATCCCTCTTGTTTCGTTTCTTGTGAGTTCTCCACCTTCTTTCCTCAGCCTTATCACCTGGTCCTTGACTGTTGTCTTCCTCCTAATGTGGCTATACAGCAGTTTCGGGTCAGATTTGACTTTCCGATGCTATGTCGTTTTCATACTGTCGCTGGGCCCTCCTCCTTATCTGTGATACTCGTTTCTGGCTCTTCTACTAATCTCCTTGTTTTCCTGGGTCCTATCCCTCCTGAAACCTTTTCCATTCTCTGTTGCACTTAGTTTTTGCCTCCCACCCCTTGGGTAAACCAAGGACTCTTTTTGGTCTTCTATTATTTCTTTTTTCCTTGGGAACAAAACTTTCCTCTGCCTCCTTGCACTTTGTTGTGTGTGTGTGTGTGTGTGTGTGTGTGTGTGTGTGTGTGTGTGTGTGTGTGTGTGTGTGTGTGTGTGTGTGTACTTCAACACGAACTATCAAAAGAGAGTGAGGTTTTTTCCCCTAATGTTTTTCAGTGCGCTGTGTGTGTGCAGCCTAGCGGTCTTTGACTGCTAAATAAAAGTTATTTATGAAACGGCTATCCACTTCTAATACCCATGGATGTGGATTAATAATGCACAATCAAAGACTTCAAAAAACTTTAGATTGATCACAATCAAAGGTTGAATATAAAACAGAGAGTGTACTGACCCAGCTATATAATGGGAATTCCTCTAAATTTCACAATGTTTGAAATCGATGGTAACGAGAAGGTAAACAATGGCGACAAATGCTGTTTGTTGTTTTCTAATGTCGCATCTTGTGTCTGAGCAACTTGAAGTTACAACTTAACTTGAGTGCTTGAATATCTCCACAACTTAACATGACTGCTTGAAGAATAACCCCACAACTTAACATGATTGCTTGAAGAATAACTCCACAACTTAACATGACTGCTTGAAGAATAACCCCACAACTTAACATGACTGCTTGAAGAATAACTCCACAACTTAACATGAGTGCTTAAAGAATAACCACAACTTAACATGACGCTTAAAGAATAAAATCCAAAACTTAACATGACTGCTTTAAAGAATAAACTCCACGACTTAAAAATGACTGCTTAAAGAATAACTCCACAACTTAACATGACTGCTTAAAGAATAACTCCACAACTTAACATGACTGCTTAAAGAATAACTCCACAACTTAACATGACTGCTTGAAGAATAACTCCACAACTTAACATGACTGCTTGAAGAATAACTCCACAACTTAACATGACTGCTTGAAGAATAACTCCACAACTTAACATGACTGCTTGAAGAATAACTCCACAACTTAACATGGGCTGCTTGAAGAATAACTCCACAACTTAACATGACTGCTTGAAGAATAACTCCACAACTTAACATGACTGCTTGAAGAATAACTCCACAACTTAACATGACTGCTTGAAGAATAACTCCACAACTTAACATGACTGCTTTAAGAGGAGCTCCACAACTTAACATGACTACCATTGCAACTTGTCTCTTCGTTTATGCAAGAAAATATATAAAAAAACAAAGTTGGGCAGTAGTAAAAGTTATTCAGAAGAATTCATGGTGAAAATCTAAGCATTTTTTTTTACTTAGAGGCTGCCTTCTTATTACCTTCCCAAAGGTTTTGGTTCCTTGTAAGACAGTGGTACCAGAGGTGAACACACACATATACACACATACACATACATACACATACACATACATATACATATACATATATATATATGTATAATGTATGTATAATGAGTCTCAGCCGGTAATATACACATGCAGGCGTAACGAGGGTACACAAACTACTACAAATTTGTGGTGAGATAGTAAGCGTAATGGTCAAGGGTGAAGCAAATGTCTTTTACCTGAGCGGTGTGAGGCAGTGTTATTGCGCTGGTTAATGGAGCTGAAGGTAAAACATCGCACCCTGGAGGAAGCTCCGGCTCACGGTGTTACGAGAACACAGGGGAGAGCTCTCTGTTACTTTCCATCAAGTCACTCACGGTGTCTGATGATAGTTGAAGGGATAATGGAGGTGGCTGTATGGTACAGTGAATAATTTTATATCTCGGATTCCTTGGCTCGTATAGAAACTGAAGATGATATAGATTCTATATTCGTTCAGAATAAGGATTTACCTTCTAAGAAATAGCAATAAGGATTGCTTGAATACAGAACATTAAAAACTTGATAACTACTCTAGAAGTTACGGTTTATTGATGGAACGTCAAACTTACTTTTAGATAGGAAGCCTGTGAGAATGTTTCGGTCGTTGCCAGACCATTATCAGGTCAGATACTGGCAAGTATTCAAATATATCTACTTTCTCCGTACTCCTTTTCCAACGTCATCTCTTGTCTCACGACTCACGAAATCGAAATAACACGAACGCGTGGTTAACATATTGGCCTGTGTGTTTTAGGACATACTTGCCAGCGGTTCAACCCCCACCCGTTCCGTGGTCTAACTCATGTCTTACCTTCCATCTTTTATTCCTTATACATGTTTCGCTTCTTCTCATAACCTTACTTTCGGTATTCGCTTTCAGAATTCTCCTTTTACATACACTTAAAGTTTAGTTCACTAACTTATGCTGTTATTCCTCTGACTCTCATCAATGACTGTCATAACTGACAGCCAGACCGTCATCCCTCTTTATACATAATGTTCGTTATGTCTCCAATTATTTTACTGAATATTTTAGTTAAAAAGTGAAGTATGATAGAGATTTTTTCTGACCTCTCTGAATCTTCGATATATGCAATAAAATAACGTTTTAGCCCCTTTTTCCATTTTTTAAATGTATTTCCACATATTTAAAAAAAATAAATCATGTGAAAAATCCATTAAAATATGTTTCATCCTCTCCTTAAAACCCTTTCATTGACTTCCCTTGCAACCAACTCCATAAATTCATTAAGCAACCAAGGAGCCTTCGTACGCCATCTTAGGCCTACATTTTCTTAGAAAATATTTCCGCTTCGTAGACACCCTACCCTGTCCTTCACATAAAAAAAAAATGGTCTCAGACCGGGCCGCGGGGGCGTTGACCCCCGGAACTCTCTCCAGGTAAACTCCAGGTAATTTACCACCTGTTCCGTACCTTTGCAACGCCAGTCGCATCATTTTATTTTCTCTTGAATATGCCTTTTTTAAAGATTTATATATGCAACAAACAGCTTCTTTCCTTTGGCATGTAAGTGGCGTTCACCTATCTCTTTTGATTTGAAAAAAAAATGTAAACTTCAAGGAGACACAATTTTTGCCAGAGTTTTAATGCAATTCCCAAAAGATTTCTTGAAGTTGCAAGACTGGAAAAAAAAAATTCGTTATTTACCTTTCTTCAGGACATTTCCAAAATTTACATTATTTATTAGAACTCACGATATATGTATTTTAGAAGAGCAAGCAAATATAAAAGTGAATTTAACTCTGGTCAAATGCCGAGAAAGAACGGCCGAAGGCGACGCATTTGTAAACATCTTAAGGTCCTCAGCTGCTCAGCCCAACGAGATGGTAAATATATACAGGAGTCGCTCAGCTTCAAGTTACTTGCCTGAAGAGACGAAGCTCGTGTCCAAAGGCAGATATACAAGATTACTGAGTTCTTAAATCTTGAACACTTGTTGCTGGTTCCTCTAGCTTATGCTTTCTCTGCATGTCTCTCCTTCGGTCTCTCTCTCTCTCTCTCTCTCTCTCTCTTGTTGTCTGGATCTCTTGCTGTCTAGCTGTCACATTGTACGATCAATCAGTCTCGTTGTTTCTCTTGTTGTTTATCTCGTTGTCTCTATCTTTGTATGTCTCTCGTTATCTGTGATATTCCCTGTAACTTCTCTGGCTGTGAGAGAAGCGTGTACATCCCATAATTAGTTCAGTGAACCCACAAATGTTCAGCGGATCATTGTGTCTCGCTGTACCTTTCGTTGTCTGTCTGTCCTTCTGGCTCTCTCTAGTTGTCCCTCTCTCTGGCTTTCGTTCCTCTGTTTCGTTCCTCTGCCTCTCTCGTTCGTCTTTCTTTCTCATTCCTCTGTCTCTCTCGTTCCTCTTTCTTTCTCATTCCTCTATCTCTCTCGTTTTCTGCCTTCTAGGTTTCTATTTCCCTCGATCTTCATCTCTGTGAACCCCGTCATTATGCAGACACAAAATTTCTATCACCGAAAAACAGAATTCGTAAAACAAAATTATTTAGATCACATCTTATTAATGTTTCGAAATTCAATCAGTGGTTGCAACGCGACCACCAATTTAAAAAAAATATATTTTCATTAAAAAAAATTGGAATAAAAAATAAATTTTAATTTTCATCTTCCAATATTAAAAAACTTTTGCATCTCTCATATGATATTTTTGGTCGAAAGGTTTATGAAGTAATGCCCACAGCTCAAAAAAATTTGGAGACTTTGGTAAAGCTATAAATCCTGGAGTGTTTGTGAGAGATTGTGGAAGTGATAACAGTGTTCTGGTGTGTGTGTGTGTGTGTGTGTGTGTGTGGTGTGTGTGTGTGTGTGTGTGTGTGTGTGTGTGTGTGTGTGTGTGTGTGTGTGTGTGTCTGTGTTTGTATAGGTGACGGAGATAGGGAAAGGAGAGAGAGGGAAGGAAGGAGTAAATAAGAATATAAGCTGACGGTGTAGTAAACAGCGTGTGTACTGGTCGTGTCAGCAGCTTGGAGATAAAGCTTATTGCCTCCAGGTTTGACACGCTTGTTTCTCAAGCTCTGGATGTTTCTTTCAGCGAATATTATTGTTGTTGGTGGTAGAAGATGGTGGTAGTAATAATGGTAGGAGAGGGTGGTGGTGGTAATAGTGGTAAGAGAGGGCGGTGGTGGTCGTAGTGGTAGGAGAGAGTTGTGATGGTCGTAGTAGTAAGAGAGAGTTGTGATGGTCGTACTAGTAAGAAAGAGTTGTTGTGGTCGTAGTGGTAGGAGAGGGTTGTGGTGGTCGTAGTGATAAGAGAGAGTTGTGGTGGTCGTAGTGGAGCAAGGGGATAGTTATACATTTGAGGTAGGTGCTGTTAGTTGTGGCGTAAACAAAATATATTAATGAACGTATAAAGTTTTGTGAAGTCAAGACCAGAGTTTTACAACCTACATACATTCCGTTCTCCTTTCCATCCAGGAACTGTACCTGAGATCATCGTTCCTCCGGCCAGGGCTAATCAACTGCGTTAAAGAGACCCATTAACAAGCAGGAAAGTGATGATAAGTGAATGATGATCGTAAGAAAACTGACAGATATACCATCCAACTTGCTGGTTGATAAACCAGGAATGATTCAGGTTCTGTTGATAAACCAAGTCTCTTCACATGATCTGATTCTATAATGAACGTATATATATATATAGACATGATCTCACGTTCTTCATTGAGTGATTTACGTTTCTGGGAGGAGAAAAAGAGTCGCAGTTCTCTCTGTGTATTTCTTCGTGGCAGAAATCTGGTGGGATCAAGCGCTTGGCCCCTGGCTCTGCTCGCTGTCTCAACAATGCTCTCTCATATTTATTGCTGTTCTTTTAATATATTTTTCCTGAGGATTCGGTTTAGTGGAGAGCCAGACTAGATACCAACAAACTCCCTGGCATTTTCGGACGAACATTTCAATTCTGTAAATATTTTAGTAAAATGTGCTAAGCCTATGGGGGTTATTTAGCTTTCTGGGTAATTAAAAGGGCTTCTTAGGTTGGTTGAGATCTCCTGGACGGTAGTCTTCTGGGCTTTACCATACCTATTACTAAAGCTGTGTATGGAGGGAGCACACACCACTTCATAGTCAAGCTCATTGCATTTTCTAATTACCATGAGATTAAATTAATATTTACATATGTATTTACGGCTTACGTGTGTCTTTAGCTTCCAGCTGTGTGTGCGTGTGTGTGTGTGTGTGTGTGTGTGTGTGCGTGTGCGTGTGTGGTGTTGTGTTGTGTGGTGTGTGTGTGTGTGTGTGTGTGTGTGTGTGCGTGTGTGTGTGTGTGTGTGTGTGTGTGTGTGTGTGTGTGTGCGTGTGCTGTGGTGTGTGTGTGTAGGTGTGTGTGTGTGTTGTGTGTGTTGTGTACTCACCTAATTGTGGTTGCAGGGGTCGAGACTCAGCTCCTGGCCCCGCCTTTTCACTGAGTGCTACTAGGTCCTCTCTCTCCCTGCTCCATGAGCTTTATCATAACTCATCTTAAAGCTATGTATAGTTCCTGCCTCCACTATCTCACTTGCTAGGCTATTCCACTGCCTGACTAGTCTATGACTGAAGAAATACTTCCTAACATCTCTTTGACTCATCTGTGTGTGTTTGTGTGTGTTTGTGTGTGTTTGTGTGTGTGTGTGTATGTGTGTGTGAGTATAATATACATCAATCATCATACTTATATAAAAATTATAATGAGACACTTCTTACGATGGAAAACAGACACAATACAATTGACATAACTCATTATCCAGTGATTCAATTTCGTTCTAAATATCAGTTTTCTTGGATTCAGTTACATTTGCTATTCAAATTTCATATATTGATTTTTTCTCGCATTTGCATGATCTTGTATCTTGGTCATCTGAACTGCGAGCCTCTGGCAAGAAGGTGACTGACTGAGTGATGGTGGGCGTGCTTTTTTTTTTTGGGGGGGGGGGGGTCACCCTGACTTGGTGAGTGTTGAAAAAAATTATGAGAATTTTCTGATGAATCATTTTAAATTAACAGGTGATACTATCTCTTCCTCCTCTTCTTCTTCTTCTTCTTCTTCTTTTCTTTTTCATCTGCTACTACGACTTTTACCTTATTATTATTATTATTATTATTATTATTATTATTATTATTACCATCTCCCAGACAACTATATATCTCCAGCACATCATTAACATAACATTTAATTAATTCGTATCATTAAAATTAATGAAGATATTACCGCTACAACATAAGAGGAAAAACGTTATTTTACATTACTCACTACTGGAACGAATTTTAATTAGTGGGGCTGACCTGAGCTTTTGTTTTGTACACACACACACACACACACACACACACACACACACACACACACACACACACACACACACACACACACACACACAATAACGTTCCGATACCTCAGTAAGGAATCGTTCAAGACACTGTACACTGTGTACGTTAGGCCCATACTGGAGCACTCAGGACCAGTTTGGAACTCACACCTGTTCAAGCATGTCAAGAAATTAGAGAAAGTGCAAAGGTTTGCAACAAGACTAGTCCCAGAGCTAAGTCCTACGAAGAAAGGTTAAGGGGAATCGGCCTGACGACACTGGAGGACAGGAGGGTTAGGGGAGACATGATAACGACATATAAAATACTGCGTGGAATAGATAAGGTGGACAGAGACAGGATGTGACAGAGAGGGGACACAGAAACAAGGGGTCACAGTTGGAAGCTGAAGACTCAGACGAGTCACAGGGATGTTAGGAAGTATTACTTCAGTCATAGAGTCGTTAGGAAGTGGAATAGCCTAGCAAGTGAAGTAGTGGAGGCAGGAACTATATACAGCTTTAAGACGAGGTATGACAAAGCTCAGGGAGCAGAGAGCGATAGCGATCAGTGAAGAAGCGGGGCCAGGTGCTGAGTCTCGACCCCTGCAACCACAATTAGGTGAGTACACAGACAGACAGACAGACAGACAGACACACACACACACACACACACACACACACACACACACACACACACACACACACACACACACACAAGTGGTAATCAGGGGAACATGAGAATAATAAAGATATATTGACTTTCTTTCAACAGTTGTAAGTCTGAATAAAAATCTTGCATGAAGGATTAAGTCTAATTATGAGAGATATGAGAGAGAGACAGAGAGAGAGAGAGAGAGAGAGAGAGAGAGAGAGAGAGAGAGAGAGAGAGAGAGAGAGAGAGAGAGAGAGAGAGAGAGAGAGAGAGAGAGAGAGAGACAAATAAAAGTTCTCTTGGCACTATTTCTTTTACTATAAAGTTGCCTCCGACAATTGCAACTTTGCACAAGGTGGGGGAGTGTTGCTGTGTGTACTTCCCTGCTAACTTTGGGATGTTTTTGTAAGACTGTGTAACATATATCAGGGAGGAGGAACGATGGTTTGAACAGCCAGTGTACTCACAATGAGAAAGTGATTATTTATATAAATATACGTACATGTATATATATATATATATATATATTATATATATATATATATATATATATATATATATATATATATATATATATATATATATATATATATATATATATACATGTGTGAGTGTGTGTGTGCCCTTGATTTAATAACAACATCAATATGATTGTCAACAAAAGCCTCACCGACATTGATGCCACCACCATTGACACAAACACCACCACCATCACCAACACTAATACCACCTCCGACACCAACACTAACGCCCTCACTAACACCAATAACACCATCATAACTAGCAACAACACTTCAAAAAGCATCTTGCCCAAACTCGCCAATGGCTGTTGAACGCTAAAGAATCCGTACGTTCCTGATGTTTACATATGCCAGCCTCATGTTTTGATCGCTGGCTGAGTGTTATGAGATCCCCAGACACTGTCAACACTCTCCACTTTGGTGAGCTTCGTCAGCATCAGTTGCCTGAAGGAGCAGGAGGAAGCTGCTGCTACATCACCACAGTGCCAACACGCTCCCAGATGATGCCTTGAAAAGCAAATTGAGGAGGTGGTAGTGGTGGTGATAGCGTGTGCTTGTACCTGGGTGTGTTGGGTGGTGGTGATGCTGGTAGCTTGGGGTGGTTGTGGTGATGCTGGTAGCTGGGGTGGTTGTGGTGATGCTGGTAGCTGGGGTGGTTGTGGTGATGCTGGTAGCTTGGGGTGGTTGTGGTGATGCTGGTAGCTGGGGTGGTTGTGGTGATGCTGGTAGCTGGGGTGGTTGTGGTGATGCTGGTAGCTTGGGGTGGTTGTGGTGATGCTGGTAGCTGGGGGTGGTTGTGGTGATGCTGGTAGCTGGGATGGTTGTGGTGATGCTGGTAGCTAGGGGTGGTTGTGGTGATGCTGGTAGCTGGGATGGTTGTGGTGATGCTGGTAGCTAGGGGTGGTTGTGGTGATGCTGGTAGCTGGGGGTGGTTGTGGTGATGCTGGTAGCTGGGGTGGTTGTGGTGATGCTGGTAGCTGGGATGGTTGTGGTGATGCTGGTAGCTAGGGGTGGTTGTGGTGATGCTGGTAGCTGGGGGTGGTTGTGGTGATGCTGGTAGCTGGGATGGTTGTGGTGATGCTGGTAGCTAGGGGTGGTTGAGGTGATGCTGGTAGCTGGGATGGTTGTGGTGATGCTGGTAGCTAGGGGTGGTTGTGGTGATGCTGGTAGCTAGGGGTGGTTGTGGTGATGCTGGTAGCTGAGGGTGGTTGTGGTGATGCTGGTAGCTGGGGATGATTGCATTGGCTTGCTGTGTATCAGGATGCTGCTGGTTCAGGGTGTGATGGTCGTGTGATGCTGATTTTCATTATCTCCTACACATATCCTTAACATTTCAATGCTTCCTCTTTACTTGTTCTCTCTCTCCCTCCCTTCCTCATTAACTCACATCTTTTTCAGTTCCAACGTTCCATTTTACCTCTTCTTCACGTCATATTTATTCACACTCTCCTCTATTTCTGTTTATTCAGTTCAATAAACCTGAGTTTCTCTTCTTATCTCTGCTGAATCACCCACGCGGGTGTAGCGCTTCAGATAATAATAATAATAATAATAATAATAATAATAATAATAATAATAATAATAATAATAATAATAATAATAATTTTCCCACCACTCACGAAATGGCAAATCTTTCCTGTCGTAATTTTTAAATTAAAATTAAAACATTTGCAGCGTAATTACAAAAATTTTAATTAACGTTTAAGTTTCATTAAGAATAAATGAAATTTTAGGAATTATATAAAAGACATAGAAATACTGTCATTCTTATTTTGAAGAAGTCTGCTTTATTTTGACCAACTTAAAGCTTCCTTATTAAAGTCTGCTTTATTTTGACCATCTTAAAGCTTCCTTATTAAAGTCTGCTTTATTTTGACCATCTTAAAGCTTCCTTATTAAAGTCTGCTTTATTTTGACCATCTTAAAGCTTCCTTATTAAAGTCTGCTTTATTTTGACCATCTTAAAGCTTCCTTATTAAAGTCTGCTTTATTTTGACCAACTTCTTCTGAAGCTTCCTTATTAAAGTCTGCTTTATTTTGACCAACTTAAAGCTTCCTTATTAAAGTCTGCTTTATTTTGACCATCTTAAAGCTTCCTTATTAAGGTCTGCTTTATTTTGACCAACTTCTTCTGAAGCTTCCTTATTAAAGTCTGCTTTATTTTGACCAACTTAAAGCTTCCTTATTAAAGTCTGCTTTATTTTGACCAACTTCTTCTGAAGCTTCCTTATTAAAGTCTGCTTTATTTTGACCAACTTAAAGCTTCCTTATTAAAGTCTGCTTTATTTTGACCAACTTCTTCTGAAGCTTC
>NC_069431.1:12470498-12482998 GCF_026875155.1 Cherax quadricarinatus | reverse complement strand
ACCGCATCTATTACTACAACTACCTACAGCGTCGGGAACTACTACTATTACTACAACTACTACTACTACAACTACTAGTACTACAACTACTTCTACTACTACTACTACAACTACTACGCCAATCACTGCCAGTGCAGATAGTAACAACTATGGTTGCTACTCCCTCCAAACAAATCATTTCCCGAACCTCCAACAACAAATATTTCCACACCCTGAGACAACTACCACCACTACCACCACTACCACCACTACCACCACTACCACCACACCACACTACCACCCCTAAACCCCCACAACCACCCCCACCACCACCACCACCACCACTACCACCACTACCACCCCTACCACCACTACCCCCACTACCACCCCTACCACCACAAACCCCCACCACCCCACTACCACCACTACCACCACTATCACCACTATCACCACTAAACCCCCACAACCACCACCACCACCACCCCACTACCACCACTACCCCCACCACTACCACCACTACCACCACTACCACCACCACCACCTACCACCACAACCACCACACCACTACCACCACCACCCCCCACCACCACCACCACCCCACCACCCACCACCACCACCCAAATACCCACCACCCCCACCACCACCAACACTACCACACCATCCACCACCACACCACCCCACTACCACCACCAAACAACCACCACTACCACCACCCCACCACCACCCCCTCACTACCACCACTACCACCATCCACCACCACCACCACCACCACCACACCACTACCACACTACCACCACTACCACCACCACTACTACCACCACCACCACAACCACTACCATCACTACCACCACCACCACCACCACTACCATCACTACCACCACCACCACCACTACCACCACCACTACCATCACTACCACCACCACCACTGTCAAGTGGGTTTCGATAACGTGGATGGGGTAAAAATACTCACGTAGGCTGGTTTGTACGTATAATATATAACGGGAAGTATGGGAAGCGCCAACAGCCGACCTGCCTCTCTCTGCTCCCTATCTTCGACTGACCCACAAGTGCCTACAGGGTGAGGGGTGTTTGAAATCCTGCTATGGTCAGCAGCAATATGAATAATAGTCAGTGATTCACACAGACGGTTGGTAGTGAGTCATCTACTGGTACACTGGTCACTGGTAACTGGTTACTAGGAACTGTTACTACTACTGAGAGCTCGGCGACGCTAACGTATGTTGTCCCGACATACAGCTACTGCAAACTAGAGACGGCAGGTGTACGGCTTGGGCTGATTCTATACAATGTCAAAGTACACAACAATTGAACATTATAACATACATAAGTAGAATATTGGAATGGAAGCTTACGTAATTGAAACTGTAATAAAACTGTAACGCATTACAAGGTATGATATAGCACAACTCATCGAATGAAACTTAACGTTGGGATTACACAATAGAAGTGATAAAAAAAATTTGATCAATCGATCTGTATTCATGTGATCTACGGATTCTGAGGAAGGAATATATACAAAGAAAAAATTTTTTTAACAGAAAGGCAGATTCGGTGCACTCAAATCTAGACTGTTAACTCCCCAGAATGGGGAGAGGACGTGAACACACAAAAAAAAATTCTTAAATACTGATAAGTTGATACTGTAATTTATTCATCTATACAGGTTATTTACATTTAACCCCAACTCTGCTAGGGTGAGATTGACATATGAAAGAATGGGTGTCATCTCTGGGAGGATCAAACTCTGTTGCACTGGCTAATCATGCTGTATTGAGGCAAATCTGAATTGGTAGTTACAAATGATACTTGAGGATTTCTCAATCCCTGTCGTGTACATAGGAACAACGACATTCAGGTCGAACGTCTGACTGAGTATCAGAGGTAGAGAGTAACAGGATCAGGAGGATTGTCAGAATCTGTCACATTAGTCTGGGTTGGAAACATCATTGTCATCACATACTAACTTCATAAGAACTAAATGCGATTCTTTATACTGACCAGTACTAATTTCCCCTAACCTTATACTTATTACCAGTGATATGTTCAACTACTCGATAAGGACCAACAAACTTTTGATCAAGCTTAGCATTGCAGATGTTTTTTTAAAAGTTAGTCAGCATAACTCTCGAACCTACTTTGATTTTGGATGGCTTTGCTCGAGTGTTGCGACTCTTGTAAATTTTGCTGTTGATTATAAAGGTTTTCACGGATTTTTTAAAACACTTTGAGCTAAGCTGGTACGAGTTGCTATGAAAATCATCGGGGTTGTAATTTGGTTTCGGATTAGAATATAGCAACTCATAAGGCAAACGTTTATCTACACTGTACAATGCATAATGTGGAGTGTCACCTATGGAAACATTGTAGACAGAATTTATAGCACACTGCACATCAGGTATAACTTCATCCCAAGTTTCAACTGTTGGGATTGATAGTGGCTCTCAGACATCAAGTACTTTCTTATTGGTACGTTCCGCTAACCCATTGCTGGCAGGATGATGAGGAACAATGGTGGATTTAGAGATCTTGTACAAGGTACACAACTTTTCAAGAATCTCATTACAGAATTCACCATTATCTGTTACTAGGGACTTAGGGGTGGTATGCCTGCAGATAATGCGTTCTTTAAATGCTTTAGCTACTGTCTCGGCAGTCTTATCTGCAATAGGAACTAACTCACAATATCTGGTGAATTGGTCTACCATAACACATAGATGTTTGTTGCCCTGGAGGGAACATTGGAAATTAGTTAAGAGATCTAGCGCAACTCTTTCCCACGGTTCGCTAGTAGTTGGATACACTTGGATTGGATTAGGGCCATTAGCATTACCTTTATGTTGCATGCAGACACTACATTTCTTAAAACATACACAGAAATATCAGTTGCCATACGAGGCCAAAAGTATTTCAATCTGGCTTGTTTTACTGAACGATCCATACCAGGGTGCACAACACCTGGTATTACTAACTGGTAAACTCTTCTGCTAGGAGTACCCAACTCGGCTGTTTGATACAGTAATTCTTGGTTCATGACAAAGTCACTGATGGGTGCTGGTGGCTTCACAGTCAGAATAAGGTCTTCCAGGAGCAGGAATCGAATCACACCAGACCACATGGGATCTGCTCGTTGAGCATTCTTTACATCTTTGGCAGTAAATGGAGGGTCTGCAGTTACTATACTAACATGTCGCGATAAAGCATCTGTGACTACATTTGACTTGCCAGGTAAGTGTTCAAAGGTGGGATTGAACTCTTGGATAGTCAAGGTCCATCTGGCTAACCTTCCAGTAGGTTATTTGTTCTGGAATAAAGGTATCATTGGAGCATGGTCTGTCAGGACATGAACAGAGTACTGATAAATAATGTCTCAGTGCTTTAAAGACCATACTATTGCTAAAGCTTCTTGCTCAGTTACTGTATAATTATGTTCAGCCTTCGTAAGGACTCGGCGTTGTACTTGCCATCAGTCTTCTGAGCTAGTATGGCACCTATGCCAATAGAACTAGCATCAGTTGTCAGATAGAAGGGCTTAGAAAAATCTGGAAATTTCAAAATTGGAGCAGATGTTAGCTTTTTTTTTAGATTTTGGAATGCTCTTTCTTGATGGAAGGTCCAAGCAAAAGGAGCATCTTTCTTAAGCAACTCAGTTAGAGGAGCAGCTATGGAAGAAAAATTGGCAATGAAAGATCTATAAAAACCTGCTAAGCCCACAAAGGATCTTTCAGCATCAGCAGTTTTGGGGAGTTGGAAAAAATTTAGTACTGCAGTTACTTTACTTTGGTCATTGTAAACCCCTCTAGGAGTGACTACGTGACCAAGAAATTTAAATTTTTCTGATCTGAAAAATTGACATTTAGACAGTTTGATCTTTAATTGGCTTTTTTAAAAGCTTACCAATTTACTACATCAAGTATTTTCAAGTGTTTATCCACGTCTTTAGCATGACAATTACGTCATCTAAGTATACCATAAGTGCATAGCCTATGAGACCTCTAAAGATATTAGTCATGAGCCTTGAGAACGTGATAGGGGAGGATCGTAATCCAAACGCCATACAGAGGAAGTGATAATGACCTGTAGGAGTGGAGAATGCAGTTAGCTCTTGGCTGTCCTCGTGAAGAGGGGCTTGCCAAAAACCCTTGTAACAAGTCCAGGGTTGAAAAGACTTTTTTAAACTCCGATGTTACGTAAAAGAACACCCAGTACAGGAAGTGGAAGCGATCTGGAATAGTTTTCGCATTTAACTTCCTAAAGTCAATCACTGGGCGCCAAGTACCATCCTTCTTAGGTACTAGGAACAAGGGCACATTCCAAGGTGAATTGCTAGGTGCAATAACTCCATCATCAAGCATTTGATTGATCAATTCTTCTGCGACAGCAATTTGTGAATGAGGCATTCTGTACACAGGTTAATAGATAGGTCTAGTACCAGTTCAAGTGGGAAAACGATGGGACCCAAAAAGTTCGTTATACCCATCTTCCCCCTGGTAAGGCAATGGCTTTACGACGTTTTTTTCAACAGAGTCAACAAACACTTGACTTTTATCTGGGAAGTCAGTGGGAGCTAAGCTTTCTCCCCAACTGGTGGAACAGAATTGATCCAGTGAAGTGGATGAGGTCTCCCCAGTAGAAATAGCACTGACCCACTGGTCAGGTGACAACTCATCCTCTACCTGAACAGGGTAAGGATAGTGAACAAGGTCAACAAGATTGGTATTTGCTCTGAGACGAACACTGTGATCAGAAGTGTTAGCTAGGAAGAAATGGATCTTACTATCTCTTACAACATGTAAGGATGGCTCAACAAATAGACCTTTTACTTTGCAAGAATCACTGTCAACTAGGACGTTATCACCATCTGGAACACTAGGAACACAGACAGGAATGACAGGATCACCAATGCCTGACCACTTGGGTACGCTACTGGAAAATGCACTGGCCTGTAAGGACTTAATCCGAACGTCTTACTCTGTGGCAGTATGGCAGATCTCGGATCCAAGCTGGTAACCCCAAAATGGTACGATCAAGTCATCAATTTGGGCATGCCATCGATAAGGGTCGAGCACAATGCGTAAGTCTCGCATGGAAGCAAATCCCAGTAGGTCACCAGGGAAAGTAATCTGGTCGACAACAAGGAAGGAAGCAGTGAAGTCTCTACCTTGGATAGAAAAGGTGAGGGAAGTCCGACCTCGGACACGCAGGTGAGAACCAGCTGCTCCACTAAGGGAGGACACATGAGTCGGTTCTACGAGAAGGACATGTTGTAACTGCTTATCGCTAAACAAACTAGACCTGATAATATTTTACTTGCCCACCAGAGTCCATGAAAAATGAACGGGCGCATTAACAGATGCTTGCACTATAGGGCCTATGGATGCATTGGAAGTTATGTGCAAACAAAAAGGTGGATTGTCGTCAGAAAAGATTTGTTCCACTTCATCCCCAAAATCATCTACGTCAGAGACGTGTGAAGCAACATGATCAGCAGGATTGTCATTCCTCGAGACTGCTTAAGGCTTCAAAGGAATCGTGAACGGGGGTGTGTACTCATTATCACCTATGGTCACCATGGGACGGTTTGACTGGGGCGCTCGAATTCCCCCGAATTGGAAGAATGAGCCTGTTCTGGTTAGTTTGAAACCACGACGTCTGTTTCCTCTACGGGTTCTGCGGTTGGAACGGCCACGAAAGACCTAGAGTATGAAGGTTTTTAAAGAGCATTGCACTCAGATGTGTCATGTCCATGTATTCTATATAGGTACGGTAAGAAGATCTGCTGGTACTCATCATCAGTACACGCCCCTTAGGGTGACTATCAGGGCAATTAATTGCAAAATGGCACGGAAACCACAGTTTAACTAGTCCGCTGACTATGGGTTTTGAAGTACTGTGAATACTACGAGGTTTATAATGACTCTGTACACTGATCCTTGGGGATTTCTGCGATGGTTGACGACCACGATTTGTCGTTGTGGCACAAACAAGAGGTGGTGCAGACTGAGGCATAGGTGTGAAATTACTTTTGATACATGGGAAAGAACCCTGGGGGGGACAAGGAACGTACATGATTTAGGGCTGTAAGTGGTTCCATCATCCAGTTGGAGGATTAGCCTCATAAGCACAACGGAAGCAGGCGGGGATTAGTTCTTTGATTGCTCCAAAAGCTGCTATTTTAGCAAACGATGCTTGTGGATGGTTTTCCTCGTCAGGGACAAAAGCTGAGGACTGGACAGCATTTGATAAATGACGATAAAAGTTTGTCTAATCTAACAGCAAATGCACTCAACGATTCATTAGTCATGGGTGTAGCATTCACTAGTTCCCTAAGAACGACATATGGATCAGCTGTTTTTACTGGTACAAGGAAAGAACGAATCAGTTCCTCATATTGTGACCACTTAGTAAGATTCCTGAAGTCTCGCATTTCAAGGAGATCAACAACGTGAACAGCAGCAGGGGACCGATGAAGAGCTTCTTTCGCAAGTCTGATAAGACTTTCCTCTGAAGGAGGACCGTCAACTAGAGCATTAACAAGACTATGTACATGGCCATTGAATAAAGGTAATGCATCAAGAGAATCACGAGTAAAACTATAGTGTCTCAGTGTCTGGGTCGGTCTGTCAGTCGATAAGGAACTGTGAGGACTGATGTTACAAAAAACGCGATTCTAAAAGCTTAGAGATCTCCAGTGAATACTAGAAAGGACTACCCTTTTAGCATCCAGCCTGTTACTGGGTTTTCGTAACAAGTAGTCAGTATCCTTGTCCAATTATCCATTAGAATTCAGTATGATTCAATAGTGCTTCAGGATTACAACTGGTAGGCTACTAACTAGAGAAATTAAAATTTAATAAATTTATTAAGTCTAGAGGTATATTATCAAATTAAATTAAATTAATCACAGTAATCAAAATAATATCACTTCTCTCGAGTACAATATTATTGTGCTGAAAGCACATATCACATTTATAATTCTTAAGTACCGTCTGGTACATTAACATTTAATAAGATATTACAAATATGTACAAGTAAGTGTGTATGTATGTGTGTAAGTGCTCTAAGTAGTTCGCTATGTCTCACGACTCGACTAGACTTAAAGAAGTGACTGACAAAGTCCTCAAATAAACTAACTTCTTGACCAACTGGCAGTTAGAACAGTCTGCTTGAACAATAAAAAGAATGCTAAGCCCAATAGCAATATAAGCAACTGCGACACAGAATCAGGAACAAGGAGATAATATAACGACACTAAGTAAGGACCATCTGCAGATCCTCCACAAAAGTCACAAAACTCCCATAATACTGAATCTAAGTTCAGCATAAGAAAATCCCGACTGTGACAGTACACAGAAACCAGTACAAGTTAGGTCAGAAGCTACAGCTCAGGACCTGAGTGGCTCAGAGTGTCTATGCGACACACAACCTCAGTACAACGTCGAAAATCACTAAGTCTATACAATGTTCTGTGAACAGAGTTCTACAGAACTAACAAGAATAATGAGACAGACAATCTGTCCAACCACCAAGAGAGTCTAGACCAGACTGAATACTTCAGGCGAGGTGAGGACACCCCCCCTCGATCACGTGATAGCTCCGTGGACAGCTGCAGCTCGGAAACAGAAGCCGGCAGTCTAACGAGCCACAAGCAATAATTACAGTAGTTAGATAATCAAGACTTGAACTGAGCACATAATATGTAACATCCTATCTAACAACATAACTAAGTCAAATAACAATATAAAGCAATACATTTACGATTTAGCTATTATCGCAAATATAAGCAATATAAAATTATATGAAAAGGTAATAATTATATATATACATAATCATTATATGCATTATATATATTGCAACCCATTCAGGGGTTGCAACAACTGATGACAGAAGCAGCAGTAGCCTGAGAGGTCTGAGTGTCGCCATTCACTAAAGTATCACTTGGCGGTATGTGAGGCATAATGGCAAAGAAGTTGCACAAGAACAAATAAGGCAAAAATAACGAATAATAAAAATGATACAAAATGCTAAAATTGAAATAAAAGAGATGTAACTAATTCTGCAGAAGTAATAAAAAAAAACTAAGATACACTGCAAGAGGAAGAACAACTCAATGTAAAGGACTGTTGGCCAAGATAAAAAAAAATACATTGAAATTTACAAGTAAAAATATTACTGGAGACTGAATTAAATGCAAAATGAGCTGTCTGTACTCTTGCTAATAAAGAAATTAACTAATAAAACTGTAAATCAATGTAAAAGTATAAAATAAAATCACTAAATTGTATGCAAAGAGAGATAACTGGGAAATTTAAATATTTTCTAAGAATGCATAAACAAAATTAAAATATAATACAAAGACAACATGAGGAAAAATAATAAAATGAAAAAAAGACTCAAACAATAATGAACTGAGAATAATAATGCATAAAAATAACAATAAAAGAAAATAATTCACTGCAGAACAAGTGCAACAAAATAATTCACTGCAGAACAAGTGCAACAAAATAATTCATTGCAGAACAAGTGCAACAAAATAATTCACTGCAGAACAAGTGCAACAAAATAATTCACTGCAGAACAAGTGCAACAAAATAATTCACTGCAGAACAAGTGCAACAAAATAATTCACTGCAGAACAAGTGCAACAAAATAAGGTGTAGAAATAATCAATGCAGCAATAAAGTTACACTGGGAAAATGTAGGTTAAATAATAAAATAAAAATATGAAGAAAAACTGATTGAACACTTTAACTCTTAATTGTAAATTAGACAAAACAATTTACTCAAACAGTAAAGAAAACACTTTACGTTAAAAAAGAAATTGAAATTACACTATGAGTGAATTTGTTCAAAGAAATAAGAAAAAATATGAATAAAAATAAAACAAGAAAAAAACTGGAAGTGTAACACTTACAAGTGGCGGGGCACACAACACTTACAAGTGGCAGGGCACACAACACTTACAAGTGGCGGGGCACACAACACTTACAAGTGGCGGGGCACACAACACTTACAAGTGGCGGGGCACACAACACTTACAAGTGGCGGGGCACACAACACTTACAAGTGTCGGGGCACACAACAAGGATTGTAAACTTATTTATCAATGTTCTTACAACAAAATCTTGCTGTGACTGATACGACAAAAATGGCTGGCAAAAATAATGGTACACAAGTCTGCGAAAAGATCAGGGAATGAGACACTGCTGGTGTACGAAAAAAAAGGTACACATAGAAATAAATGGATAATTTAGTATACTGGGGTGAATATCACTGCAGGAACTACAATAATGACAAATACTGGAGAATACAATGCTGAAAGAACACAAAAAAAATGAATGAATTACTTTACACGGAGCGACTGACTGGTACACTACACAATAATACTTACTACAGACAGAGAGTAGCATTAAAAAAAAATAATAAGTCAAAGAAACACTGAGTCTACACTGAAAACACAAGGCTTAGAGTACACAAGAAATTCACTGTAAATGTCTCACACACACAAATGTCTTTAAATGCAAGAAAAATGTCTCTAAACAGAAAATTATCACTGAAGTCTGGAGTTTTAGGCGGAGTGACGAGTGATGAGGGGAAGACGTCCTGTGTGGGTGATGACGCCTCCTACACTCACACTGTTGTCGAAGAAATGCGCTTTCTAGGTGAACTCACATAACTGGTTTTATCGTTGGCGCCAGCTACAATCTCTTGACCAATTATGTGAGCTAAAACAGTACTAGGACCCGGTACAAGGGTGGAAAAAAGCCACAGGTAGATGAGTGAAGAGTGGATGTGTGGGTGGCGGGTGGGTGAAGGGAGTGTCAACTCGCTGGCGCTTACTGGCGCACAGCCTCACCACTCATGAAGGTGGCTTAATTAACTAAGCCACTCTATGCCACAGGGATGGTGAAGACCACTCTAGCATCCATCTGGCATCCAACTGGGAGCACAAAGCGATATATGAGGCAATACTTCAGAGGAACTTGCATGGCTTACTTCTCTCTCTCAGCTGGGTTAGAAGCTGGGTTGATTGACTGGCTTAACCCACGAGAATGGCTGACTGGAAGACGTGTAACGATGCACACAGCATGAAGGAGCAGGTGGATGGCAGAAGACAGGCTGGATGGTAGGCAGAGGCAGGCTGACTAGCGCTCACTTCCACAGTCTGGCTTATTGACTGTCTTAATTGCAAATCCGGGTCAACGCCTCAGAGATTGAAGCAATTAGCACACGAACTAAGCCAGGAAGCTTGAAAAAAGGGCTGCAACAGGCTTGCAGGCTGGAGCGACACAGGGTGGAGGAGAGTGAGGGTAGCTGCTAGCTGGAGGTGGTGGACGGTTCACCTCTGACCTGCCGGGAACCCACAAACAGTCTTATAATGTCTGAAATACCCTTAAATCCACGCTCACACCGCTGTCACCAATTTGTCATGTGGGTTACAATAACGTGGATGGGGTAAAAATACTCACGTAGGCTGGTTTGTACGTATAATTTATAACGGGAAGTATGGGAAGCGCCAACAGCCGACCTGCCTCTCTCTGCTCCCTATCTTCGACTGACCCACAAGTGCCTACAGGGTGAGTGGTGTTTGAAATCCTGCTATGGTCAGCAGCAATATGAATAATAGTCAGTGATTCACACAGACGGTTGGTAGTGAGTCATTTACTGGTACACTGGTTACTGGTAACTGGTTACTAGGAACTGTTACTACTACTGAGACCACCACTACCACCACCACCACCACTACCATCACTACCACCACCACCACCACCACCACTACCATCACTACCACCACCACCACCACCACCACCACTACCACTACCGTCACTACCACCACCACCACCACTACCATCACTACCATCACCACCACCACCACCACTACCGTCACTACCACCACCACCACCACCACCACCACTACCATCACTACCACCACCACCACCACCACTACCATCACTACCACCACCACCACCACTACCACCACCACCACCACTACCATCACTACCACCACCACCACCATTACCACCACCACCACCACTACCATCACTACCACCACCACCACCACCACCACCACCACCACTACCATCACTACCACCACCACCACCATTACCATCACTACCACCACCACCACCACCACCACCACTACCATCACTACCACCACCACTACCACCACCACCACTACCACCACCACCACCACTACCACCACTACCACTACCACCACCACCACTACCACCACTACCACCACCACCACCACCACTACCACCACCACCACCACCACCACCAGCACCACTATCACTACCACCACCACCACCACCACCACCACTACCATCACTACCACCACCACCACCACCACCACCACCACCACCACCACCACCACTACCATCAATACCACCACCACTACCATCACTACCACCACCACCACCACTACCACTACCACCACCACCACTACCACCACTACCACCATTACCACCACCACCACTACCACCACCACCGCCACCACCACCACAACCACCACCACCACTACCACCACCACCACCATTACCACCACCACCACCACCACTACCACCACCACCACCACCACCACCACCACCACCACCACCACCACCACCACTACCACCACCACCACCACCACCACCACCACCACCACCACCACCACCACCACCACTACCACCACCACCTCCACCACCACCACCACCACCACCACCACCACCACCACCACTACCACCACCACCACTACCACCACCACCACCATTACCACCACCACCACCACTACCACCACCACCACCACCACCACCACCACCACTACCACCACCACCACCACCACCACCACCACCGCCACCACCATCATCACCACCACCACCACCACTACCATCACTACCACCACCACCACCACCACCACCACCACCACCACCACCACCACCACCACCACCACCACCACTACCACCACCACCACCACCACCACCACCACCACCACCACCACCACCACCACCACCACCACCACCACCACCACCACCACCACTACCACCACCACCACCACCACCACCACCACCCCACCGCCACCACCATCATCACCACCACCACCACCACCACTACCATCACTACCACCACCACCACCACCACCACTACCACCACCACCACCACCACCACCACCACCACCACCACCACCACCACCACCACCACCACCACCACCACCACCACCCAGACGTTCAATCTTACACCGAAAGTCCTGTGAGAGAGTCACTCCGCCTTTGATATCTATTTTAGTTTTAACTTCCAAGATAATATATCTGCATATGAAAGGTCCGGGAGCTCAAAGATCTCTGGATCTGCCGCAGGACTTATAACTTCAAATATTTCTTTGATTTTGAGAGAATAGAGAATGTTCGCGTGTTTAAATATGAGCATTTTGTGGATGAGTTTGAGTACCAATAGTCTTATTGATCAGATTATTACTATTATAATTATTTTTATGATTGTTATTGTTATTATTATTATTGATATAACTA
>NC_069431.1:12452998-12455498 GCF_026875155.1 Cherax quadricarinatus | reverse complement strand
ATCAAATTATAAACAAAAACTCAAAATGTAATTTATTACAATTTTCTAACTTAATCACTAATGAGTGCAAAAAAAAAAATATCGAAATGCCTTGCCGTTCACATAGATATTTCCTGCCCAGAAAATATATCCAGTATCTTTCGTCCCTGAGTACCTAATAAGACCACTGAAATATAAGAATGATAAAAAGACCGCAGTTGGCTTACTGGCCCACACTAGGCAGGTTCTTCTCAAACCCAGATGGTAACACTCTCACAGATCCCATCACGATAACACATACGGTCTCCAGAACTACCTATCACCTCACTTTATGAAGGAAAACAAACTCCAGCCAGAGGGGCAAAATAATCCCTCGTAAACTTTAAACTAAGAAGTATACAAGGAAACTTACACAAAAGAATAAAAACTACAGAAATGCAAATTACTCATCAACATAAGAATCACAGAGATTAACACCTCACAGACCAGCAAATATTTAAAGAATGACAAGACTCAAGTGTCCAGTTTATAAATGAGATAAGATCCTATGGAACTCTTGGGTAAGATATTCCTGAGAACGAGACAAGGAAATAATCATGAGAGAGTCTTCAAGCAGGCGAAGACTACGTCTTTAAGACTTGCACCAAAGTTACGACAATATCGTAACAGTGACAACGTAGCACTTACTCTGATGGACTCCATTGGATCGGTAATGCAGCTAATTGTCGCTAAAGTCGTGTTTACACTTTCGCTAATGATCAGTTACGTTGCTTGGCATCGTTAGTATGCATGGTTCAGCTCTCCAAGATTTGAAACACCCTCAGTGCAGGTGTACAGGTGTGTGGGGTGACACCTGGGTGACCTGACATTGAGCTCACATGACAAGAACAAGAAAAAATAATAACGAACAAAAAATAGAGGAACAAAAACAAAAACACAACAACACGGGTACAGAAAAATAGTTAAAGCCGTGAAGACACAAGATATTTTGAAAATGCTATTTCACACTTTACGAACACAACAAATATCTTAACAATTTAAAAAATTAAATTCCCCTCCTCCCCCCCCACACAAAAAAATTGTAGATGCAAACAATCTCTCTCCTACATGGCTTTATATATTTGTTATATTCAAACTCCATCTCTCATTTCTCATTACAATCAAAACTTTATTTTAAAACCTCTAAAACATTTCGTGTATCCGATAACTTCAATTACATTTCAACCGTGCTACAAAAACAAGGCACTGTCGTGCTAGCATGAGATGCCACTCAACACAGCAAGTGAGACGTGTTTACCCATCATTGTTCATGCTGATTGGAATACAGCAGAAGCCTGCAGCAATGAGCAGCAGCAGCAGCACTGTGCTGAGGCATCTAAAATAACACTCACCAGACAACTCTCTCAGCTGCTGCCTTGTTTATCTTGTTTACCAGGGGATGTAGGTGTTGAATAATATGAGAGAGAGAGAGAGAGAGAGAGAGAGAGAGAGAGAGAGAGGAGAGAGAGAGAGAGAGAGAGAGAGAGAGAGAGAGAGAGAGAGGAGAGAGAGAGAGAGAGAGAGTGGGAGGGAGGGACAGAGACAGAGAGATAGTCGTGTGAGTAAATGTTTGCAAGCGCACATGCCTTGCAAACATTTACAAGGGCTTCGAAAAGCGGTCAGGGTGAAGCACTTTTGTCCCAGTCTTCGCCTCTCCCTCTGGGCTGTGAGCCCAACAGTAGGACAGATGCTACTTGTGAACCCAGCAGTAGCACAGATGCTGCTTGTGAACCCAGCAGTAGCACAGGTGCTACTTGTGAACCCAACAGTAGCACAGATGCTACTTGTGAACCCAGCAGTAGCACAGGTGCTACTTGTGAACCCAGCAGTAACACAAGTGCTACTTGTGAACCCAGCAGTAGCACAGGTGCTACTTGTGAACCCAGCAGTAACACAAGTGCTACTTGTGAACCCAGCAGTAGCACAGGTGCTACTTGTGAACCCAGCAGTAACACAAGTGCTACTTGTGAACCCAGCAGTAGCACAGGTGCTACTTGTGAACCCAGCAGCAGTAAAGATGCTATTTGGGAACTCAGCAGTAGCAGCACAGGTGCTACGTGTGAAGAGATTGGTGGATCGTGTTCCAGCAACTAAATACTCGGGCCTGGCAATAAAATTGGCCAAGATAGGATACTTTTGCACTGTAAAATTACACGGATGAAATTCCTTGTTTTACTCCTTCCAGTAAAAGTATAAATGTGTGTATATATATATATATATATATATATATATATATATATATATATATATATATATATATATATATATATATATATATATATATATATATATATATATATTTTATATATGTCGTGCCGAATATGTAAAACTGGCCAATTAGCAAGAACTCATTTAAAATTAAGTCTTTTCTAAAATTTTCTCTTATACGTTTAAAGATATATTTTTTTCATTAATGTTAATGTAAAAAATTTTAATTTAGCTCCAAAAGAATCTTAGAAAACTTACCTAACCTTATTATAAC
>NC_069431.1:12435498-12447998 GCF_026875155.1 Cherax quadricarinatus | reverse complement strand
ACATTAACCTTGAACTAAAACACTTTCTTGATAGTTGCAACAGGACCCATAGACATAATACCAGACAAAAATCTCTATAACATTCCCCGTGTCCGGCTAAACCTCTACAAAAATTCGATGTCCATAAAAGGGCCTTAAACCAGGAACTCCTCGCCAGAAAACTCTAGAATCGCAGACTCAAAAACCATATTCAAAACTACCATTAAAAAACATCTTTTCTCTCTAACACCCCACATGAATGAAAAAATGAAAAAAAAAAATTAATGAAAATCACCTAATCTACTTTTTTATATCCTGAACACAACCAAAATAATATAGCCCTGCTCTCGTTATCTATAATTCCCCCTAATTTATACTTCCACTCACCAAAATGACTGTAAACATAAAATTCCTATTATTTCTATTTCCTATTAAATCTTAAATTAGTCCTAAGTCCACCTAAGATACTCATACAATATATAAGCTTCAATAGAAACAAAATCCAATCCCATTATTAAATTTACCATTTTAATAATATTATATGGTTTGTACTACCTCAGTATTGTAAATCTAATTATGTATGTGCCTAATTAGGTATGTATCTAATTATGTATTTATCTAATAATGTATATTCAAATGTACTGCTCCATTACCAATATAGAGCAAGAATTAGTATTAGTCTACCAGAAATGCCTAGGCCTACTAGTGGCCTTCTTTGTAATTAATATTTTATAACATGTAAACCACACATTGTAAGCTTTGCAAAAAAATAAACGTTTTTATTTTGATTTTTGACGGTGTGTTTATTTTCCTGCTTGTAATCACGCGTTTATTATTGACTTTGTCGTATCAAGAAACATGGTCAGTAATGGTTGAAACGACGCGCAAAACAGCGTAAGACTATCAAAACGACGTTTTACCCAAGATGACCCTTGATCTTCCTACCTGATGAAGTTCTAATGATGCGATAACAACAGGAGTCTTGAACGGGTTGGTCAGACTCCTTCAGGAGTCTTGAACGGGTTGGTCAGCCTCCTTCAGGAGTCTTGAACGGGTTGGTCAGCCTCCTTCAGGAGTCTTGAACGGGTTGGTCAGCCTCCTTCAGGAGTCTTGAACGGGTTGGTCAGACTCCTTCAGGAGTCTTGAACGGGTTGGTCAGCCTCCTTCAGGAGTCTTGAGCGGGTTGGTCAGCCTCCTTCAGGAGTCTTGAGCGGGTTGGTCAGCCTCCTTCAGGAGTCTTGAACGGGTTGGTCAGCCTCCTTCAGGAGTCTTGAACGGGTTGGTCAGACTCCTTCAGGAGTCTTGAACGGGTTGGTCAGCCTCCTTCAGGAGTCTTGAACGGGTTGGTCAGCCTCCTTCAGGAGTCTTGAACGGGTTGGTCAGCCTCCTTCAGGAGTCTTGAACGGGTTGGTCAGCCTCCTTCAGGAGTCTTGAACGGGTTGGTCAGCATCCTTCAGGAGTCTTGAACGGGTTGGTCAGCCTCCTTCAGGAGTTTTGAATGGGTTGGTCAGCCTCCTTCAGGAGTCTTGAACGGGTTGGTCAGCCTCCTTCAGGAGTCTTGAACGGGTTGGTCAGACTCCTTCAGGAGTCTTGAACGGGTTGGTCAGCCTCCTTCAGGAGTCTTGAACGGGTTGGTCAGCCTCCTTCAGGAGTCTTGAACGGGTTGGTCAGCCTCCTTCAGGAGTCTTGAACGGGTTGGTCAGCCTCCTTCAGGAGTCTTGAACGGGTTGGTCAGCATCCTTCAGGAGTCTTGAACGGGTTGGTCAGCCTCCTTCATGAGTTTTGAATGGGTTGGTCAGCCTCCTTCAGGAGTCTTGAACGGGTTGGTCAGCCTCCTTCAGGAGTCTTGAACGGGTTGGCCAGCCTCCTTCAGGAGTCTTGAATGGGTTGGTCAGCCTCCTTCAGAAGTCTTGAACGGGTTGGTCAGCCTCCTTCAGGAGTCTTGAACGGGTTGGTCAGACTCCTTCAGGAGTCTTGAGCGGGTTGACCAGCCTCCTTCAGAAATCTTGAACGGGTTGGTCAGCCTCCTTCAGGAGTCTTGAGCGGGTTGGTCAGACTCCTTCAGGAGTCTTGAACGGGTTGGTCAGCCTCCTTCAGGAGTCTTGAACGGGTTGGCCAGTCTCCTTCAGAAGTCTTGAACGGGTTGGTCAGCCTCATTCAGGAGTCTTGAACGGGTTGGTCAGCCTCCTTCAGGAGTCTTGAACGGGTTGGTCAGCCTCCTTCAGGAGTCTTGAACGGGTTGGTCAGCCTCCTTCAGGAGTCTTGAATGGGTTGGTCAGCCTCCTTCAGGAGTCTTGAACGGGTTGGTCAGCCTCCTTCAGGAGTCTTGAACCGGTTGCTCAGCCTCCTTCAGGAGTCTTGAACAGGTTGGTCAGCCTCCTTCAGGAGTCTTGAACGGGTTGGTCAGCCTCCTTCAGGAGTTTTGAACGGGTTGGTCAGCCTCCTTCAGGAGTCTTGAACGGGTTGGAAGACAGAAATAGGTCGAATATAATTGGTTAAGGGTAAGAATAATTAGGTGAGTAATTAGCCAAAATAAATGGGAAATAATTGAAACTAAATGAAAGAAAGTGTACAATGCATTCTCTTCATTATTAAAATTTATGCTCATTGTAAATCGGAAAAAGTTGCGTTCACTGCCACCCAATTTTTCACCCAACTCCCTGGTTAAAAGTTCAGAATAGTTTCCCCTGGCAGGGGGGTATTATTCACCCTGGCAGGGGGGGTATTATTCACCCTGGCAGGGGGGTATTATTCACCCAGGCAGGGGGAACATTAGTCTCCCCGGCAGGAGAAGTATTAGTCCCATTGGCAGGGGAGTATTAGTCTCACTTGTAGGGGACATTAGTCTCCCTGACAGGGGGGATTATTACTCACCCTGCCAGGGGGAGCATTATTCACCCTGGCAGGGGTTATTAATCTTCCTGATAGGGGTTATTACTCACCCTGGAAGGGAGAGTATTAATCTCAATGTTAGGGGGATATTAGTCTCCCTGGCAGACTGTTATTATACTCCATGGCAGGGAAAGTTATTATTCTTCCTGGTAGGGGAAGTTATTATTTTCCCTGGCAGGAGAGATTATTATCTTACCTGGCAGGGGGTTATTAGTCTCCATGACAGGGGAGTATTATCCTCCCTGGCAGAGGGGTAGGTTGTACTCACCCTGGCAGGGGTAGGGTTTACTCACCCTGGCAAGGGTAGGGTTTACTCACCCTGACAGGAGTAGGGTTTACTCACCCTGGCAGGAGTAGGGTTTACACACCCTGGCAGGGGTAGGGCTTACTCACCCTGGCAGGGGTAGGGTTTTCTCACCCAGACAGGCGTAGGGTTGACTCACCCTGGCAGTTGCAACACTGCACTCGTAGATATTACCTTGTTCTCCATTATATTAATTAATCTCATTGTTTCTTGGTCTCCTGACTGGCCATTAAAATTGACACTTAGGTTAATAAAGTTGTCTACAATAATAACATATTGCTTCAAGATTATATTATTTCCTCATCAAAACTTATATGAATTTCATGTTTTGTATAAAGTATATATATATATATATATATATATATATATATATATATATATATATATATTATATATATATATATATATATATATATATATATATATATATATATATATATATATATATATATATATATATATATATATATATATATATGGTCTACAAGGAAAGATGCTTGGTCCATTGTTATGGAATATTGTCTTCGATGCCTTCACCTCATCTCAGAATCCCGTGCATACGTAGATGACAGTAGTGGAATATTAAATTGCGTAAGAAAGGAAATGTCAGCTGCTTTCAGGTTCATCACTCTTGGCAGTATGATGTTAATACCGAATGAAGCAGAGGAATGAATGAATGAAAGTGTTGGAACTCAGGGATGAGGTGGATATTCTTGGGCGGGGGAGGGAGTGGTGAAATCTGACTTAAAAATATCGGTGAAGAATCGTGGAGTAAATCTTGCGAGCAATTCAGCCAAGAAGTTAACATCACTCAAGCGTATCTCGTACCTGCGATGCTACAAAACTCTGCTCGAGGCACCTAGAGTATGCACCACTTTCTTGGAGCAAGACGACTTGTCTCTCGCCAAGACCCGACCTGGATGATCTAGCATCCCAGCAGAGACTTCCACACCAGAGAGATGTAGGTGGACCAGTATTGTCAGGGTACCACTCTTGGCTTCACTCGACGGACAACGAGAAGACAGTTTCTGTACAACAAGACGGGCAGCAGACAGCAGATACACTATGGCTATAACCTAATCGACAACATTACAACATAAAAACATCTGTGATATACATGTATAGTCAATTGGCCAAATGAAATTTCTGGCCATCGGCTGACTTTATCTTCTTACTTGTGTGTTTCATAACAGTAAAAATGAGGTGAGGTAGAGAGCAGCTCTTAACATGTACTTGAAGATAAAAACTCTTAACCTAACTGGTAAAAACCCTTGAACAAGAGAGAGAGAGAGAGAGAGAGAGAGAGAAGAGAGAGAGAGAGAGAGAGAGAGAGAGAGAGAGAGAGAGAGAGAGAGAGAGAGAGAGAACTACTTACTGATATAAAGTACTCCCAAATCATGGTATATTGACCAATACTGTAAATTATCAACTTGCTACCATCTGGTCTAAGTAATTACAGGCAGCTGCTGCTGCTGCTGCTGCTGCCTACTCACTAACATTCATTGCTAAACCCTCTTATAAAATTTAATAAATCACAGAATCTGGTTTTAATTAATTTTATAATGCTTTGATTGCAATGAAAGTCATGAATAAATTAGTTGGCACCAATTATATCTGGGGGAATCAAATGATTCGAATTTTTTTTCCGTGTTAGCATAAAATTTCGCCTATTTACAAATGCTGCTAACTTTTGAAGTTAGAAAAGAGCAGTCTGTATAGAATATAACAGCGTCAAGGAGAGAGCGAATCAGAAACATGAGAAATACGTTATACCTCTGTGTGCCTTTGTAAATGATTCAAGTCAGACCGAAACGTCGTCGTAAGCTCCTCTCTTCTATGAGCGGGTTATTTATGTATTGTTCCAGTCACGGTCTTCTGCCTTTTTTTGTTATTAATAATTTAGCGTGTATTATTTATTGCAGCAAAACAGATGCATAACAATGGCGTTCATCCAGGAAGAAAATATTGATTCGGTGAAAGGTTTATCTTATTCGTCACTCGACGATGCTCTGACGCCGAGATAAAAGCCGTCCAGGGAGCTAATTGGTATTCACTTGGTTATGTTTTGGTTGATAAAACTGTTTCAGGGGAATTACGCGCTTGTTTGATAGTCAAGTTGTGGAGGAGAGAGTAGGTGGGTGTTTGAGAGAGAGAGAGAGAGAGAGAGAGAGAGAGAGAGAGAGATAGATAGAGAGAGAGAGAGAGAGAGAGAGAGAGACAAGCTTTTATGCCACAAGACGGGCAGAAAGCAGCAACTTCACTCTGGCTGTACCCTTCTCCAGAACATCACTCCATCTGAGATCATACATACCCAGGATGACTCGAGTATGGAACACATTCGTACAGCATAATGATGTCAACGAGATAACGTCAGTTGATCAAATGAAAATGCTGGCCCACAGATGGCTCCAACTTCATCCTGTTCCCTACTTGTATGTCTCATAACAATAAAAATGCTTTCAAATGAGCTGATGTAGGTAACAGCTCTTAGCTTGCCAATAAAGTTAGGAATCCTTAACCTGTAAATAGCTGTCAAACCCTGTGTAAAAAAAAAAAAAAAAAAAAAAAAAAAAAAAAAAAAAAAAAAAAAAAAAAAGAGAGAGAGAGAGAGAGAGAGAGAGAGAGAGAGAGAGAGGGAGAGAGAGAGAGAGAGAGAGAGAAGCTCTTAAAAAACACAGTTATTTAAGAGCCTATTGATAAATCATTTGAAAAAACTTTTTTCGCAGTTCGTGTTTGTGTTCTCATCTAATTGTTCTCACCCACTTGTTCTCACCTAAGTGTGTTTGCGGGGATGAGCTGTTGCAGTTGGTACTGTTGCGGTTGGTTACATCCGTATACACCTGAAATCTGATATATCTCTGTGTGCCACGGGTGAGTGTTGCTGCTTGTATGGTGCGGTAAAACCACAAGGTTATACTTGGATCATGGCAGTCTCTCTTTCTTTACCTAACTCTTTAATAAGGGACTGAACACCTATCCACGGTTAATCACTGAACACCTTCGTATTAAATCTTTGCTTTTTGTTTAGCGTTCCTGACTCCAGTTTTAACGTTATCACTGTATTCCACTAAAGAAGTCTGCTGCACAGATGCAAGGTTTCGGTAGTGCTGATACCCAAGGGTTACACGTGTTTCTTATTCATCAACTGACTCTTGTATGACTTGCATTTTTTCTTAGTAAAATGGAACAATATATCAATATTTTATTTTGATCGTTCAATGGAAAAATTCGCGTCTTCATCTCTAGACGATAAAAACTTGGATTACCATTTCCCAAATTAAAAAAAAATATGTTGTCAACCCTTACCCCCATCCGACTCATTGTATGAAAACTTAATTTTATACCCAGTCGGAATAAACTGGCGTCTTCATCTCTAGACTAGAAAAATTTATCTTCATGTTCCCGAAGTGAGAAAAAAAAAAACGCCTTGTCGTATCCCTGACCCATTCTATGAAAACTTAATTCTTCGACCCCCAGCTGAAATAAACTAGCGTCTTCAATACAGAGTGGACAAAAGTTTTGATACGCTGATTGTATTCTCTGTATCTAAATTTTCAGCTTTGCGTTTGATCTCGGGTGTCCCTTCCAGATCTGTAAAGAACAAATAGGTACAATACCGTGACTGGAACAATATATAAAAAAAATCCGCACATAGTAGAGAGAAGCTTATGAAGAAGTTTCGGACCGACTAGGATCATACACAGGATACACTGTGTTACGTATCCTTCCAGGTCTGTCCTTGTCAGAGCTTGTATGCATCCACCGCTAGTTTGGTCGATATTACCTCTTTCACTGCGTGTGTCGCTTCTTCAACCGAACTGGTGATCTGGGCTCTTAAAGGAACAATCGTTTTGGCAAGTAATCCAAGTGAAAATTAAGTGGTGTAGCAATTCGCATTTAACGCGTACTTAAGAGAGGAAATTTTATGACAATGTTTCGGTATATCTATCGATGCGTAATAAAAGAAAATGTTCGTAGAGATTTATTTTTGGGTCCATTTGGCTTGCCTGAGTGTGTAAAAATTACGATACCGATTCACGCACAGTCTCCTATGTTTGTGTCCTTGTTGCAGTAATTTACGAGATAATTTCACGTAAATTATTTGCATTGTATCAGTCATTTGCCTTGTTCTATCTGCAGCTTCACTCTTGTTCTAACTACTGCTTCAATATTGTTCTGCCTACAGTTTCACCCTGCGATTTTTGTTCTTTCACTCCAGTTGTTCTGCTGTTATTGCTGTGCTGTTCTTCCTGCAGTCCATTTCTTTTTTTACAGTACTGGTCGTCTCCCACCTACGTTAAGAAACTTAAAAATCAGAAAACACGTTCACTTTCATTAATTTAATATCTGTCTTGTCAGAAGTGTACGAACATCACAGTTCAGATGATTTTCCGAGCTGTAACATCCTCACTCATGCTTCAGAGTGCAGGCACTGTGATTCCCACCTCCAAGACCTTAACACTTTAGAAGCAACAAGGCGACCAGAGACGGTCTGTGGAACAAGACGAAATCCTCACGATAAACTCAGTATTACAAACATTCATTGATAAAATGAACAATATCATCATATGCAGTGTTACAAGTGGGGTCTCACAAGGACCAGCACTGTCCCCAATAATATTTACACTTTATATATATGAAGATTTTCTCGATTCAAGCAGGAAAAAAATCTGTGCAAGAAGTCAAAATGACCGTAAATTTCCAAAATAGGCTGATCAGAAGAGTGAAAAAAATGGTAAAATTTAATATTCATAAATGACAGGTAAAGGAAATGACAGAAAGGAAAACAATCCTGATTTTGTTTATGCAAAGTGGAAATCATGGGAATTAGAAAGAGATCTAAGAAGGAATTTTGAAGATAAGCCATCAGCAGACGACACTCACATAACATGAAAAAAAAAAATCTTCGAATTTGTGCTCTAGACTCCAACAATCATATATCACAGAGAGTAATGACAAAAAAAGGTAATCATTGATAAAATAAATTTGTCAACATCTCCATGAAAGCCTAAAAGAAGAGATTCCAACTTGATTACAAGAAAGGGAAAATAAAATCGGTCTCGCAGGAGGGTGAGCAGAAAAGTCTTTACAGCCCCGGGCTGCCGGGGGCTTCCTCGCCACTGGTGGCTCTTTCGCCACTAGCTTTTTAGCCATTGGCAGCTCCCTCGCCACCAGCTTCCTCACTACCAGCTTCCTCACCACCAGTTTCTTCACCGCCAGTTTCCTCGCCACCAGGTTCCTCACCACAAACTTCCTCGCCGCCTGGTTCCTCACCACAAGCTTCCTCGCCACCTGGTTCCTCACCACAAACTTCCTCGCCACCTGGTTCCTCACCACAAGCTTCCTCGCCACCTGGTTCCTCATCACAAGCTTCCTCGCCACCTGGTTCCTCACCACAAGCTTCCTCGCCACCTGGTTCCTCACCACAAGCTTCCTCGCCACCAGGTGCCCCACCACAAGCTTCCTCTCCACCAGCGGCTTCCTCGCCGCCACCAGCTGCCTCTCCACAATTACACTCGGAGTCAACACTAACTCATTATCTGGCAGCGGCTCAGTACCGTCCCTGGAGGACGGATTTGGAAACCCGCAGTTGTATTAAAGATTTACCACCGATGATACATTTCATTGTTCAGTGAACGTCTGCGTCAGCCTGTTCACGTTCCTTGAATCTTGGATATTATATAAAATTAAAAGCTTATTATTTTTCAAAAGTATTTTCAGTTTTTTTTTTTTTTGAGTATTTTTTCAAGCATTTTTATAATTTTTTTTCACTAAAATTAAGATTTTTTTAGAATAAAAAGCTATAATTTATTGTAAAAATTACTCTAGTTATTGTTTTTGCTCCAGATTCTTGCGTCGAATGACCCACGCGGGTTTAGCGCTCTCTACGAACTCCTCCAGAAAGGCGAGGCTGAGTGTCTTTTCTAGGTTCATCCTTAGGAAATTTCTAGTGTCACACCTGGCAACTTTCCCAGTTTGTTTGTGTAATTGTTAAGATGTGGGCTCAACACTGCTTCCACATACTCGAGGACTGGACTGACATCCGTGAATCAAATCTTCAATAATAAATGTATATTTTTAGACTCTTTTTTCCCCCTTCATATCTTAAGATGTGTTCTTGATGGCAAGTGTTTCCTACAGTGAACAAGATCTAATACCATTTAGATGCATTTACACTGTTAGGTTAGGTTAGGTTAGGTTAGGTTAGGTTAGGTTAGGTTAGGTTGGATTAGGTTAGGTTGGGTTAGGTTAGGTAAAATTTGTCAGGAAACAGGACTCAGTATTCCTTAAGCGGGTCTTAGTCATGTGATGACCCACAGCTGCTGAAGCTCTTGGTCATCTGACCGAGGCCTTCCACTGGCTTACCCCTCCACCCGTTTAACAATTCTGGTTACGATTATAACCACGTGAGGTGAATCAACAGTCTCTGCGGACCCAAACTTCCTCCACATTATCTACCCAAACAAAACACTTCCAGCTTCTCAGAGACGCCAATACTTGTGTACTATCAGTAGGATCAGTGCTCAAAGAATCTTTTTTTTCGTATTATCCAAACCACTTTACTTTCAATTAGTAAAATATACGTTGCGCCCAACACTTGTTTCGAATAAGCGTAACGCCGAATGCCGATCATTTTAGGAGTTGAATGGCAATTGAAGAGGAGTTGAAGGGAAGTTTGACACTTCCTTACTGCTGCTGTGTGTGCTTAATTGCCTATTTGCATTTGCCAGGTAAGCTCCAGCTCTTGGGCGAACCTTGCCACTTTCATTTAACCTGATTTGTGGCTGCTGTGTTTATTTCTGAATCCATATACAGAGTCAGTCCAGTCAGGAATGGATAACAGTCCAGGACTGACCGAAACGTCTTGTGTACCTTCCCTTTCAAAGTGTGGGTTTGTTACGAGATGTTTCAGCCACGGTATTGTAACCTTTATATCCCAGATTACAAAGTGTCATTTCCCTAGATCAGTACATTTCTTTTTCTACTCGAACACAATAAAAATTATTATCAAATGCTGTCCGTGGGTCAACGCCCCCGCGGCCCGGACCATGACCAGGAGTGTATCTTGTATATTCTTATCATGTCTCCTCTTCCTCCGTGATCATCCAGAGTCGTGAATTTCCCACAGCTCTTGTTTCCAAGTTTCATTATTAGTCTGGTAGCAAATGTTTAAATATTTTTCGAGTGAGGGTTCCACGCTGGTGCTCCGTACTCATAGATTTATTAATGTTAAAGGCGAGTAGAATTTCGAAATATTCCTCGTCCGGGTTTGTGAGATTTATTCACATATTTGTTAGTGCAAATGATAACGTTGTTTACATTCAGAAATGAATAATGTGTTATATTAGGTATGAACAATGGAAGGAAAGAATTATACTGTAATGCCAACATTATGTGAGGACATTCTGGTTTCTGGTGTTATTCTGTTTATGTACATCTACAAACAATGTACGTGTGTGTGCGTGTGTGTGTGTGTGTGTGTGTGTGTGTGTGTGTGTGTGTGTCTGTGTGTGTGTGTGTGTGTGTGTGTACTACTCACATATAGCATGGTGAGGCTTGTAGCACCTGCCCAGAGCACTTCCCAAGTGCCTGTAGCACCTGGCCAGAGCACATCACAGGTGTAAATGGTTGATGTTGGCCTGAGTCTGGCCGGCTGGCCCTCAGTGCAACTGACCAGGTGAATCCCAGAATGCGCCTGTAAGATGAAAGCAACGAGGCTGTCAGCTGAAGACGCTGGAAGCCTACGAAAACGACGTGTGGACTGAGGTTGTCTTCTGAGGCATTTAGAAACCTTGAAGTTGTTATTTAAAGACTCTGACAGCCTTGGGGCTGTCCTCTGAAGACTCTGACAGCCTTGTGGTTGTCCTCTGAAGACTCTGACAGCCTTGGGGTTGTCCTCTGAAGACTCTGACAGCCTTGGGGTTGTCCTCTGAAGACTCTGGCAGCCTTGGGGTTGTCCTCTGAAGACTCTGACAGCCTTGGAGTTGTCCTCTGAAGACTCTGACAGCCTTGTGGTTGTCCTCTGAAGACTCTGACAGCCTTGGGGTTGTCCTCTGAAGACTTTACAAGCCTAGAGGTTGTCCTCTGAAGAATGACAGCCTTGAAGTGGTTCTCCGAAGGTTTATCAAGGCTGAACGAGTCATCACATCAAACTAATTCTTCACGTTATCCACATCTCTAGTGATTATTATCTATATTGGAATGACAAAGCCACTGGTGGGCGAAACGTCTTCACAATAAAAATATCCAAGTGCTACACATGCGTCTAATTCATCTACCAGATGGCTTAGTATTCTATTACTTCCTTCAGGAATACCGTTTTAATTACACCTTAGAAGGCTGATTCATTCGATATGATGTTAAGAGAGAACGCAACGGGAGAAGGTACTTCTCTTAGCCTTGTATCGGAACCGGAGAAGGTATCTCCTGTTACTGTGGTAGCGTGGTAGCGAGCATCCTCTATCTCACTACCACTCTAATAGGCTATTTGATCAGCAATTTCCAATATTGAGTTTGAGCAGACCAGAGGTAGGTATAAACCAGTCTTGGAGAGAGAGAGAGAGAGAGAGAGAGAGAGAGAGAGAGAGAGAGAGAGACAGACAGACAGACAGACAGACAGAGACAGAGAGACAGATTTTTATTAATAAAAGGTCAATCAAGTTTACATTTTTGGTTTTGGAATTACCATTTATGACACTACTATTACTACTACTACTACTACTACTACTACTACTACTACTATTACTGCTGCTGCTACTACTACTACTACTACTACTACTACTACTATTACTGCTGCTACTACTACTACTACTAAAACTACTACCAGACAGGAAAGTCATTTACACTATCAAATAAGATCGTCATTTGCAGCTTCAATCCATAGATGCAATTTCAGATGCAGGGATGTTGCTGGTCCGTAATGTGGTTATGGTGGTGGTAGTGATGGTTGTGATGATGGTGGTGGTGATAGTGGTGGTGTTGAAGAGGTCAGTGTTGGTGGTGGTGGTGATGGTGGGGTTGTTGAGGAAGTCATTGTTGATGGTGACGGTGATGGTGGGGGTATTGAGGAAGTCAGTGTTGGAGGTGGTGGTGAGTGCTGAGGAAGTCAGTGTTGGAGGTGGTGGTGAGTGCTGAGGAAGTCAGTGTTGGAGGTGGTGGTGAGTGCTGAGGAAGTCAGTGTTGGAGGTGGTGGTGAGTGCTAAGGAAGTCAGTGTTGGAGGTGGTGGTGAGTGCTGAGGAAGTCAGTGTTGGAGGTGGTGGTGAGTGCTGAGGAAGTTAGTGTTGGTGGTGGTGGTGAGTGCTGAGGAAGTCAGTGTTGGAGGTG
>NC_069431.1:12415498-12430498 GCF_026875155.1 Cherax quadricarinatus | reverse complement strand
TCCAATTAAAATACGGTTTATTAAGACTCCAAACAGAAAAAAATAACCAATGCGCTCAGAGAAAACGTTCCTCTGTTATAGAAAATGGAGCAGAAAACTATTCAGGGGAAACGAACATAAATCCATGGCTATCGCTGCCACTGTAGTGGGGAGGTAGTTTAAGGCACAAGGAAGGTTTAACGTTTTGCAGTATCATGAATTTATATATATATATATATATATATATATATATATATATATATAATATAATATATATATATATATATAAATATATAATATATATATATATATATATACACACGCACACACAAACACACACACACAAACACACACACACACACACACACACACACACACACACACACACACACACACACACACACACACACACACACAACACACACACACACACACACACACACACACCATACAGGTATGAGAAACTTCCTGCAGGAGGTTCAGTGGACAGAGAAATGGTAGGAAAATCAGTAAACGAGATGATGGAATATGTGGCAACAAAGTGCAAGGAGGCAGAGGAAAAGTTTTGTTCCCAAGGGAAACAGAAATAATAGGAAGACCAAAACGAGTCCTTGGTTTACCCGAAGGTGTAGGGAGGCAAAAACTAAAGTGCAACAGAGAATGGAAAAGGTACAGGAGGCATAGGACCCAGGAAAACAAGGAGATTAGTAGAAGAGCCAGAAACGAGTATGCGCAGATAAGGAGGGAGGCCAGCGACAGTATGAAAACGACATAGCATCGAAAGTCAAATCTGACCCGAAACTGCTGTATAGCCACATTAGGAGGAAGACAACAGTCAAGGACCAGGTGATAAGGCTGAGGAAAGAAGGTGGAGAACTCACAAGAAACGATCAAGAGGTTATGTGAGGAGCTCAACACGAGATATTTAAGGAAGTATTTACAGTAGAGACAGGAAGGACTCTGGGGGGACAGACCAGATGGGGACACCAACAAGGAAACACCCAACAAGTGTTGGACGACATACATACAGATGAGGAGGAGGTGAAGAAACTGCTAAGGGACATCGATACCTCAAAGGCAATGGGACCGGACAACATCTCTCCGTGGGTCCTTAGAGAGGAGCAGATATGTTGTGCGTACCACTTACCACAATTTTCAACACATCCCTGGAAACTGGGCAACTACCTGAGGTATGGAAGACGGCAAATGTAGTTCCCATTTTCAAAAAAGGAGACAGAAAAGAGGCACTAAACTATAGACCTGTGTCATTGACGTGTATAGTATGCAAAATTATGGAGAAGATTATCAGGAGGAGAGTGGTGGAGCACCTGGAACGGAACAGAGTAAAAATGCCAACCAGCACGGATTCACTGAAGGCAAATCCTGTGTCACAAACCTTCTGGATTTTTATGATAAAATAACATAAGTAAGACAAGAGAAGAGAGTTGGGTTTGATATGCTCTTCTTGACTGCAATGAGGCCTTTGAACACAGTTCCTCACAAAGAGATTAGTGCAGAAGCTAGAGCATCAGGCCATATAACAGGAAGGTGCACTGCAATGGATCATAGAATACCTGACAGGGAGGCAACAACGATGTCATGGTCGGTAATGATGTATCACAGTGTGCACCTGTGACGAGCGGGTGTCCCACAGGGGTCCGGTCCCTAGGAGCCAGTGCTATTTTTGGTATATGTGAACAACATTGACTGAAGTAGTTAGACTCAGAAGTGTCCCGTAGTGTTTCATATGAATGTGAAGTTAGGATGAGAGAATTAAATCTGATGATACCAGCAGGACTTCAAAGAGAACCTGACAGACTGGACACCGGGTCCATCAAATGGCTACTCGAATTTTTAATTCTGCCAAATGCAAGGTGGGGGAAGTCCATGAAGATAGGGTAAAGGGGGCACAGAAGACCACATACAGAGTAATAGCTGGTTGGCCAAGACTTGCAAACCTCACTCAAGGAGAAAGATCTTGGTGAGTATAACACCGAGGCATGTCTCCCGAAGCACACATCAATCAGATATACAGCTGCACATATTGCGGCCTGCAAACCTGAGGAACATAAACATTCCGACACCTAAGTAAGGAAATCATTCAAGACACTGTACAACCCGGTGTATATGTCAGGCCCATACTGGATATGCAGCACCTGTTTGGAACCCGCACTTGAATAAATGCACGTCAAGAAACTAATGAGAAAAGTAACAAAGGTTTGCAACAAGGTTAGTTCCAGGGCATAAGGTAAAACATGTTCCTATGAAAAAAGATTAAGGGAAATCGGGCCTGACGACAAACTGGAGGTGACAAGGAGGGTCAGGGGAGACAATGATAAGCGAGCATATAAAAAATACTGTGCGAGGAATATGACAAGGTTGACAAGGACAGTAATGTTCTCAGAGGGGTGGACACAGAAACAAGAAGGCCACAATTGGAAGTTGAAGACACACAAAAGAGTCTGAGAGATAGTAGGAATATTTCTTCAGTTCATAGAGTTGTAAAGGCAGTGGAATAGCCTAGAAAATGACGTATTGGAGTCAGAATACCATACGACAGATTTAAGACGAGGTTGATTAAAGCTCATGGAGCAGGGAGAGAGAGGCCTATAGCAACCGTGAAGATGCGGGGCCAAGGAGCTATGGACACGACCCCTTCAACCACAAAAGGTGAGTACAGTATATCCACATTTTAAGTAGATTATGAACCCTCAGTCCTCAAAAAAAGCCGACGGGCAGCGAAACTTGGAATATTTTTTTCCCTCATCGTATTGTCACGCTGTCAAGAACCCCATAGGAAATAAAACACTTCCTTGACCGGGGGGTAGTTTATTGGGGGGCGGGGTGCTTATGGTATTAATTTACTCATATGTTTCTATATTTGATAATTGTCATCAGACTAAATTGTGAAGCTGGCCCGTGGCCCTGGTAGGCTAAAGCTATCGCTTCAACACGCTAAGTGTCGCGTTGGTTCAATTCCCGCCAAAAGGTTGGAAACATTTGATTGTATTTTTACTTGCACCTGTTGACCATGATCACCCATTAGTAAAAATAGATACCTGGATAGCTATGATCGGGTGTGGGTCGCATCCAGGGAGAAATTGATCTAATTTGCCCGAAATGCTCTTCATAACAAGGCACTTTCAATATAGTAGTATGTCATTGATGTCAACTATAGTCTGTATACCTTGTACATGTACTTGTAGAAATAAAGATATTATTACTATATTAGTATTAATATTATTATTATTTTTATTATTTATTATTATTAATTTATTATTATTATTATTATTAAGGATGACAGAAGTAAATAAAATATAGCTAAGGCTGCCCGCCTAAAATGAAATGCTCCATTTTCTTTGATGTTTGCCCATTTTCTTCGTTAAATACGTTGCCTTTGTGCTAATCAATATATACATCTAAGCTGTCGATAAAGTGTGTATATTTCATCAGTTACATTATTAAACAATGTACATAAAGAAATGTTATCAAACCATATCAATTCTTTTTGTTCCTGTTGCAAGAATATAGTTGCTGTCAAATTAAAATATATATATATATATATATATATATATATATATAAATATATATATAGTATATATTATATTAATATATATATTTGTGTTTGTGTGTGTGTGGTGGTGTGGTTTGGTGTGTGTGTGTTGTGTGTGGAGTGTGTGGTGTGTGTGTGTGTGTGTGTGTATATACCAATATTTGTTGTTTTTATTTTTGTATTGTTTATTTCTTTTTTATTTAAAGAAAAATTTTTAGTATATATATTATTTTTTTTTTTCACTTTTTTTGGTCATGTTTTCACGTCATGAAATTTTAATTAGCACTTTTTTAAGGTTTAAAACTTAAAGTTATAAAAGTGGAGTGAATCTGTGATAGGTTATATGTTATTAACATACTGAAAGTCAAGAGATGTATACTGTGAGGTGTGTCAAGTGTATGTGTCAGTGTATGTGTCAGAGTAATGTTTCAGTGTATGTGTCGTGTAGGTGTCAGTGTAAGTGTCAGTGTATGGTCAGTGTATGTGTCAGTGTATGTGTCAGTGTATGGTGTCAGTGGTATGTGTCAGTGTATGTGTCAGTGTATGTGACAGTGTAAAAAAAATGGGTTTCTTGTTTTATTGGGGGGGGGGGGGGGGGTCATGGTATGTTTTCCATTGTATGTGTCCGTGTACTTGTCAGTGTTATGTGTCAGTGTATGTGTCAGTGTATCTTTCAGTGTATGTGTCAGTGTACGTGTCATGTATGTGTCAGTGATGTGTCAGTGTATGTGTCAGTTATGTTAGAGTAGGTTCAGTGTATGTGTCAGTGGTACGTGTCAAGTGTAGGTGTCAGGTATGTGTCAGTGTATGTGCAGTGTATGTGTCAGTTTAGGTGTCAGTGTATGTGTCAGTGTAGGTGTCAGTGTATGTGTCAGTGTAGGTGTCAGTGTATGTGTCAGTGTAGGTGTCAGTGTATGTGTCAGTGTAGGTGTCAGTGTATGTCTCAGTGTATGTCTCAGTGTATGTCTCTCTCAGTGTATGTCTCCGTATGTGTCAGTGTATGTGTCAGTGTATGTCTCAGTGCATGTCTCAGTGTATGTCTCAGTGTATGTCTCTCTCAGTGTATGTCTCAGTGTATGTCTCAGTGTATGTCTCAGTGTATGTCTCAGTGTATGTCTCAGTGTATGTCTCAGTGCATGTCTCAGTGTATGTCTCAGTGTATATCTCAATATATGTCTCAGTGTATTTCTCAGTGTATGAACTCAGTGTATGTCTCCAGTGGTAACTCTCCCCCAGTGCATGTTCTCAGTGTATGTCTCTCTCAGTGTTTGTGTCATGTATTCACAGCGTATGACTCATGTATGTCTCATTGTAGTTCTCAGTGTATGTCTCAGTGTAAGTCTCAGTGTATGTCTCAGTGGTAGTGTTCTCTCCCCATGTAGTCTCAGTGTATATTATCGTCTCAGTGTATGTGTCATTAAAATGTCTCAGTGTCTGTCACCGTGTATGTCTCTCTCAGTGTATGTCTCATGTGAATGTCTCAGTGTAAATGTCTCAGTGTTATTTCTCTCTCCTCAGTTTATGTTGTCATGTACACTCAGTGTATGTCTCAGTGTATTCTTAGTGTTATGTCTCCCTCAGTGTATGTCTCAGTGTATGTCTCAGAAATATAAGTCTCTCTCAGTGTATGTTTCAGTGTAAAGTCTCAAAGTGATGTCTCAGTTGTATGTCTCAGTGTTTTTCTCAAGTGTCCTTCATTGTCTCTCTCAGTGTAAGTCTGCAGTGTATGTCTTTCAGTGTAATGTCTCTCTCACAGTGTAATGTCTCATGTGAAGTGTCTCCAGAGTATGTCTCAAGTGTATGTTCTCATTATGTCTCCGCTCAGTGTATGTCTCAGTGTATGTCGTCAGTGTATGTCTCAGTGGTATGTCTCTCCTCAGTGTAATTCTCATGTAGTCTCTCTCCAGGCGTAAGTGTCTATTTGTATGTCTCAGTGTATGTCTCTCGTCAGTGTGGCAGTGTATGTCTCACAGGTATTGTCCTCTCTCAAGTGTAAGGTGTGTCAGTGTATGCTCAGTGTATGTCTCAGTGTATGTCTCAGTGTATGTTCAGTGTATGTCTCTCTCAGTGTATTCTCAGTGTATGTGTGTCAGTGTATGTGCAGTGTATTTCTCATTGCATGTTCTCAGTGATGTCTCATTGCATGTCTCAGTGTATGTCTCAGTGTATGTCTCCTAAGGATATGTCTCAGTGGTATGTCTCAGTGTATTTGGTCTGTATGTCACATTGCATGTCTCAGAGAATGTCTGCAGTGTATTGTCCTCTCTCAGTGTATGTTTCCAGTGTATGACTCAGTGTATGTCTCACTCATGTAATATCTCAATTTATGTCCTCAGTGTAATGTCTCTATGTATGTCCCAGTGTAAGTCTCAGTGTACGTCGTCAGGCATGTCTCAGTGTCATGTCCTCAGTGAAAAAATGTCTCCTCTCTCGAGTGTTTTGTTCAGTGTATATCTCAGCATATGTCTCAGTGTATGGCTCAAACTGTATGTCTCTCTCATGTATGTCTCCTCCCATTGTATGTCTCAGTGTATCATCGCCTCTCAGTGTATGTGTCATTTGAATGTCTCAGTGTATGTCTCAGAGTATGCCTCAGTGTATGTCTCTCTCAGAGTATGTTGTCAGTGTAAATATCTCAGGGTATGTCTCAGTGTATGTCTCATTTATGTCTCCTCAGTGCTATGTGATCAGTGTTATGTCTCAGTGTATGTCTCAGTATTATCCCTCCTCAGTGTACTGTGTCAGTGTATGTCTCAATTGTGTAGTGTCTCAGTGGTATGTCTCTAGTGTTTGTCTCAGTGTATATGTCTCTCTCATTGCTTTGTCATTGTATTATCGCAGAGTATGTCCTCTCGGTGTATGTCGTCAGTGTATGTCTCAGTGTATGTCTCAGTGTATGTCTCAGTGTTTGTCTCAGTGTATGTCTCTCTCAGTGCATGTGTCAGTGTATATCTCAGTGTATGTCTCGGTGTATGTCTCAGTGTATGTCTCAGTGTATGTCTCAGAGTTATGTCTCAGTGATGTCTCAGTGTATTCTCATTGTATATCTAGTGGTATGTCTCGGTGTATGTCTCATGTAGTCTCGGTGTATGTCTCAGTGTATGTCTCAGTGTATGTCCCTCTCAGTGTATGTGTCAGTGTATGTCTCAGTGTATGTCTCTCTCAGTGTGTGTGTCAGCGTATGTCTCAGTGTAATGTCACAGTGAAGTGACTCAGTGTGCCTCAGTGTAATGTCCCTCAGGTGAATTTCCTCAGTGTGTCTCAGTGTAATGTCTCTCTCATGTAGTGTGGCAGTGTAAGGTCTCAGTGTATGACTCAGTGTATGTCTCAGTTGCATGTCTCAGTGTATGTCGTCAGTGTGACCTCAGTGTATGTTCATGGTTGTCTCGTATCATTGTATGTTGTCAGTTAATGTCTCCAGTGTATGTCTCGTGTAAGCATCAAGTGTATGTCCTCCGGTGTAAGTCTTCAGTGTATGTCTCAGTGTATGTCGCGGTGTATGCTCAGTGTATGTCTCGGTGGTATGTCTCAGTGTACGTCCTCGGTGTCATTCTCAGTGAGTTCATGTAATGTCCTCATGTATGTCTCAGTAGTATGTCTCAGCTGTATGTCTCTCAGTGTATGGTCTCAATCAATGTCACGATGTCTCTCTCAGTGTAGTACTCATCTCATGTATGTTGTCAGTGTACGCCGTCAGTGTGTGTCTCAGTGTATGTCTCAGTGTAGTGTCCTCGGTGGTATGTCCCAGTGTATGTCTCGGTTTATGTCTCAGTGTCTCTCGGTGTATGTCTCATGTATGTCACGAGTGTATGGTCCCTCAATGTATGTCTCAGTGTATTCTCAGTGTAGTGTCTCAGTGTATGTCTCAATGTATGTTTCGGTGGTATGTCTCAGTGTACGTCTCGGGTGTAATGTCTCAGTGTATGGTCCTCATAGTGTTATGTCTCGGTGTAATGTCTCAGTGTATGTCTTAGTTGAATGTCTCAGTATATTTCTCAGTGTATGTCCCCTCAGAGAATGTCACAGTGTATGTCTCAGTGTAATGTCTCGTATATGTCTACAGTGTATGGTCCTCGGTGTATGTTTCAGTGCTATATCTCAGTGTATGTCACAGTTGATGTCCTCGGTGTCTGTTCACGTATGTCTCAGTGTCTGTCTCATGTTATGTCTCGGTATATATGTCTCAGTGTTTGTCTCGGTGTATGATTCCGTGTATGTTCTCAGTGTATGTCGTCAGTGTAATGTCTCAGTTGTATGTCTCAGTTGTAAATGTTCAGTGTATGTCTCAGTGTATGTCTCAATGTCTCTCTCAGCGGTCTCAGTGTATGTCACGGTATATGGTCTCAAGTGTATGTCCTCGTGTATGTTTCAGTGTATGTCACAGTGTATGTCTTAGTGTATGTCCTCTTGCATTCTCAGCGATGACTCAGTGTGTATGTCTCAAGTGTTGTCTCAGTGTATGACTCAGTGTATGTCTCAGTGTAAGTCCTCAAGTGTAATGTCCTCAAGTCGCTCTCAGCGTCTCTTCTCAGTGTATGTCTGTCTCAGTGTATGTCTCAGTGTATGTCTCAGTGTAATGTGTTAGTGTAAGTCCTCTGTGTATGTCTCAGTGTATGTCTCAGTGTATGTCTCAGTGTATGTTCTCATATGTCCTCTCTCAGAGTCGCTTTATATTCAGTGTATGTCTCAGTGTAGGCTCAGTGTATGTCTCAGTGTATGTCTCAATGTATTACTCAATGTCTCTCTCAGTGTTCTCAGTGATGTCATCTCTCAGTGTATATCTCAGTGTAGTCTCAGTGTATGTGTCAGTGTATGTGACATTGTAGGTCTCAGTGAAGTCTCATGTAATGTCTCAGTGTAATGTCCTCAGTGTAATGTCTCAATTTCTCTCTCAGTGTGTCTCTCAGTGTATGTCTCTCTCAGTGTATGCTCTCTCTGTGTATGTCTCGTATCTCAGTGTATGTCTCTCTTAGTGAATGTCTCATTGTATGTCTCACCTCAATGTCTCTCCTCAGTGAGTATGTCTCGTCAAGTATGTCTCTTTCAGTGTCTCAGTGTATGTCTCTCTCAGTGTATGTCTCTCAGTGTCTCTCTCAATGTATGCCTCTTTCAGTGTATACCTCGTTCAGTGTTTGTGAGCAGCTGTCTGATGCGTCTCTGTGAGCAGATGTCTGCTTGTGTGTTGTGAGCAGCTGTCTGATGTGTCTCTGTGACCAGCTGTCTGCTTGTGTTTGTGAGCAGCTGTCTGATGTGTCTCAGTGAGCAGCTGTCTGCTTGTGTTTTTGAGCAGCTGTCTGATGTGTCTCTGTGAGCAGCCTGTCTGCTTGTGTTTTGTGAGCAGCTGTCTGATGTGTCTCTGTGGAGCATATGTCTGCTTGTGAGTGTTTTTATGAGGCGAGTCTGTCTGATTGTCTCTGTAGTCAGATGTCTGCTTGTGTTTTTGAGCAGCTGTCTGATTTGGGTGTCCTCTGTGAGCAGATGTCTGCTTGTGTTTGTGAGCAGCTTAATATCTGATGTGTCTCTGTGAGCAGATGTCTGCTTGTGTTTGGTGAGCCAGCTGTCTGATTGTTCACTGTGACGCAGCTGTCTGCTTGTGATTTGTGAGGCAGCTGTCGATGATGCCTCAGTGAGCAGCTGTCTGCTTGTGTTTGAGCAGAGGCGGTCTGCTGTGTCTCTGTGACAGCTGACCTGCTTGTGTTTGTGAGCAGCTGTCCTATGTGTCTCAGTGAGCAGCTTCTGCTTGTGTTTGTGAGGCACTGTCTGATGTGTCTCAGTGAGCAGCTGTCGTGCCTTGTGTTTTTGAGCAGCTGTCTGATGGTCCCAGTGAGCAGCTGTCTGCTTGTGTTTGTGAGCCAGCTTTCCTGATGTGTCTCAGTGAGCGAGCTGTCTGCTTGTGTTTTTTTTTGTGAGCAGTCTGTCTGATGTGTTCCTCAGTGAAGCAGCTGTCCTGCTTGTGTTTGTGATGCAGCATAGTCCAGATGTGTTCACAGTGATGCAGCTGACTGCTTGTTGTTTGTGAGCATCTGTCTGATGTGTCTCAGTGAGCAGCAGTCCCGCATGTGTTTGTGAGCAGAGGTGTCTGATGTGTCTCAGTTGAGTCAGCTGTCTGCTTGTGTTTGGTGAGCACTGTCTGATGTGTCTCAGTGAGCAGGCGTGTCGCTGCTTGTTTTTGTGAGCAGCTGTCTGATGTGTCTCAGTGAGCAGCTGTCTGCTTGTGTTTGTAAGCAGCTGTCTGATGTGTCTCGGTGAGCAGCTGTCTGCTTGTGTTTTTGAGCAGCTGTCTGATGTGTCTCTGTGAGCAGCTGTCTGCTTGTGTTTTTGAGCAGCTGTCTGATGTGTCTCGGTGAGCAGCTGTCTGCTTGTGTTTATGAGCAGCTGTCTGATGTGTCTCGGTGAGCAGCTGTCTGCTTGCGTTTTTGAGCAGCTGTCTGATGTGTCTCGGTGAGCAGCTGTCTGCTAGTGTTTGTGAGCAGCTGTCTGATGTGTCTCGGTGAGCAGCTGTCTGCTTGTGTTTGTGAGCAGCTGTATGATGTGTCTCGGTGAGCAGCTGTCTGCTTGTGTTTGTGAGCAGCTGTCTGATGTGTCTCGGTGAGCAGCTGTCTGCTTGTGTTTTTGAGCAGCTGTCTGATGTGTCTCTGTGAGCAGCTGTCTGCTTGTGTTTTTGAGCAGCTGTCTGATGTGTCTCAGTGAGCAGCTGTCTGCTTGTGTTTGTGAGCAGCTGTCTGCTTGTGTTTGTGAGCAGCTGTCTGATGTGTCTCGGTGAGCAGCTGTCTGCTTGTGTTTTTGAGCAGCTGTCTGATGTGTCTCAGTGAGCAGCTGTCTGCTTGTGTTTGTGAGCAGCTGTATGATGTGTCTTGGTGAGCAGCTCTCTGCTTGTGTTTGTGAGCAGCTGTCTGCTTGTGTTTGTGAGCAGCTGTCTGATGTGTCTCGGTGAGCAGCTGTCTGCTTGTGTTTGTGAGCAGCTGTCTGATGTGTCTCGGTGAGCAGCTGTCTGCTTGTGTTTGTGAGCAGCTGTCTGATGTGTCTCAGTGAGCAGCTGTCTGCTTGTGTTTGTGAGCAGCTGTCTGATGTGTCTCAGTGAGCAGCTGTCTGCTTGTGTTTGTGAGCAGCTGTCTTCTCGTGACGAGAAAGTTGTCACAGTCTCTCATCTTGAGTGCTAACCAAGGAGTGCTTAAGGGGCACGCTGATTAACGCTGCCAATTCTGACACACAGACGAACCCCGTGAATGACTGACACTCAGACGAACGCTGTGAGTGACTGACACTCAGACGAACCCCGTGAGTGACTGACACTCAGACGAACCCCGTGAGTGACTGACACTCAGACGAACCCCGTGAGTGACTGACACTCAGACGAACCCCGTGAGTGACTGACACTCAGACAAACCCCGTGAGTGACTGACACTCAGACGAACAACACTGGATGTCTTTCGTACATTAACCACTGCATCAATGGAAACATTATATTGCAGTGAAATGTTATAATGAATTGTTCACTGTGTAAGTGAATTGTTCAGGGTATAAGTGAATAGTTCAGGGTTTAAGTGAATTGTTCATTATATAAGTGAATTGTTCAGTGTACAAGTGAACTGTTCAGTGTATAAATGAATTCTTCAGTGTATTAATACACTTTTGGGTTTATAAATGAACAATTAAGTGTAAAAATAAAGAGTTCAGTGCATAACTGGGCAGTTTTCTTCAGGCAAAATGGATATGACAGCAAATAAACGGTTCACCGAAGCCTGAATAATATTACCCTCAATAATATAATCCCGAATAATATTTTACCAAAAGAATACCGTAGTGCTTGACGCTTGTAAGAATAAAAGCTCTTGGTCCAAGGAATTGGAGAAACACTAATTTATACTGATTCTTTCCTATTCCTCCATAAACTGTGTGACTCGTTCGGGTTTAGGGCTCCCTATATACATTATATATATATATATATATATATATATATATATATATATATATATATATATATATATATATATATATATTATATATATATTTATATATATATATTATATATATATATATAATATATATATATATATATATATATATATATATATATATATATATATATATATATATATATATATATATATATAGACATTTACTAAAAAAAGAGAAAAAGAAAAACTATAAAACTGGGATGCTTGAATGTGCGTGGATGTAGTGCGGATGACAAGAAACAGATGATTGCTGATGTTATGAATGAAAAGAAGTTGGATGTCCTGGCCCTAAGCGAAACAAAGCTGAAGGGGGTAGGGGAGTTTCGGTGGGGGGAAATAAATGGGATTAAATCTGGAGGAAGGGGTAGGAGTAATGTTGAAGGATCAGTTATGGAAGGAGAAAAGAGAATATGAATGTGTACATTCAAGAATTATGTGGATTAAAGTAAAGGTTGGATGCGAAAAGTGGGTCATAATAAGCGTGTATGCACCTGGAGAAGAGAGGAATGTAGAGGAGAGAGAGAGATTTTGGTAGATGTTAAGTGAATGTATAGGAGCCTTTGAACCAAGTGAGAGAGTAATTGTGGTAGGGGATCTGAATACTAAAGTAGGAGAAACTTTTAGAGAGGGTGTGGTAGGTAAGTTTGGGGTGCCAGGTGTAAATGATAATGGGAGCCCTTTGATTGAACTTTGTATAGAAAGGGGTTTAGTTATAGGTAATACATATTTTAAGAAAAAGAGGATAAATAAGTATACAAGATATGATGTAGGGCGAAATGACAGTAGTTTGTTGGATTATGTATTGGTAGATAAAAGACTGTTGAATAGACTTCAGGATGTACATGTTTATAGAGGGGCCACAGATATATCAGATCACTTTCTAGTTGTTGCTACACTGAGAGTAAAAGGTAGATGAGATACAAGGAGAATAGAAACCTCAGGGAAGAGAGAGGTGAAGGTTTATAAACTAAAAGAGGAGGCAGTTAGGGTAAGATATAAACAGCTATTGGAGGATAGATGGGCTAATGAGAGCATAGACAATGAGGTCGAAGAGGTATGGGGTAGGTTTAAAAATGTAGTGTTAGAGTGTTCAGCAGAAGTTTGTGGTTACAGGAAAGTGGGTGAGGGAGGGAAGAGGAGCGATTGGTGGAATGATGATGTAAAGAGAGTAGTAAGGGAGAAAAAGTTAGCATATGAGAAGTTTTTACAAAGTAGAAGTGATGCAAGGAGGGAAGAGTATATGGAGAAAAAGAGAGAGGTTAAGAGAGTGGTGAAGCAATGTAAAAAGAGAGCAAATGAGAGAGTGGGTGAGATGTTATCAACAAATTTTGTTGAAAATAAGAAAACGTTTTGGAGTGAGATTAACAAGTTAAGGAAGCCTAGAGAACAAATGGTTTTGTCAGTTAAAAATAGGAGAGGAGAGTTATTAAATGGAGAGTTAGAGGTATTGGGAAGATGGAGGGAATGTTTTGAGGAATTGTTAAATGTTGATGAAGATAGGGAAGCTGTGATTTCGTGTATAGGGCAAGGAGGAATAACATCTTGTAGGAGTGAGGAAGAGCCAGTTGTGAGTGTGGGGGAAGTTCGTGAGGCAGTAGGTAAAATGAAAGGGGGTAAGGCAGCCGGGATTGATGGGATAAAGATAGAAATGTTAAAAGCAGGTGGGGATATAGTTTTGGAGTGGTTGGTGCAATTACAGTATTTAATAAATGTATGGAAGAGGGTAAGGTACCTAGGGATTGGCAGAGAGAATGCATAGTTCCTTTGTATAAAGGCAAAGGGGACAAAAGAGAGTGCAAAAATTATAGGGGGATAAGTCTGTTGAGTATACCTGGTAAAGTGTATGGTAGAGTTATTATTGAAAGAATTAAGAGTAAGACGGAGAATAGGATAGCAGATGAACAAGGAGGCTTTAGGAAAGGTAGGGGGTGTGTGGATCAGGTGTTTACAGTGAAACATGTAAGTGAGCAGTTTTTAGATAAGGCTAAAGAGGTCTTTGTGGCATTTATGGATTTGGAAAAGGCGTATGACAGGGTGGATAGGGGGGCAATGTGGCAGATGTTGCAGGTGTATGGTGTAGGAGGTAGGTTACTGAAAGCAGTGAAGAGTTTTTACAAGGATAGTGAGGCTCAAGTTAGAGTACGTAGGAAAGAGGGAAATTATTTCCCAGTAAAAGTAGGCCTTAGACAAGGATGTGTGATGTCACTGTGGTTGTTTAATATATTTATAGATGGGGTTGTAAGAGAAGTAAATGCGAGGGTCTTGGCAAGAGGCGTGGAGTTAGAAGATAAAGAATCACACATAAAGTGGGAGTTGTCACAGTTGCTCTTTGCTGATGACACTGTGCTCTTGGGAGATTCTGAAGAGAAGTTGCAGAGATTGGTGGATGACTTTGGTAGGGCGTGCAAAAGAAGAAAATTAAAAGTGAATACAGGAAAGAGTAAGGTTATGAGGATAACAAAAAGATTAGGTGATGAAAAATTGGATATCAGATTGGAGGGAGAGAGTATGGAGGAGGTGAATGTATTCAGATATTTGGGAGTGGACGTGTCAGCGGATGGGTCTATGAAAGATGAGGTGAATCATAGAACTGATGATTGGAAAAGGGTGAGTGGTGCACCTAGGAGTCTGTGGAGACAAAGAACTTTGTCCTTGGAGGCAAAGAGGGGAATGTATGAGAGTATAGTTTTACCAACGCTCTTATATGGGTGTGAAGCATGGGTGATGAATGTTGCAGCGAGGAGAAGGCTGGAGGCAGTGGAGATGTCATGTCTGAGGGCAATGTGTGGTGTGAATATAATGCAGAGAATTCGTAGTTTGGAAGTTAGGAGGAGGTGCGGGATTACCAAAACTGTTGTCCAGAGGGCTGAGGAAGGGTTGTTGAGGTGGTTCGGACATGTAGAGAGAATGGAGCGAAACAGAGTGACTTCAAGAGTGTATCAGTCTGTAGTGGAAGGAAGGCGGGGTAGGGGTCGGCCTAGGAAAGGTTGACGGGAGGGGGTAAAGGAGGTTTTGTGTGCGAGGGGCTTGGACTTCCAGCAGGCATGAGTGAGCGTGTTTGATAGGAGTGAATGGAGACAAATGGTTTTTAATACTTGAGGTGCTGTTGGAGTGTGAGCAAAGTAACATTTATGAAGGGGTTCAGGGAAACCGGCAGGCCGGACTTGAGTCCTGGAGATGGGAAGTACAGTGCCTGCACTCTGAAGGAAAGTTTTTCTTTTTCGGGCCACCCTGCCTTGGTGGGAATCGGCCAGTGTGATAATAATAAAAATAATATATATATTATATATATATATATATATATATATATATATATATATATATATATATATATATATATATATATATATATATATATATATATATTTTTTTTTTTTTTTTATTATCACACCGGCCGATTCCCACCAAGGCAGGGTGGCCCGAAAAAGAAAAACTTTCACCATCATTCACTCCATCACTGTCTTGCCAGAAGGGTGCTTTACACTACAGTTTTTAAACTGCAACATTAAC
>NC_069431.1:12402998-12410498 GCF_026875155.1 Cherax quadricarinatus | reverse complement strand
CAGGGGTCGAGTCCGAGCTCCTGGTGTGTGTGTGTGTGTGTGTGCTTTCATTAGGTAGCTTTCTTTCCCATTCATTACGAGTATTTGCCTTGTATTTGCTGGTAATCTCTGCTATTCATGCCAGCTCTTTCAATTTGTAAATGAGTCACATGTGAGGCCCCGTATCAAAGACTTCTGACTGCCCAGGAAAATACAGTCTACCCACCTTTTGTTTTCTTCTGTCTCTTTTGTGCCAGTCTGTCATGAAACACTACAAGGTATTCGAATGATGTTCTCCCTTTGTACACCTTATATGTGTGGTGTGTGTGTGTGTGTGTGTACATGTTTGAGTGTACATGAGTGTGTGTCTGTGTGTGTGTGTACATGTTAGAGTGTACATGAGTATGTATGTTTCTACATATATCTTCTTTATCGTCAGTACAATCAGCATCATCACTATTCTCATCAATTTTTTTCACTATAAGTTGTGTTACTTTTGTCAGATACTGATCATATTACTCGCTTTTGTTAATGTTTTACTTTTCTGCTGGTGTCAGCCCAGCCAAACCCAAACTGCTCCCCTACCACTAGAACATTCAATGCTTCCTTCAAGCCTTACCTCCCTCTAACCTTCCTTTTTCATCTTGATACTTTCACAGTCAGGCGAAAATAAATACCAGAATGCCAATGTTTAGCAAAGGTCAGCCAGAATTACTAGCATTAGGTTAAGTTACAGTTCAGCTGGAGAGGAACTGGACTGAAAGTTACTAGGCTCGTGGAATGAATATCTTCCTTCAAGGCTGAGGGACTGATTGCCTCATCTAATGTCTCCAGTTTATAAGCTCTGTATTGAATTAAAAAAAAAACACTGAATGGCGAAACGTCTTAAAAAATAGGTACTCCGGCGTCGTACTACGAAAAGGCATTGTGTTACGAGGGCGAAACGATGCTGGTTTCTGTCTTCGTTATACAGAATCTTTCCATGGATAAAGGGAGGTTTGAAGAAATATAATAGAACAGAGACATAGGTTTTACTGTGTGCAGAGCTTTACCCAGGCGTAACTTTATCCAGACGTAACTTTATCCAGACGTAACTTTATCCAGACGTAACTTTATCCAGACGTAACTTTATCCAGACGTAACTTTATCCAGACGTACTTTATCCAGACGTAACTTTATCCAGACGTAACTTTATCCAGACGTAACTTTATCCAGACGTAACTTTATCCAGACGTAACTTTATCCAGACGTAACTTTATCCAGACGTAACTTTATCCAGACGTAACTTTATCCAGACGTAACTTTATCCAGACGTAACTTTATCCAGACGTAACTTTATCCAGACGTAACTTTATCCAGACGTAACTTTATCAAGACGTAACTTTGTCGGGTTCGTAACTTTATTAAAGTTCTTCAGTTGACTTCAAACTTGTATTATTGTGGCTCTGAGAATTGTAATTTTTTTTTACATTTGGTTTATTTAACGAAGGTTAATAGACAAAACAAACTTTCAGCCTTGCAAAGGTATATTTGCGTCACGTACAGAGGCTAGACATGTGCCTTTGTTTTCTAAGGAGATGAGTTCTCTGCATTCTCTTCTCAGAGAACAGACTTTCGTTAAGAAGAGAAATGGAGAAGAACTAAGCTAGATTTTCCTTCTGTTTACTTACAGTTGGCCTGCTTGTCGTTTCTATTTACGTACCGTTGGCCTGCTTGTCGTTTCTGTTTACTTACCGTTGGCTTGCTTGTCGCTTCTGTTTACGTACCGTTGGCCTGCTTGTCGCTTCTGTTTACTTACCGTTGGCTTGCTTGTCGCTTCTGTTTACGTACCGTTGGCCTGCTTGTCGCTTCTGTTTACTTACCGTTGGCTTGCTTGTCGCTTCTGTTTACTTACCGTTGGTTAGCTGTTCTCCAAGGGGGATGAGCAGGGGTACCAACACGTTCACCGCCATTCCCTCTCCAGCAGCGACCGTCACCGACTCTCTGAGCAGTTGGCACACCTGTGGAAGAATTAATTACAATCCATTACACGATAAATTAACGAAATTGCCAATACATTATTTGTTATGGTCTAAAAATGAAATTTTAGGAATACGAAAAAAAAAAGTTTATAAGAGAAATATATATACAGAAGTTACGTGGAAATGTGTTTCATTTTGCATAATTGAAGAAAGACTTGTCAAGTCTTGAGAAACACTTGGTAAGTTGCTGGTTTTTTTTTTTTTTTTTTTTTTTTTTTTTTAACGTTTAATATATAATTGATCATTAGTAAAGTATTATTAACATTAATATAATGTCTGGTGTTTTACACACACACACACACACACATACACACACACACACACACACACACACCACACAACACACACACACGTGTGTTTCCAGGTACTCTAGGTGAGTACAACTGAGTACAAACAGTGAACCTAGTAGTGACCAGTGAACAGACGGTGCCAGCAGCTATGACTCAACCGATGCAACCACAATTAGGTCAGCACACACACACACACACACACACACACACACACAGTCTAGGGGGTCAGAGACTACAAACCTCACTCAAGGAAAAAGATCTTGGGGTGAGTATAACACAAGGCACATCTCCTGAAGCGCACATCAACCAAATAACTGCTGCAGCATATGGGCGCCTAGCAAACCTCAGAACAGCATTCCGACATCTTAATAAGGAATCATTCAGGACCCTGTACACCGTGTACGTTAGGCCCATATTGGAGTATGCGGCACCAGTTTGGAACCCACACCTAGCCAAGCACGTGAAGAAACTAGAGAAAGTGCAAAGGTTTGCAACAAGACTAGTCCCAGAGCTAAGAGGTATGTCCTACGAGGAGAGGTTAAGGGAAATCAACCTGACGACACTGGAGGACAGGAGAGATAGGGGGGACATGATAACGACATACAAAATACTGAGAGGAATTGACAAGGTGGACAAAGACAGGATGTTCCAGAGATTGGACACAGTAACAAGGGGACACAGTTGGAAGCTGAAGACACAGATGAATCACAGGGATGTTAGGAAGTATTTCTTCAGCCACAGAGTAGTCAGTAAGTGGAATAGTTTGGGAAGCGATGTAGTGGAGGCAGGATCCATACATAGCTTTAAGCAGAGGTATGATAAAGCTCACGGCTCAGGGAGAGTGACCTAGTAGCGATCAGTGAAGAGGCGGGGCCAGGAGCTCGGACTCGACCCCCGCAACCTCAACTAGGTGAGTACACACACACATATAAACCAAATTGAATCACCCACAAGACAGGAACGACTAATGAGAAAGTGAGGGGCCCTGTGAGGGCACTCGATACATCAGACTCATCACTACCAGATAACATATCATCCACGAATATTAACCGATTCGGAAATATTTCAGTACAATATTAATGGTGGAAATAATACAAGACGAACTTAATAAAGTATTGACGATGAGAAGAGAAAGAGACGAATATTTGTCGTCGGTTTTTTTAAAACTTAGAAGAACAGGTTTTATACCTTGAAAGATGTTTAACCCCTGGTTTAGGAATTGTCTGGTGGTTTAGATTTTACTGTGAAGCCTTAATGATTCTAGAGGATAGGCTTTAATCCCTATTAACCAGCCTGACCAGAAGAAAGGGACCATGAAAGGGTCCTTAAGAAACTCCATTTTCTAGGTTCGTATGTTCGGAGCCTTTTCCCTCAGCAGAGGTCAATCACGGCTTCATAAAACGCTGCAAAGAGTGAAACGTCACCTGTGAGATGCGTGTTTTGCTTCTACAGTGTTTCTGGTGTCAGTCTGTGACCCAGGCCGAGAGTTTCCTCCAATACTGACCCACTCATTGTTGTCTGGCAAACTTTAATGCAATAGGTGGTCGATTTTCTTTAAACTTATATGTGAGTCTTAGGGGACGAAAATGAAAGAAAACAGAAAGAAAAAGACTCTTGAAGAACAAGCGAGACAAAGTAAAGTATTTTGGCTGCAACACAAACCCACGTAAGAGTCTCTCTCTCTTTTTTTTTTTTTTTTTTTTTTTTTTTTTTTTTTTTTTTTTACACAGGGTTTGGCAAGGTTAAGGATCCCTAGCTTTGACAAGCTATTTACAGGTTAAGGATTCCTAACTTTATTGGCAAGCTAAGAGCTGTTACCTACATCAGCTCTCTCTCTCTCTCTCTCTCTCTCTCTCTCTCTCTCTCTCTCTCTCTCTCTCTCTCTCTCTCTCTCTCTCTCTCTCTCTCTCTCTCTCTCTCTCTCTCTCTCTTCAACTTCAAGCTTCTTCAGCCTTGCTCCAGGTCTTTCCAGTAGAGCTACTAACAGGTCCAGGAAGTTCCAGCTATAAGGAAGGATCCCTCCTTTGATCCGTCTACTGGAGACTCTAAATTGCTTTTGGATATTTCTCGAAGTGTCGGGCTTATATATACACTGGCTGTGAACTGTTGTAATTTAACTCATTTCAAAGCCCAAGGTTGAACCTGGGCTTTTTGGTTGTTAGCCGAAAGCACTCCCATTGAATCACAGGTCTGGTTGTGATTGTGGGGGGAAGGAGAAGGTCTCAGCTCCTGGTTCCACTTCTTTTCATCATACGACTAATTGAAATAATTCCATGCTTCTTGAGCTATGTCGTACCTGGACACTGGTACCTGGTACTGTTGGTTAGTTGTAAATTGTTCGAGCCACAGTATTGTTAGTTGTTAATTGTGGCAGCTACGGTGCTGAGGTTTAGTTGTAAATTGTGGCAGCTACGGTGTTGAGGGTTGGTTGTAAATTGTGGCAGCTACGGTGTTGAGGGTTGGTTGTAAATTGTGCCAGCTACGGTGATGAGGGTTAGTTGTAAATTGTGGCAGCTACGGTGTTGAGGGTTGGTTGTAAATTGTGCCAGCTACGGTGTTGAGGGTTAGTTGTAAATTGTGGCAGCTACGGTGTTGAGGGTTGGTTGTAAATTGTGGCAGCTACGGTGTTGCGAGTTAGTTGTAAATTGTTCCTTCCATGGCATTGTATCTTCTTCCTCAGTCATCGATCTGATGGCCACGAGGATATCGATCTGCAGCCTCCATATATACCAACACACTGTCGGTGTATTCTACCTCCGGGTATTCCATCTCTTGATGGTGCCTCCAGTTTCTAAGTGAAAGCTTCCTATGCTTTCCTGAGTGGGGAAACTATTCAGTGGTGGATGATGTGATTGTCCAGTCAAGGGAAGGATGTTTCTGCTTGACGCATGTGGTAAGCTCTTGTTCCCTCTTTCCTTGGATCAAGCCTGATGTCCATGATACAGGCGCTGTATGACCCTTACAGGTTTAGCTTCTTACCATGATTATAATAATAATAATAATAATAATAATAATAATAATAATAATAATAATAATAATAATAATAATAATAATAATAATAATAATAATAATGTACACAAGAGTCATATATGTAATTGGATATCCCAGGATAATAGCATTATTATCATCTCTTACGTGTGTTCCCACAGTACTTCATCTTCTTCTTTCAAAACCTCTGGATGTGTTTAAAGAATGTGTGGATATGTGTCAGGGATGTATTGGTATGTACGAGAGATGTGAGGTGTGTGGGAGGGATGTATAGGTGTGTAGAATGGATGTGTGGCTTTGTGGAGGGGTGTGTGTGTGTGTGTTTGTGTGAGAGCTGTATGAGTGGGTGTTTGGGAGAGCTGTGCGGGTGTGTGGGAGAGCTGTGTGGGTGTGTGGGAGAGCTGTGTGGGTGTAACTTACGTATTGCCTCACCATGTCACTCTTTAAACGGCCTACCAGAACCTAACCACTTGTACTGACTACTTCCCAACCATTAACTAAGCTCTACTGTGTATGAGGTGAGGGGAGAGGTGAAAAAACTTCGACAGCTCATGGTTGAGTGGGCCAGGAGCTAGAGTGTGAGTGGAGGGAGGGAGGAGGTCAAGAAACTTTGACATGAGAGACGACTGATAGTCAACATCAACGGAAAGGTTGGCTTGAAATGGCGTGAAATCAAAAATTGAATTTTATTGTACTCGATAAGTTCCCCGGTGAGCATGTTAGCCAGGGGAGATGATCAGAACCAGGGAATCAAAAGTTATTGACCAGGGAAGAGGATCAGAACCAGAGAATCCCAAGTTATTGACCAGGGAAGAGGATCAGAACCAGGGAATCCCAAGTTATTGACCAGGAAAGAGGATCAGAACCAGGGAATCCCAAGTTATTGACCAGGAAAGAGGATCAGAACCAGGGAATCCCGAGGTATTGACCAGGGAAGAGGATCAGAACCAGGGAACCCCAAGTTATTGACCAGGGAAGAGTATCAGAACTTGGGAATCCCAAGTTATTGACCAGGGAAGAGGATCAGAACTTGGGAATCCCAAGTCATACCTTGGTAACAGGATCCGAAACAAAGAATCCCAATTTATTGACCATGGAAGAGGATCAGAACCTGGGAATCCCAAGTAATGTCCTGGTAACAGGATCCGAACCAGAGAATCCCAAGTCATGACCAGGTAAGAGAATCAGTGCCAGACTACTACGGAATGACTGGTCTGTAAGCCGTTATGATAGTCCTAGTCCACTATTTATCCTGTTCCTGTTTGGCACCAGACATCTATTTTCCTCTCCCTTTTCCTTTTCCTTCCCTTCTTCTATCTCCTAGCCTAATCTCTCTCCTCCTCTTTCCATCTTCACTAATCTTCAATCTCCTGATTCTACCTTTCGTAATCTCTTCCCACCCCATCCTCATCCTCTCCCGTCTCTCTCCCCTTCCCATTATCTCTCTACTACCTCCCTACACTATCTCTCCTCCTATCTCTCCCTGCCTAGGTTCAGCTATTTCCCCTCATGAATAATTTTGGGGGGAAAAATGATCAAGCAAGAGAAGCGGCGATGTCTAGTGAGATTTTATTTAGATAGAGGCCCGTTTAGACCTCTCTCTTACTGCTGGCCCCAGCCTCTGTGATTCTGGTTACTTACCTCCACTACGGTATTTTGTACCACCACTACGGTATTTTGTACCTCACCTACGGTATTTTGTACCTCACCTACGGTATTTTGTACCTCCACTACGGTATTTTATACCCCAGCACGGTATTTTGTATCTCCACTACGTTATTTGTACCTCCACTATGGTAGTTTACCTCCACCACGGTATTTTCTATCTCTAACACGGTATTTTGTACCTCCACCTCTGTATTTTATACCTCCACCACGGTATTATGTACCTCTATCACGGTATTTTGTACCACAACCACGGTATTTTGTACCTCCGCCAGGGTATCGTTTGGCCTAAGCTTCAATTTAGATCTTGCTTGGAATATCGGGACAGGCAAAATCACTGATGCCTTTTGAAGTCAGATCTTCGACATTTTTCTAACTACTGCCAAGTGTTTGCCTGCCAATTCTGGCTGATCTTTCTGGCAGTAAACCTACAATAAATCTTTCTGTTTCACTGTTTTCTCTTAGGGTTTCGAGCACGTATTTTGCTCTGCCTCTTCGATAATGAAGTATGTAAGGAATTTTAGTGGAGAAAAAATTCTAATAACGTCTATGTATCC
>NC_069431.1:12375498-12397998 GCF_026875155.1 Cherax quadricarinatus | reverse complement strand
TTGTAATGATATTTGTTTTTTAAAATCTATTCGAGACTTCTTACTCTCTTTTTTTTTAAATTATTAAAATGCAGTGATTATATTTTATGCAAGTATTCACCATTAGCAATTTTAAAATTTTTTTATTGTCCCGAAACCCCCCCTGATGAGAATTTGGGGGTTTTCCCGAGGTTTGTCACAAATAATAGCGTTGATAAGGTATTAGTGTGTGTTTTCTGATCCAGACGTAGTGGGGTTTGTGTATCTTTTGAATTTTCTCTATCGAAGTGCAAATAATAATAAATGATTTAATAATAAGGGTGGGGATGATGATGATGATGATGATGATGATATAAAATAATAATAATAATAATAATAATAATAAAAATAAAAATAATAATAAAATAATAATAATAAAATATTGAAAAATAATAATAATAATAATAATAATAAAAATAATAATAATAAAATAATGATAATAATAATAATAATAAAAATAATAATAATAATAATAATAATAAAAATAATAATGATAATAAAAAATAATATTGAAATAATAATATTAATAATTACAATAATAATAATAATCTCTGCTTTGATAGGTGATCTGCGTTTACTGAGAGAGAAAAGTAAGTGCGTACAGTTAGGTAGCTTGCTCATTTCACTATTTAGGGACGGAGAATCGATCCGCAAATTTTCTGCGCCCGGGGAATGTGAGAATGTGATCACCGGTCATAATGACAGGAGGTAACTAGGTACTTATCTGTCTTCCATGTCCGTGTACCTGGTTGGTCTATTTTGGCCTTGGTGTGTATTTTCAGCAGGTTGTTGACAAAGCAAATATACAGAAACGATTCTGTGTAAAACAGACGTAGGTACGTAAATTCTGAAGTAAAAGAACTAGTAACAGAAGCTGACTCAGATATTACAGCCGTCATAGGGACGAAACAAGATTAATAGCTGATGCAGTATTCCCAGTTGGATATCAATTAATGAGGAAGTAATGGGGAAACAGAATAGATGGAGGAGTGGCACACTTGGTAAGGAGCCAGTGGAATTTTGAGGAGCTGAGAGGAATAGGAAGCAGTGAGAGCAACGATTATATAAAATGACACACCATGAACGGGGAATAAAAGGGAGTTATCATGGTAATTTATCTATTTTACAGTTCTCCATTGAATAGAAAAAACCTGAAACAACAGTACGTGAGAACAAAGCTTGGTAGTCATTCGTGTAGAAATGAGAGCCCAAGACACACGCATGCACACATACGTCCACACATAGCTTTACGAAGAGGTACGATAAGGCTCTTGGAGCAAGGAGAGAGTGGACCTAGTAGCGACTAACAAAGAGGCGGGGCCAGGAGCAGCTACTCGACGCCTACAATCACAGGTGAATCCAAATAGGTGAGTACACTTGCATAAATTCTCTTCTTCATAACGAAGAGTTGAAGGGCCATTTGTTGAGAGGTGAAGTGTGTGTTTGCAGTAATGTAACATCGAGACTCTGATGCAGTTAACAGAAAATGCAATCATGCATTTACACAACGCAGGGGTGGTTGTTTTTTGCTCTGGATAATTGGAAACTTCGGGAGACCCACTATTTCTTTCTTGTTGCTATGAAACAATTAATATATATATTATATTATATATATATATATTTTATATATAAATATATAAAGTGTGGGGGAAGTTCGTGAGGCAGTAGGTAAAATGAAAGGGGGTAAGGCAGCCGGGATTGATGGGATAAAGATAGAAATGTTAAAAGCAGGTGGGGATATAGTTTTGGAGTGGTTGGTGCAATTATTTAATAAATGTATGGAAGAGGGTAAGGTACCTAGGGATTGGCAGAGAGCATGCATAGTTCCTTTGTATAAAGGCAAAGGGGATAAAAAAGAGTGCAAAAATTATAGGGGGATAAGTCTGTTGAGTGTACCTGGTAAAGTGTATGGTAGAGTTATAATTGAAAGAATTAAGAGTAAGACGGAGAATAGGATAGCAGATGAACAAGGAGGCTTTAGGAAAGGTAGGGGGTGTGTGGACCAGGTGTTTACAGTGAAACATATAAGTGAACAGTATTTGGATAAGGCTAAAGAGGTGTTTGTGGCATTTATGGATTTGGAAAAGGCGTTTTGACAGGGTGGATAGGGGGGCAATGTGCAGATGTTGCAAGTGTATGGTGTAGGAGGTAGGTTACTGAAAGCAGTGAAGAGTTTTTACGAGGATAGTGAGGCTCAAGTTAGAGTATGTAGGAAAGAGGGAAATTTTTTCCCAGTAAAGTAGGCCTTAGACAAGGATGTGTGATGTCACGTGGTTGTTTAATATATTTATAGATGGGGTTGTAAGAGAAGTAAATGCGAGGGTCTTGGCAAGAGGCGTGGAGTTAAAAGATAAAGAATCACACACAAAGTGGGAGTTGTCACAGCTGCTCTTTGCTGATGACACTGTGCTCTTGGGAGATTCTGAAGAGAAGTTGCAGAGATTGGTGGATGAATTTGGTAGGGTGTGCAAAAGAAGGAAATTAAAGGTGAATACAGGAAAGAGTAAGGTTATGAGGATAACAAAAAGATTAGGTGATGAAAGATTGAATATCAGATTGGAGGGAGAGAGTATGGAGGAGGTGAACGTATTCAGATATTTGGGAGTGGACGTGTCAGCGGATGGGTCTATGAAAGATGAGGTGAATCATAGAATTGATGAGGGAAAAAGAGTGAGTGGTGCACTTAGGAGTCTGTGGAGACAAAGAACTTTGTCCTTGGAGGCAAAGAGGGGAATGTATGAGAGTATAGTTTTACCAACGCTCTTATATGGGTGTGAAGCGTGGGTGATGAATGTTGCAGCGAGGAGAAGGCTGGAGGCAGTGGAGATGTCATGTCTGAGGGCAATGTGTGGTGTGAATATAATGCAGAGAATTCGTAGTTTGGAAGTTAGGAGGAGGTGCGGAATTACCAAAACTGTTGTCCAGAGGGCTGAGGAAGGGTTGTTGAGGTGGTTCGGACATGTAGAGAGAATGGAGCGAAACAGAATGACTTCAAGAGTGTATCAGTCTGTAGTGGAAGGAAGGCGGGGTAGGGGTCGGCCTAGGAAGGGTTGGAGGGAGGGGGTAAAGGAGGTTTTGTGTGCGAGGGGCTTGGACTTCCAGCAGGCATGCGTGAGCGTGTTTGATAGGAGTGAATGGAGACAAATGGTTTTTAATACTTGACGTGCTGTTGGAGTGTGAGCAAAGTAACATTTATGAAGGGATTCAGGGAAACCGGCAGGCCGGACTTGAGTCCTGGAGATGGGAAGTACAGTGCCTGCACTCTGAAGGAGGGGTGTTAATGTTGCAGTTTAAAAACTGTAGTGTAAAGCACCCTTCTGGCAAGACAGTGATGGAGTGAATGATGGTGAAAGTTTTTCTTTTTCGGGCCACCCTGCCTTGGTGGGAATCGGCCGGTGTGTATATATATAATTAAATATATATATATATATTATATATATATATATATATATATAATATGCAAAACAACCACTGTGAAAGAATAGAGAAATTCCAAGCGCTTTCGTAACTACTCACATTATCAAGGAACTATGAAAGTAAAGCATCCAAGGAAGCTATATAAGGGGTCTGTCCAGCACCTCACTATCAGATCCCACAACGGTTAAACACCTGACGCGCGCCGACCCAACTTGGATAGGTCCTTTGCACAACTCACCCACAAACTATTCTACCCAAGAAAATTTAAAAATTATTATTTGTCCAGTGTATTATTAAATTCTTCCCAAATTCTATTAATTATATTAATTAAACAACATAAATTATATTTATGTTGTTTTAATCTTAGTTCGAGATTTTTACCAGTTTGACCGTAATAAACTTTATCGCAAATTTCTCATCAATATTTTTGAGAGCTTTACGAATTTGTAGTCCTGAGTTCATAGATGAGGAAATATCCAAAATTTATGAAATAGGTAATGATTTAAAATACCCAAGAAATGTAATTGATAAATCTTTTAAAGTTGCTAGAAACACTTTTTATAATCCAAAAAGGGACAACCAGCCTTATTCAACTAAAAATATGTTGGTTCTCCCTCACCATGAAAACTTGGTTGATATGCCTTCTCTTCTTAAGACTTTTAATATTAAAGTCGTATTCAAAAATCTTGATACAGTAAAAAAACTTTTGATAAAGAATTCCCCCCAAAATGCTGATGGATGTGTCTATAAGATTCCTTGTAAAATTTGCGATAAAGTTTATTACGGTCAAACTGGTAAAAATCTCGAACTAAGATTAAAACAACATAAATATAGCATTAGAACTGGACAAGATTCCAATGCTCTATTTATTCATGTAAGAGATTTTAACCATCCAATTGATTTTCAAAAAGTTGAGAAAGTAGTATCAAGCAAGTCCATGGTCGACAGGAATATAATTGAATCTTGTTTCATAAAAAGCAGTTTTGACAATAATATGAATATTTCCTTTGGTTTATATAAATTAGATCCATTTATAATTAATAGAATTTGGGAAGAATTTAATAATACACTGGACAAATAATAATTTTTAAATTTTCTTGGGTAGAATAGTTTGTGGGTGAGTTGTGCAAAGGACCTGTCCAAGTTGGGTCGGCGCGCGTCAGGTGTTTAACCGTTGTGGGATCTGATAGTGAGGTGCTGGCCAGACCCCTTATATAGCTTCCTTGGATGCTTTACTTACATAGTTCCTTGATAATGTGAGTAGTCACGAAAGCGCTTGGAATTTCTCTATTCTTTCAGAGTGGTTGTTTTGCATATTTTGAAATCACCTGTTTACTGTGATCTTACTGCATATATATATATATATATATATATATATATATATATATATATATATATATATATATATATATATATATATATATATATATATATATATATATATATATATATATATATATAATTATATGTGTGTTATATATATATACGTATATATATAAGTACAGAAAGAGGTCATCTGTCTTTCTGTTCAGGATCAGATGTAGGTCAAAATACCCAGCGCTGTTTCATTGTGTCCACAACAGTCATGTCAGTTTCGATTTTACTGTCTCAAAATAACATAAATATATGTAATGAAATTCATGACACACGGTTTAATTTGAGAGAGGAAGAGTGTAGCAAGATATTATTTGACAACAGGAAATATGGAGTCGGACACACACATATGGCTACAGTATTTTGACCGACAATAATCCTGAAATAAGAAAATGTGGGTGAACAAACTGCTACGTTAATTCCCTGGCCATTTTAGCCTGAATAATCGATGTTTGTTGAAAGTGTAATTACTGTTCATCTAGGAATGTTAATACGTCATTCCACAGGGACCTCCTTGAAAAGGTAATCAACATTCACCCATGAAAACATTTAGGACTGGTTGGACAAACATTTTCCAAATGTCGCATTCACCCAAACACATTTTTTTTTATTACGTTGACGTTGTCGTTGTAGCTGGGAGGAGTACAGAGTGGGGTGAGAGCCTTCTGCTTCACTATTAATGACTTAAGTTATTCACTACAATAAGTATAGCCATCTGTTACCTGCCTTTCCCATATCTCCTCTCTCTCTCTCTCTCTCTCTCTCGCGTGCAAGCATCTCCTGGAGATTCTCTCAGAATAAGACTCAGGAAATAACAGAGTGCTCCTTCGTCTCATCACAGTCGTCAGTGATACAATGGGAAAAAAATTCCGAGACTTATATGCAAAAGCATAAATTACAGGAGATGAAGGAGCAGTGGATGCTGCTTCATAATGAAGATAATCTCCGATGTTGAGGGCATCGTAGCTGCTTATTGTAAATATATGATTATCTCCAATGTTCCTGGACAATACTGCAAGCGAGGTCGTAAAGTCGTCTTGATGTTCCTCTCGTTTGTGAACTGTAACAGTCAAGGTATAGAAATTCATTTTTCATTGCCAAATAAAATAAAACACAGTCAGCCTATTTATTACGCGACATTTCGATCTGGATGGCGTTTTATCAGGTTTTGATCAAATCTTAAAAAAAGCGTTTATCAAGTTCTGATGAAATCCTAAACTGGGACTTTATCAAGTCTCGAGAGAGTCCTAATTAAGGGTTTATGAAGTCTTAATAAAGTCTTAATTAAGGTTTTATCGACTTTTGATAAAGTCATAGACGGAGGCTTTGTCACGTTCGGGTGAACCTTCTTTAGTGACAAACTTGAGTATCGTTCATTACTATCGTTCATAAGTATCGTTAATGTTGACAGTATCATGGAAATATTTGTCTCTCCCTCTGAAAATTCTCAACCCCATACATACCCTCCGAGGAAATGAAGGAGATGTACCTTGATGCAGGTCAGAGGACTCCTGACTCAAGGAACTGTTTCCTTTCTGTCCAGGAATCAAAATTGATTACCTCGCATATCCCAGGTGACGTACAGCACATAAAATAGGAATAATTTTAAAGTATTCTTTGAAAAAATGATGTCCCTTTGTAGTCTCGTATCTTTCGAGAATTTTTTTTAATGTTCTTTTATACCGAAATACTAGTTAATTCTTTGAAAACACTATGAACATTGTCATATACCTCTTGCGTAAATTTATTGAACATGCGTTCTCAAAGAAAGAATGTGAGGGAAAGTGATGCTTTGTTTTTCGTAGGAACAACGAACCCAATGAAAATGACGTAAAAGTCACTTTCCGTTGTATATTTTTCGGATTCCTTAAACATTAGTTAATTTTTCGTCTCTAATCCTTGTACCTGACGACCCCGTCTTGGAGGAGGATCTATAATTTAAGGTCTGTGAACTGCAAGAAACTCAGGTGGATTTGTGTAATAAACTCAGTTCCTACTCTTCACTATACTCGGGGCCTTCTCTACACTAAATTCACACAATTCCCATCAATAAACTCAGCTTCTGCTATGAATACAAATCCTGCTAAACAAAGAAAAAAGTTATTTTTTTTTCTCAACATCCACTAATCACTAAGTAAAGAAAGGTGACTCTCTCAGTCATGGTTGCCACCTCTCAAGGTTAGACTCGGGCGACTGTGTTTACCAGCAACACAAAGGAACACCTGACAAGATTTATGACCTAGTAATAAAGCTGTCCTTATTGTCTGTTTGGAGAGAGAGGAGATTATGTTGTCATGAACTTTCCTGTTATTAAATGGGAGAGAGAGAGAGAGAGAGAGAGAGAGAGAGAGAGAGAGAGAGAGAGAGAGAGAGAATTAAATATATATTTAATGTGGGGAGAGTGACAACAAAACTAACTGATTACTACCTTAATATTTTCTAAAGTACACAACTAACTTTATGTTTCATAAAGTACACAACTAACTTTATATTTCCTGAAATACACAGCTAACTTTACACTTCTTGAAGCACACAGTCATAAACACTCCCGTTGCTGCCAATTCAAACTTTAGTAATCCATCACAACACTAAGCAAGATAAAATATGGCCGGCACTCTCCAGTAACTCGCATTCACTAAATTACGAACAGCAACACATAGCACAATTCCTGTTAAGGAAAACTTCAGCACTCCCCCTAGTGGTTCTCAGCATGTGGTCCGCGGACCCCCTGAGGTCTTCCAGGGAACACACGAAGCTTCGTATCAAGTATTTCTATTTCTACTCTCTACTTGATATCCCTGATTATCGGACCGTAAAACTACAACTTTTATCTTGCTGTGAAATGGTGTTTCAAGGTTAAAAAAAAACGGGGTTTATGGTATTCGAAAACATGGGAAACAATGGCATAGAATGCTAACAGCATTATCAAATTCTGGCTATTACATCCCGGTATTTTTCTCTTCCTCCATCCTATCCCCCACCACAATAACACAGAGAGATTTCCCTCCGTGTCTTCCATCCCTTCCACACAGATTACTTGAAGATCTCTTGTAATGAGCCACAAGGAGACAAGACCAAGTCTTCAAGACGTATGTCCACTGAGGATTTCAGAGGCAAAAAACATTTTCCAGGAAAGACGATCGAAATTTAGAAATTATTTTCCTTGTATATCAAGAAAAATGTAATTTAATCACTTGTCTTTATTAATTCGGTTATAAATACCATTTAATAAAACGCTGATTTTATTTCTTTGAGAACTTAATTTGATCATAAAATACACATTAATTTTTGGAAAATAAAACGTGAATATTTTTTTATCTTAATTTATTTAATATTAATGTATATTTTTTTATTTTTACATTATCGTAAGTTATATTTATGATGCCTTTCATTAATATAATATTAAATATGATGGTGCATAAGAGATGATAGTAGAAGAGGAGAGAGCGGAGGTGGATAAGGTGAGGGAAAGTGGATAAGGTGAGGGGAGGTGGATAAGGCGTGGAAAAGTGGATAATGTGAAGGGAAGTGGATAAGGTGAGGGGGAAGTGAATACTGTGAAAAAAAAGAAAGAAATTTGAAGGGAGGTGGAATACAAGAGAAATGAAATGAAGGGAAGTCACAGGAGACAAGGAAAGAGGAATAACTCCAAAACAAGTTGAAGAGAAATGAAAATTGGTGATGAAACATGGGTGAAGGTAAAGAGAACCGAAAAAACAGAGAAGCGAAGGAAGGAAAAAGAAGTGTAAGTAAGTGAAAGGTGAGAGAAGATTAAGAGAAAGTAATGATGGATGATGTGGAGAAGACTAAATAGCTGACGAAAGACTGACAGTATGAGCTGACGGGGAAATTGGCAGATCTCTCAAGCGCCCAGAAATATAATAAAAATGTGTGTGGTATTGACTGACGGCTGACACCTGACGTCTGACGGCTGACGTGGCGATGACGAAACTATGAGCAACGTTGTCACTCTCATAAAGTGATGAAAAAATACAATATATATGACAAAAACAGCTGAACGATGTTTCAGAGTTGTTGGGGATACATACAGGAGTTACTTCGTTGTAGGAATACTGATGATGATGTACAATAAAGAACGTGAAGTAGACATTTCGCCCCAACTGGCTACATAGTAGGTGTCATCAGTCAAATACAGAGGCAGCCGTGGTTGTGGTTAGGTTAGGGCATTGGCCTAAGCCGGTAGGAGACTTGGACCTGCCTCGCATGGGCCAGGAGGCCTGCTGCAGTGTTCCTTCTTTCTTATGTTCTAATATCAGTAAGATACATAAAGCCACTAGTAGCGAAACGCAGCCTTTAATAAATATCTTGAGTGTGCATATGTGTCTTATCCCCACAATCTGTTGTCGGTATTAACATACTGTATGTTGATGTATACTGGAGACATTCTTAGTAAACACTGAGTGTATGTGTACTGACCTGCTGACATGCACTCACCAGTGCTCGTGGTGGTACGATGGCCTATTTTAATTTAGAAAGCCATGGTTTCAAAGTCATTTGAAGCTCAATATGAAAGAATCTTATATTTATATAAAAGTTTAAAATCAGTCACACATTTACTAGATTCACCCATAAATAGAAAGAGTGATGTTCTGATTTTAAATAGTTTCTCTTAAAAAAAAAAGTCTGAGGGATCTTTGTACATACTAGGCTTTTATGGGTTCCATTCCGGTAGTGTTTATTCCGGTAGTGAATACATTTTTTCTTGTGTCCTTTCATAGAACATAAGAAAGGAGGAATACTGCGGTAGGCCTGTTGGCCCATACTGGACAGGTCTTTCACAAATCCAACCAACAGAATATTTGCTCAACCCACTTCAATGTTACCTTAACAACAAGCTCTGATAAATCCACTAACTCATGTGCAAGTTCCACTCAAATCCAACCCATCTCATTCATGTGTTTATCCAAACTAAACTTGAAACTACCCAAGGTTTTAGCCTCAATCACCCTACTATAGGCAGAGTGTTCCACTTATCACCCACCCTGTTTCCAAACCAATACTTTCCTATATCCTTTCTAAATCTTTCGAAGATCCTTGAGAATGAAAGCTTGCAGTCTGATACAAAAACTGTCTCTCTCTTTTGGTTATATAACATTCATGTGGCAGATCTCAGAAGTATGTATATCCTTATCCCTTGCTTGATTTGATTTGGGTTCCTGTCTAATACACCATTTTCTAATATACGCCGAAATATCGAAGTGCATTGGTGGTGTTAGTTTGAGTAGGTAATTTTGGTAATTTTTTTTTAGTGTATACCATAGGTACTCACCTATTTGTACTCACCTATTTGTGGTTGCAGGGGTCGAGTCACAGCTCCTGGCCCCGCCTCTTCGCTGATTGCTACTAGGTCCTCTCTCTCCCTGCCCCATGAGCTCTATCATACCTCGCCTTAAAACTATGTATGGTTCCCGCCTCCACTACGTCACTTTCTAGGCTATTCCACGGCCTGACTACTCTATGACTGAAGAAATACTTCCTAACATCCCTTTGATTCATCTGAGTCTTCAACTTCCAATTGTGACCTCTTGTGTATGTGTCCCTTCTCTGGAACATCCCGTCTTTGTCCACCTTGTCTATTCCGCGCAGTATTTTATATGTTGTTATCATGTCTCCCCTGACCCTCCTGTCCTCCAGTGTCGTCAGGCCGATTTCCCTCAACCTTTCTTCGTAGGACAATCCCCGTAGCTCTGGGACTAGTCTTGTTGCAAACCTTTGCACTTTCTCTAATTTCTTGACGTGCTTGACTAGGTGTGGATTCCAAACTGGTGCTGCATACTCCAGTATGGGCCTGACGTAAATGGTATACAGAGTCTTGAACGAATCCTTACTGAGGTATCGGAACGCTATCCGTAGGTTTGCCAGGCGCCCGTATGCTGCAGCAGTTATCTGATTGATATGCGCCTCAGGAGATATGCTCGGTGTTATACTCACCCCCAGATCTTTTTCCTTGAGTGAGGTTTGCAGTCTTTGGCCATCTAAACTATATTGTGTCTGCGGTCTTCTTTGCCCTTCCCCAATCTTCATGACTTTGCATTTGGCAGGGTTAAACTCAAGGAGCCAGTTGCTGGACCAGGCTTGCAGCCTGTCCAGGTCTCTTTGTAGGTGTTTGTGTCTAAGTGCTCTCATGTTTATTTGTAAAGCCCTAGTATGTAGGGGTCTGTGTTTTGGAGAGTATTTAACGTTTCTACTGTAGGCTATGTAGCCTACAGAAAGAGAGGGGGGGTGTCATGGAGCCTCCGTGTTCATAAATGTTCATTTATTATGTTTAACTCATTAGTAGCAGTGTGCTAGTGAGTTAATGTGAACTGGAGTGTGGTGGCTTTTTGTGGTAGTTATAAGTTGTATATTAGTTACTATTAATATAGACATATTTTTACATAGATGAGTTTTTATCCTTCCTTCCTAATAATAATTAATATTGTTTAATATGTATGAGTACATGCTGGCCCAAGGTTTGTTGTGTGTTTCGGTGAGAGTTTATAACCCCTAGACAGCAGTGTGAGCAGCCTTTAGCAGCCAGGAACATTTTAAGTCACACCAAAGTCCTAACACCCGTTTCTTGTCTTTATTTCCTTTCTCCATGCTCGGGATTATATTCTTAATACGGTTTGATTCTGGTAAAATTTTGTGAGAACACTACGGCGATGTCTCCAGACTCCCAGGAGATTCTTCTCTTCTCCAGATCACGTTAATCTTCGCATCATTACGTAGGAAAACAATACTGGGCGCAAGAAATGTGATTCCTGATTACGCGACAGAGGATCGGAAAATATTCTGGCGACTTTGTCATAAGATCTTGCTACTTATTTTAATATCTCAATCTAAATATCTGTCGCCACTAGAAACATGCAGACATGGGTAAACAAATATATAATTTTCCTAAAAGGGTGAGGGCCATAGACAGCCCGGAACAGAATACAGATCACTGGCAGTAAAAGTCTACGGAAATAGATTTCTGTATTTCACTTACCTCGATTGATTTCAATCTTCAATACTCTGATATTGAGAACTGATTTGCGGTGTGTAAGACAGATATACAGACAATCAGAGTCGTCTATGTATTATTCAGTAGCCTCTGTTTATTATATAACTGAAGAGAAACTACTGTTTATACTTTATATTTTATTCTTAGGTAAATATTTATGCTAAAGAAAGCACTGTGATGTGGTGAAAATTCGCAATGAACGAATATAACAATTTAAGAGAATGACGAGATTCGAACTCGCGGCCTGAAATTACCTGTTTATCTTTTTAGCAACTGGACCCCTAAGAGTTCAATTCCCGTCACTCTTCAGGGTTGAACCGTTAAGCCAGCGGAAGGCCTCGGTCAGATGATGAAAAGCCGCAGTGGCAGGTTATCATATAGCTAAGAACCGCGTCAGGAAACACTTGTCCAGTTTCCTGGCGAATCTTACCTAATATAACTAATATAATGTAAAACACTAAACCAAGTGACAAGCGATCGAGCCCACACATACACAAACCACACGCAATATTAACAGACATTCCAAGAAACATGCACACACACACACGCACACACACACACACGCACACATACACCACACACAATATTAACAGACATTCCAAGAAACATGCACACACACACACGCACACACACACACACGCACACATACACCACACACAATATTAACAGACATTCCAAGAAACATGCACACACACACACGCACACACACACAAAACGCACACATACACCACACACAATATTAACAGACATTCCAAAAAACATGCACACACACACCCCGCACACACACACACACGCACACATACACCACACACAATATTAACAGACATTCCAAGAAACATGCACACCCCACACACACCACACACACACACATACTATTAGACAGTTACAGAAAATATACTTGAATGAAGAAGAAAAACAGTGCCCCAAAACGTGACCCCCAAAACAGTGACCCCCCAAAAAACAGTGACCCCAAAACGGACCCACCAAAACAGTGCCCCACCAAAACAGTGACCCACCAAAACAGTGACCCACCAAAACAGTGACCCACCAAAACAGTGACCCACCAAAACAGTGACCCACCAAAACAGTGACCCACCAAAACAGTGACCCACCAAAACAGTACCCACAAACAGTGACCCACCAAAACAGTGACCCACCAAAACGTGCCCACCAAAACAGTGACCCACAAAACAGTGACCACCGAAACAGTGACCCACCAAAACAGTGACCCACCAAAACATGACCCACCAAACAGTGACCCACCAAAACTGACCCACAAAAGTGACCCCAAAACATACCCAACATACCGTTATTTCTCGTGTTTTTCTAGTTCCACTGTAGGATCTTTCCTGCTACTCGAGGTTCATTGTGTGGATGATCTCGAGTGTGCTACGAGATTACATATCTTCGTGCAGTGCAGAAAAATGTTATCCTCTTATATATCTTGCTTTATCTCTGTTTGCTCTAACATAAATCGTATTGTATACGGATGTTTCTGATAAGATGATACATATTCCATATGTAAACCAAATATAAACTGTCGTTTATGTAGTCATGTCTCTCCAGGTGGCGCATTACTCTGAGTATCGCATTTTGTACTGTAGAGAATACGCAGACTGCCTGCGTGCCGGTGATTCCTTCTGCGTCCCTTTGGATCCTCCTGTACCCCATACGTCTTATTGGATCCTCCTGTATGCCTTGCGTCTCTCTGTACCCGAAACGTCTCCTTGTGTCCTCCTGTACCCCATACGTCTCCTTGCGTCCTGCCGTACCCCAAACGTCTCCTTTCGTCCTCCTGTATCCCGTACACATCCTTATGTTTATAATTATTGAACTATTGCTACTTTTCCAATTTTCTTGTAGCTGTCCCCCTTCTAATATTTTTAATGTCCATAAAAGAGATCGCAAGGTGATATTAAATTGTTTTATAGTATTTACAATTATTCATTCTCAGGTTCCACGGGTGTCACGGTATAATAGTGGCTTAGTAAATTTTTCACCTCCCTTGTTGTGATACCATCATGGTTGTGCTGGGCTCTAGCTCATGCCCCTTCAAGGCTGCCATCGTGATTCACGAAATCGTAATAACACGTTCCGTGATTTGTTTGCAGCTGTGTTATAACAAATTCGTGAGTCAACAAGGTGATTGAAAGTAGGTGATTTCACCTACGTGATTACAGCTGGTGATTAGATTTAGGCGATTACACCTAATTACAAATAATTTGCTACTTCCATAGCTCCTGTTTTCGTTAATCTGACATTATTGTGACGTATTTTGAATCATTTCTCGATTCTTCAGCCATCACCTGGCAGATGCAGCCACCATATGTCTTCCTGACACCATGAATCTCCAATCTTCCAAGACACGCCTCACCACACGCCTTGTGAATAAAAGTCTGTATTCTCGTGTAATGTATCTTGTAACCTTGTAATTCTGTCTGTGTAATATTGATGTCTTGTCTGTTCTTAGTCATATAAAGAAGGGATAAGCACAAGCATACACAAAAACATACATATCCAGATACATACACCCACACATACATACAGATACACATACACACACACACATACACACACACACACACATACACACACACACACACACACACACACACACCACACACACACACACACACACACACACACACCCACACACCGGGATGTTCCAGAGATGGGACACAGACACAAGAGGTCACAATTGGAAGTTGAAGACTCAGATGAATCAAAGGGATGTTAGAAAGTATTTCTTCAGTCATAGAGTAGTCAGGCCGTGGAATGGCCTAGAAAGTGAAGTAGTGGAGGCGGGAACCATACATAGTTTTAAGGCGAGGTATGATAAAGCTCATGGGGCAGGAAGAGAGAGGACCTAGTAGCAATCAGTGAAGAGGCGGGGCCAGGAGCTATGACTCGACCCCTGCAACCACAAATAGGTGAGTACAAATAGGTGAGTACCCACACGCACACACAAACTGATGCAGTTTCGAAGCACAGTTTTAAGAATAAATACAATATGGCTTACGAAGCCAGTGAACCCAGCAGCGGCCAGCGGAGAGGCGGTGCCAGGAGCTGAGACTCGACCCCTAGCAACTACACAATGGTGAGCATACCCACCCACACACTCACACGTCTATTTTATCTATCATAAAAGAAAGACAAGCACTCCCAGCATTGTTCTGAGGTATTTCTTTAGGAGTAACAAATCCCACATGTTTCCTGGGCTGATAGCATATCTACAAGAATAATTAGCGAATATATTCTCACGTCACCAGCGCCAGGCGCTCCTACGCTCGACTAGACATCAGATTTTTCTCTGGTGCGGCTGCCGTCGTGTTGGGGATTCAATGTTTTGTCTCTGAAATGTTTCCAAAACTGTTGTTCTGTGGAGAATATATTGATGTTGATTTTTGTCTCAGTGTGTTATTGTTGCTATTCTCGTATACCTGGTTTTGTTCTTGTAGGCGTCTCTGGTTTTTATTTTTTCGAAGTTCTCATTCTTCTGTTGTTTTCTTGGTGTTCGTTATTGCTCACTTGTTATTAGTTTTGTAATTCTAGTTGTTGTTCCTATCTTTAGTTATTGTTTATACCGCCATTTATCGTTTGTTTAATATGGGTCTATAATCACTTAACGAAGCGTACAAAGAAGTATAAAATAAAGGATAATGATCACGTGTGTCATGTCAACACTGATGTGACCCACGTCCCTGTGTGAGAGGCAGGGACTGATGTTCCCAAACTCTGATCCACGTCCCTGTGTGAGAGGCAGGGACTGATCTTCCCAAACTCTGATCCACATCCCTGTGTGAGAGGCAGGGACTGATCTTCCCAAACTCTGATCCACGTCCCTGTGTGAGAGGCAGGGACTGATGTTCCCAAACTCTGATCCACGTCCCTGTGTGAGAGGCAGGGACTGATCTTCCCAAACTCTGATCCACGTCCCTGTGTGAGAGGCAGAGACTGATCTTCCCAAACTCTGATCCACGTCCCTGTGTGAGAGGCAGGGACTGATCTTCCCAAACTCTGATCCACGTCCCTGTGTGAGAGGCAGGGACTGAAGTTCCCAAACTCTGATCCACGTCCCTGTGTGAGAGGCAGGGACTGATCTTCCCAAACTCTGATCCACGTCCCTGTGTGAGAGGCAGGGATTGATGTTCCCAAACTCTGATCCACGTCCCTGTGTGAGAGGCAGGGACTGATCTTCCCAAACTCTGATCCACGTCCCTGTGTGAGAGGCAGGGACTGATCTTCCCAAACTCTGATCCACGTCCCTGTGTGAGAGGCAGGGACTGATCTTCCCAAGATCTTGACTAAGTAACTTAGTTTAACAGATTCAAAGTCTGTCTTCTACATGAGGGTCAGTAAAGCTGCGTGTCACCTGCACACCACCAGTCAAAGATATTTTGACATTGAATATGGAGATTAAATCATATTTTATATGATTTGACTTTATATATACTGAGATATACTGGATATCCTCCTGTTTAATATATACTGCTCTTCTTAGTTCATACACATCGTGAGTGATATACTCTTAAGAATATACAAAAAGTGCATTGACGTATTATCAAAAGTAATAATTAAAACCCGATTAAGGATCATTATTAATTTATATAGTGAAATGAAAAAAAAATCCAGTTCGTTATTTCCTCAATGAATAATTCTTTCGGTTTGATATATTTTCGTTTGTTTCTAGAGTCGATTAGTTAGATCAATAGTAAGAAATGCAATATCGCGGACTTTTGTAAACTTGTGCAACAAGGAGTGAGGCTGTCATCAATCTCCTAGGCAGAGGCTGGTGACTGTGGGAGAGAGAGAGAGATGCATTTCCCGCTGAATTCCAAATCGTCTTAGAAGTTATATGTTCTCGCGTTGCTTCTGATCTGGACTTTACCCACGAAGGATGTCGGTATAAGAAGAGACAACAAGATATTGTTTGAGTACCTTAATGGACAATTAAATCGTCTTCTAGGCTGAGCGACTGATCACCTCACTACTTCCATTGTCTCCAGCATTTATGTCACCTTTGTATTTCGACTGATGAAGCCTGTTGATCAGTCGGAAGGTTCCTGCGAAAGATATATCAATCTATGTCTCATTCACTCATTTACTTGTCAGTACAGCTGCAATTAATATAACAATAATATTTAATACTGTAGAGGATTTAAACATAGTGTGACAGAAAAGCTTCGTGTGTTTATGATATTGTTGATCCAAATTCGTATTTTGTGGAAAGGAGCGCCTATGTACAGTTGTTGATACTTGTTAGAGGAAAAGCCAGGAGCGACTTCATTAGTTCTGAAGACTGTTGAGAACGTTTCTCTTAATAAATGTCCAGAACTGTACACCAGTGTGGTTTTTTTTCACAGCTTGTTGAAGCCACCAACCACAATGTTTACATACAAACCAGTATTGTATATACACACACGCGCAGACACACACACACACACACTCACACACACACACTCACACACACACTCACACACACACACACACAGGGACATAATAAAGCCTTGGACCTCGCTGACTACATACATTAGCAGTGAGATCCGATACACACTCCAGAAGATTAAGTGAGAACTTGATCTATTTTGGCAGCTAGGGAGTAGGGAGGAAGGAGGAGGTGAAGAAGAAGAAGAAGAAGAAGAAGAAGAAGAAGAAGAAGAAGAAGAAGAAGAAGAAGAAGAAGAAGAAGAAGAAGAAGAAGAAGAAGAAGAAGAAGAAGAAGAAGACAAGAAAAACATAGTGATAATAATATTGACAATAGTTGGAAAGAAACTGACAAGCACGCTAATAAAGGGAAGAAGAAGAAAAAGAGGAAGCAGAAGAGCAAAAATACATCAATAAAGCCTCACACATCAGAAAACCCATGAACGAGCGTGTACCTAAATATTTACCGAGGCAAATAGGTACAAACATCAGGAAGCTTACCTAGTGTGGCAGCCTCTACCGCCCTGTGTCGCTACGCTCAATACTTACTTGCCGAAAAAATCTAAACACACACATTCGTCAAACAACAACAGCCTTTGGCAGCTAACATGGCGTCTCAATTGGTGTTTGTGTGTGTGTGTGTGTGTGTGTGTGTGTGTGTGTGTGTGTGTGTGTGTGTGTGTGTGTGTGTGTGTGTGTGTGTGTGTGTGTGTGTGTGTACTCACCTAGTTGTACTCACTTAGTTGAGGTTGCGGGGGTCGAGTCCGAGCTCCTGGCCCCGCCTCTTCACTGATCGCTACTAGGTCACTCTCCCTGAACCTTGAGCTTTATCATACCTCTGCTTAAAGCTATGTATGGATCCTGCCTCCACTACATCGCTTCCCAAACTATTCCACTTACTGACTACTCTGTGGCTGAAGAAATACTTCCTAACATCCCTGTGATTCATCTGTGTCTTCAACTTCCAACTGTGTCCCCTGTTACTGTGTCCAATCTCTGGAACATCCTGTCTTTGTCCACCTTGTCAATTCCTCTCAGTATTTTGTATGTCGTTATCATGTCCCCCCTATCTCTCCTGTCCTCCAGTGTCGTCAGGTTGATTTCCCTTAACCTCTCCTCGTAGGACATACCTCTTAGCTCTGGGACTAGTCTTGTTGCAAACCTTTGCACTTTCTCTAGTTTCTTTACGTGCTTGGCTAGGTGTGGGTTCCAAACTGGTGCTGCATACTCCAATATGGGCCTAACGTACACGGTGTACAGGGTCCTGAATGATTCCTTATTAAGATGTCGGAATGCTGTTCTGAGGTTTGCTAGGCGCCCATATGCTGCAGCAGTTATTTGGTTGATGTGCGATTCAGGAGATGTGCCTGGTGTTATACTCACCCCAAGATCTTTTTCCTTGAGTGAGGTTTGTAGTCTCTGGCCCCCTAGACTGTACTCCGTCTGCAGTCTTCTTTGCCCTTCCCCAATCTTCATGATTTTGCACTTGGTGGGATTGAACTCCAGGAGCCAATTGCTGGACCAGGTCTGCAGCCTGTCCAGATCCCTTTGTAGTTCTGCCTGGTCTTCGATCGAGTGAATTCTTCTCATCAACTTCACGTCATCTGCAAACAGGGACACCTCAGAGTCTATTCCTTCCGTCATGTCGTTCACAAATACCAGAAACAGCACTGGTCCTAGGACTGACCCCTGTGGGACCCCGCTGGTCACAGGTGCCCACTCTGACACCTCGCCACGTACCATGACTCGCTGCTGTCTTCCTGACAAGTATTCCCTGATCCATTGTAGTGCCTTCCCTGTTATCCCTGCTTGGTCCTCCAGTTTTCGCACCAATCTCTTGTGTGGAACTGTGTCAAACGCCTTCTTGCAGTCCAAGAAAATGCAATCCACCCACCCCTCTCTCTCTTGTCTTACTGCTGTCACCATGTCATAGAACTCCAGTAGGTTTGTGACACAGGATTTCCCGTCCCTGAAACCATGTTGGCTGCTGTAGATGAGATCATTCCTTTCTAGGTGTTCCACCACTCTTCTCCTGATAATCTTCTCCATGATTTTGCATACTATACATGTCAGTGACACTGGTCTGTAGTTTAATGCTTCATGTCTGTCTCCTTTTTTAAAGATTGGGACTACATTTGCTGTCTTCCATGCCTCAGGCAATCTCCCTGTTTCGATAGATGTATTGAATATTGTTGTTAGGGGTACACATAGCGCCTCTGCTCCCTCTCTCAATACCCATGGGGAGATGTTATCTGGCCCCATTGCCTTTGAGGTATCTAGCTCACTCAGAAGCCTCTTCACTTCTTCTCGGTTGTGTGCACTGTGTCCAGCACATGGTGGTGTACCCCACCTCTCCGTCTTTCTGGAGCTCCTTCTGTCTCCTCTGTGAACACTTCTTTGAATCTCTTGTTGAGTTCCTCACATACTTCACGGTCATTTCTTGTTGTCTCTCCTCCTTCCTTCCTTAGCCTGATTACCTGGTCCTTGACTGTTGTTTTCCTCCTGATGTGGCTGTACAACAGTTTCGGGTCAGATTTGGCTTTTGCTGCTATGTCGTTTTCATATTGTCTTTGGGCCTCCCTTCTTATCTGTGCATATTCGTTTCTGGCTCTACGACTGCTCTCCTTATTCTCCTGGGTCCTTTGCGTGTGTGTGTGTGTGTGTGTGTGTGTGTGTGTGTGTGTGTGTGTGTGTGTGTTGTGTGTGTGTGTGTGTGTGTGTGTGTGTGTGCGTGTGTGTGTGTGTATGTGTGTGTGTGTGTGTGTGTCTGTGTGTGTGTATATGTGTGTGTCTGTGTGTGTATATGTGTGTGTGTGTGTCTGTGTGTGTGTGTGTATGTCTGTGTGTGTGTGCGTGTGTGTGTGTGTATATGTACTCACCTAATTGTGGTTGCAGGGGCCGAGACTCAGCTCCTGGACCCGCCTCTTCACCTGTGTGTGTGTGTGTGTGTGTGTGTGCTCTTTCTTACCCTGTTTACAGCTGCTGTACATCAGAGGTAATATTCTGACATATCCGAATCTGCATGAACGTCGTTTTTTCAACGCCCATCAATACCACCTGCTTATTAAGGCTCCAAATTAGGTACTAATTCCCTCGGAGTAACTCATCTAAAACTGTTCCTGAACTATGTTGATACTTCCTGTTTTACGGGTGATGCGGCTGGGCTGTGGTGGTCTAGGCTGGGGGGTGGGCTAGAGTGGGTGGGGTAGGCGGGGTGGGTGGGTGTTCTGGGGGGGTTGGGTTGTTCTAGGATGGGCTAGAGTGAGCTAGGGTGGGGCTAGGATGGGTGGGGTAGGAAAGGGAGGCTAGGGGAAACTAGGGGTAGGTTAGTGTAGGCTGGGTTTTCAGGGTAGATTTGGGTGGGTTTGGGGGAGGCTGGGGTAGGCTAAGGTTAGCTGGGGTGGGTGTAGTTGGGGTAGGAAAGGATGTCAGGGTGGGCGGGGTAAGAGGGTGGGCGGGATGTGTAGGAAGGCTGGGGCAGGCTAGGGGGGGGCAGGGGCCCGGCTAGGGTGGGCAAGGCCGGCTAGGGGGGCAGGGGCGGAGGGTGGGAAGGGCAGGTTTGGGGGGAAAGGGCGGGTAGGGGTGGGCACGGGCAGGCGGGGTGGGCACGGGCAGGCTAGGGTGGGCTTGGATGGTTTAGTTACTTTTCCCGTCATCAACTTCATTTTGCAACTAATCAATTTTTAAATTTAAAGGAGATAATTACAATGATAATTGCAAAATTGAAACTGCCAGAATCTCAAGGGTCGAAAAAATTAGTGATGGAAAACTTATACAGACTGATGTGACGAAATTATGATAAAAATGATGATGGAGAATGATAAAAATAAAAATTCTAAAAAATAAAATATAAATTAATGACTTTTACTGTCATTATAATTTTATTATTAAAATTTTAATTATAGTAATAAAAATAATATTTTCAAAATTTTTAAACAGAAATAATAATAATAATAATAAAAATAATAAAATAATAATAATAATAATAATAATAAAAATATAAAATATCCTTGACATGGTTGGAAAGTAGTTAGTAACTAACCAGTCAGAGACCACACAGCTTCATTAGTCACTACACTAATTGCTTTTAAATGTTCTGAGGTCCAGTCTTTAACTGTTTTTTTTAGGTCATTAAGCTCTTAATTACTCGTTCGTTTCAAACTCAAAAAAATATAACGAGAGGAGAAGATCTTCTCGTAAACTCTCTCTCTCTTTGTATTTCTAAGAAGGTTACCTGTTGTTGATGAATCCTGGCTGAATACTCTGTCATTACCAGACTGTTGTGGGCGAACTGGGTTCAGTTTTATGAGGCAAAACTTGGTTTCCAATTTCCCATCCAATTAGTCAGCTAATATATATAATTAATATATATAATTTAATATATAAAATTATTAATTTATAATTATAATATTATATTATATATATATATATATTATACATATTATAAATATATATATATATATTATATAATATATTTTTATATATTATATATTTTTATATATAACAAAAGGAGAGCAGATTAGGTGGGGGGGGCCTGTAAAGAAATTTTAATAAAAAAAAGAAAAAATTTTGGGAGTGAGTTAAAACAATTTAAAAAAAAGCCTGGGAAAATATGGATTTGCTTTTAAAAAAAAGAGTAGGGGTTTTAGGAGGGGGAGATGGAGGTATTGGGTAGATGGCGAGAATATTTTGAGGAATTTTTAAAATGTTAAGGAAAAAACAGAGGCAGAAATTTTTCATGCCTGGTCAGGGAGGTATACCATCTTTTAGGAGTAAAGGGAAGGGAGCAGAATGTAAGTGTGGGGGAGGTACGTGAGGCATTAGTAAAATGAAAGGGGGTTAAAGCAGCTGGAACTGATGGGATCATGACAGAATGTTAAAAGCAGGGGGGATTAGTGTTGGAGTGGTTGGTACTTTTGTTTAATAAATGTATGAAAAAGGGGAAGGTACCTAGGGATTGGCAGAGAGCATGTAAAGTCCCTTTATATAAAGGGAAAGGGGACAAAAGAGACTGTAAAAATTATTTGAGGAATAAGCTTACTGAGTATACCAGGAAAAGTGTACGGTAGGGTTATAATTGAAAGAATTAGAGGGAAAACAGAATGTAGGATTGCGGATGAGCAAGGAGGTTTTAGAGTGGGTAGGGGATGTGTAGATCAGGTGTTTACATTGAAGCATATATGTGAACAGTATTTAGATAAAGATAGGGAAGTTTTTATTGCATTTAGGGGTTTAGAAAAGGCATATGATTAGAGTGGATA
>NC_069431.1:12362998-12370498 GCF_026875155.1 Cherax quadricarinatus | reverse complement strand
CAAGGGGGCACTGTGACCCGGGGTCCGCAGGGTCAGTCCTAGGCCCAGGCTGTTTCTGGTATTTGTGAAGACATGAGGGAAGGAATAGACCTGAGGTGCCCCCTGTTTGCGATGCGTGAAGTTGATGAAAGAATTCATCGATCGAAGCCCGGGCAGAATACAAAGGGATCTGGACAGGCTCAGCCTGGTAGCAATGGCACCTGGAGTTCAATCCCCCAAGTGCAAAGTCATGGATTGGGGAAGGGCAAAAAAGACCGAGAGGGAGTACTTGGGGGGCCAGAGACTACAAACCTCATAAAGGGAAAAAGATTTTGGGGGTTTGAGTATAACACCAGGCACACTCCGAAGCGACTAAACCCAATAATGCTGCAGCATAGGGGGCCCCTAGAAAACCCCAGAACAGCATTCCGACATTTAAAAAGGGGATCGTTCAGGACCCGACCCGTGTACGTTGGCCCAATTTTGGGAGTATGCGGCACCAGTTTGGAAGCCAACCGCCAAGCACGGAAAAAACTAGAGAAAGTGCAAAGGTTTGCAACAAGATAGTCCCAAGCTAAGGGTATGCCCCTACAGGGAGGTTAAGGGGAAATAAACCTGACGACACGGAGGACGGGAAAGGGTAGGGGGGCATGATAAGACTAAAAAATTCTGAGGGAATTGACAAGGTGGAAAAAGACGGGATTTTCCAGATTGGGGACACAGTAACAAGGGGACACATTTGGGAAGTTGAAGACACAGATGAATCACGGGATGTTAGGAGTTTTTCTTTAGCCCCCCGAGTATCAAAAATGGAATATTTTGGGAACGATGTAGGGAGGCAGGATCCATAATAGCTTTAAGCAGGGGTATGATAAACTCAGGCTCAGGGAGAGTGACCTATACGACCAGTGAAAGGGGGGCCAGGACCCGGGACTCGCCCCCCGCAACCTCAACTAGGTGAGTACAACAAGGTGAGTAATACACACACACACACATACCACACACCACACACAACAACACAAACCACACCCCAAAAAAACACCCCAACACACACCTCCACCACACAAAACACCAAAAAACCCACACACCATACAAAACCCCACATCACACACATCACACACAATACGGATTTCACACCTTTATGTGAATTGACCCTCAACCCTTCTCTCTCCGTCTTTTTGTCTCTTTTCCCTTTTTTTTTCCCTCTCTCCTATTCTTCTTTTTCTTTTTTCTCTCTCTATTCTTCTCTCTCTCTATTTTCCTCTCTCTATTTTTTCTCTTCTTTTCTCTCTCTCTTTTTTTTTCTTTTCCCCTTTCCTCTCTCTTTTAAAATCTTTTTTCCCCCTTCCCCTCCCATTCCTCTCTTCTCTTCCTCTCTCCCCCTTTCTCTCTCTTCCTCTTCTTTTTCTTCCTTTTTTTTTATACAGGGTTTGAAAAGGGTTTAAGGATCCCTAGTTTTTTTGACAAGTATTTACGGTTAAGGTTTTCCCAATTTTTATTGGAAGCTAAGAGCTGTTACCTACATAGCTCATTTGAAAGCATTTTTTTTGTTATTGAGACATAAAAATAGGAACAGGATAATTTGGGGGCCATCTGTGGGCCAGCATTTTCATTTGATCAAGACTTTATCTCTTTGACATCATTAGCTTTTCAAGGGGTTGTTCCTTACTCGAGTCTCCGGTATAAAATGATCTCAGTGGGTGTGTTCGGGAGAAGGGTACAGCCAAGGAAATTGCTGCTTTTTTTGCCCGTCTTGTGGCATAAAAGCTTGTTTCACGCTGCCACGAAGTTGATCCAAGTGGGTATTTTGACAATAATTGGGCCCTTTGTACTAACGTAAGGCCCCACCCACATCCCCCTTTGTTAAAGGGCTCTCTGAAATGCGAGATGAGCTCTGTCTGTTTTAACTTGTCAATTTTCGCAGATGAGGGGGGGGGGCAAACCAAAAAGAGGAGCATACTCAAGGTTTGGAGCGTATTGTGCCCTACAGGATTTTGCAACCCCTACTCTCTCTTCCTTTTTTTTCCTCTTTTTCTCTCTTCCTCTCTTTTCTTTCTTTCCTTCTTTCCTCTCTCTTCCCCTCTTCCTCTCTCTCTCTCATCTCTCTCTCTTCTCCTTTTCCTCTCTCTCTCTCTCTCTCTATCTCTCTCTCTCTCTCTCTCTTTCTTTTTCCCTCTCCTCTCTCCCCTCTCTCTCTCTCTCTTCCTTTCTCTCCCCCTCTCTCCCCCTATTTTCCCCTTCTCTCCTTCTTTCTCTACTTTTTCTCCTTTTCCCTTTTTCACTCTCCCCCTCTCTCCCCTCCCTTTCCCCTCTTCTCTCCTCTTTCTCTCTCTCTCTTCCTTCCTCTCTCTTTCTCTCTTTCTTTTACTAAAAAAAAAAAATGGTTTGGCACGTAGGAAATCAGGGATATTGAAAAAGGTATTGGTGGGGAAAAAGGGGGAGGAGGAGCAGTGGAGAAGAATGGAGCAAGAATGGGGGAGAAAATTGGGAGACTTTCTGAAAAAAGGGAAAGAAAGAGTCTCTGCGAAATGGGAAAAGAGGTTTTGGGAAAGGGGACGAAGAAATGGGGGGCACAAGTCGAAATGCAGTAGACAGGGTAAGGGTCCTAGAGTTTTAGGTAAACGGTGAAGCAAGCTCAGGGGCAGTGACCAAGAAAACACGCATATGAAGTTTAGAGGATGAACAGGAAGCAAAGGGGATATGAACTATGTAAGGGCATTCAGCCTGCAAAAAAGGGTCAGGGGAGTAAAAGGAAAAAAGCTCTGGGGGCAGATAGAGAGGGGATTAAGTCGAAGCTGAGGCACAACCATGTACCCAAAAAGCCACTGAAAAATCAAGGGGAGAAAATGGGGCCTTCAACAGGAAACCCAAATCACAGGGGAGAGGCGATGGGAGGAGGAAAGGGCAAAAACATTTTTTATCCCTGGGCTTTGGGAAGAGAGGAAAAGACACACACTAAAGACGGCAGGGAAAAAAGAAAGGAGATTGGGAAAATCAACGAAAATAGAGGGAGGACATGGACGAGATTGTAAATTTTCAGAGAATGGGCAGACGTGAAGGGGGAAAAAAACCGACCGATCAAGCTGATTCTCAGGGACAGAAACATGAGGAACAGGATCCTCCAAGAGAAACCCAAGTTGAAAAAAACCCGGGAAAAGTACAAGAAGGGGTTCCGACAGAGAGAACACAAAAAGAGAGACAGCGGGTGAGGGAGAGGACAAAAAAAGGGAAAGGGAGATAGAAGGAAAAAGGGGAACCCGGCAGAGGTCAGTCAGAGCATAACAGAGAAGCAAGGGCAAACCACACACAACTATCCCCAGAACCCCACAACCTATCACACCATCCCAAACACATAAGTCCTTTCTCACAGCTTCACCCAACCCACTCATAGAATCCCCCAGTATGCTACAGGTTCCCCCCCCAAGGCCCCCCCAAACCCCGTATTGGAAAGAAACTGAGGGTATGGTACAGAAACGCTGATGGAATAACAAACAAGTGGGGATGAGTGGCACGAACGAGTCAAAAAAGACTCACGGTTTCATAGCGCTCACAGAAACCGAGCTTACAGGGATGATAACACATGCCATCTTTCCAACGGGATACCCGATCCTGAGGGGGAAAGAAAAAGGAAAAGGGGGGGGTGGAAAGTGGAATGCTGATCAAACACCCATGGAATTTTGATGAGCTGGAGGAAGCAAAAGGGAGAAGGAAATGATTACATAGCGGGGAAAGCTTCATTTGGGGTCCCAAGGTGGTAATAGCAGTGATGTATAACCCACCCCAGAACAGCAGGGACCCGGGGTGAGTATGACGAGAGCAAAAGAGCGATGGTTGACACAGGCTGCAGTGGCCAGAAGAGTCATCATGCAGGGAAAGCTCCTGATTTATGGGCGACTTTTAACCACAAAGGAGCGATGGGAGAACTTGGAGCCACATGGGGGGGCCCGATACATGGAGGGCTAAGATGAGGAGGTGGTACTGGAAAAATTCATGTCCAAAAAGAAGGGACACTACAAAAGAGAAGGGAGGAAAGAACCAGCAAGGTGGGACTTAGATTACCTTGAAAATGGAAAACGAGGACATCTAAATGAAAGACCCCTTTGGGGCCCGTGACCAATTTGGTTTAAGCTTTGAAACACAGTAGAGCTACAATGGAGGGAGAAGCAGGAAGGGGGACAATGAAGCCAAAATCAAGAAAGGGGCTACAAGGAAAGAGGAATTCCTAAAAGGGGGGGTTCAGTTGGGACGAGAATGGCAGGGGGAAACCAGTTAAGAATGATGGAATATGTAGCAACAAAATGCAAGGGGTGAGGAGAGGTTTTTACCCCCGGGTAACAGGAAAATGAAAAAGCCAGGGTGAGCCCCTGGTTCACCCAAGGTGCAGGGGAAAGGGAAAAACCCAATGTGCTGGGGAAGGAAGAAAATAGAAGGCAAAAAGGGCCCGGAGAAAAGGAGAGCAGTCGTAGCCAGAAACGAATTTTGCACAGATGAGAAGGGGGCCAAAGCATATGAAAATGAAAAGCAGCGAAAACCAAATTGACCCGAAACTGTTGTACAACCCATCAGAATGAAAACAACAGTCAAAGGGCAGTCAAGGGAAGGGGAAAGGGGGAGAATAAAAAGAAATGACCGTGAAGTATGTGAGGAACCAACAAAAAGATTCAAAGAAGTGTTTACAGGGAGACAGAAGGGGCTCCAGAAAGACGGAGAGGGGGGGACCCCCCATGTGCTGGGCATGCAACAACCGAGGAAGAAAGTGAGAGGCTTCTGAGTGGCTGATCCTCAAAGGCAATGGGGGGGAGATAACATCTCCCCAAGGGTATTGAGAGGGGAGCAGAGGGGCTAGTTACCCCTAACAAAAAATATTCAATACTCTATCGAAACAGGGAGATTGCCTGAGGAGGAAAAAGCAATGTGTCCCCAAACTTAAAAAAGGAGACAACAGAAGCACTAAAAATACAGACCCTGTCACTGACATGTATAGTTGCAAAACATGGAGAAAATTATCAGGAGAAGATGGTGGAACACCCAGAAAGGAAAAGGGTCCATCAACAAACACCAATAGGTTTTAGGGATGGTAAACCTTGTCCAAACCTACTGGAGTTCTATGACATGGTACAGCAATAAGACAAAGAGAGAGGGGTGGGGGGGATTGCATATTCTTGGGCTGAAGAAGGGGTTTGACACAGTTCCACACAAGGATTGGTTTCAAAAAATGGGGGGACCAAGCGGGATAACAGGGAAGGCACTGCAATGGGTCAGGGAAACTTTTCAGGAAGACACAGCGAGTATTTTGGATGGGAGGTGTCGGTGGGCCCTGTACCCGCGGGGTCCCCCAGGGGTCAGTCCTAGGACCTTGCGTTTTTGGTATTTGTGAACGAATCGAAGGGAAAATAGACTCTGAGGTGTCCCTGTTTGCAGATGACGTGAAGTTGATGAAAAAAATTCACTCGATCCCAAAAACCAGGGAAATACAAAGGGATCTGACAGGTGCAGACCCGGTCCACAATTGGCTCCTGGAGTTTTAAACCAACAAGTGCAAAGTCATAAGATTGGGGGAAGGGGAAAGAAACCGCAACGGATAAGTTAGGGGTCCAGGGGGACTACAAACCCCACTCAAGGAAAAAAAATCTTTGGGGGGAGTAAAACCCAGGAAAATCCCGAAGGAAAACAACCAAATAAAATGCTGCAGCTATGGGGCCAGCAAACCTCGAACAGCAATGACATCTTAATAAGGAATCGTCAGGCCCCGACACCGTGTAGTTAAAGGCCCTATTTGGGGTATTTCGGCACCAGTTTGGAACCCACACCTAGCCAAGCACGTAAAAAATGGAAAGTGCAAAGGATGTCCTACAGGAGAGGGAAAGGGAAACAACCTGACGACACTGGAGGGCAGGAGAGTTGGGGGGACTGGAAGAAATATAAAATATAGAGGAATTGACAAGGTGGTCAAAAACAGATGTTCCCCGAGATTGGACACAGAACAAGGGGACACAGTTGGAGTTGAAAACACAGATGAATCACAGGGGGATGTTGGAAGTATTTCTTCACCACAGGTACAGAAGTGGAATAGTTTTGGGGGAAACGATGTAGTGGAGGCAGGGTCCAACATAGCTTCAAGCAGAGGGAGATAAAGCTCCGGTTCAGAGGGGGTGACCTAGTAGCGATCGTGGGGCGGGGCCAGGAGCCGGACTCGACCCCCGCAACCTCAATAGGTGAGTACAACACCAATACACACACAACATACACACACACAACACACGTACACACACACACACCACACCATACACAACACACAAAAACACACACACACACATACACACAAACCACTACACACACCCCACCACAACATACACACACACACACACAAACACACACACACACAAAACACACACCCACACACCCACACACACACCAACACACCCCCAACAACACACAACCACACCCCACACACACACCTCATACAACAACACACACACACACAAACACACACACACCACACACACACCCACACCACTAAAGGTGCTAATCTGTCATTTGAGTTTGCATAAATTTTTTGGGGAAATTACGTCAGCGAAAAACTTTAATTTCAAACAATTTTGTTATCATATTCAATGTTTTCCCCCTTTTTTCCACAGGTGGAAACAAGGTTTGGTAAGTTTTCTAAGGTTGTTTGGGACAAAAATTTTTAATTTTTACATTTTAAAATAAATGAGAAAAATTTTATCTTTAAACGTAAGAGAGAAAATTTTAAATCGCTTAATTTTAAAAAGAGTTCTTGAAATGAATAGTTTTTTCCTATTCGGCACGACATAGTTATAATTTTTAATTAATATATATATATATAATTATATATATATATTTATATTATATATATATATATAATATATATACTAATTATATATATATTTATATTTTATAATATATATAAAAAATATAAAAATTTTATATATATATATATAATTATATTAATTATTAATTTCATCTGTGCGTGTGATGTGGCGTGTATGGTGTGTGTTGTTGTTGTATTGTGTGTGAGTTAGTGTATGTGGTGTTATGTTTGTGTGTTTGTTGTGTATAATGTGTGTGTGTTTGGGGGTGTGATGTGTGTACTCCCCCAGTTGTACTCCCTAGTTTAGGTTGCGGGGTCGAGCCAACTCCCGGCCCCCCCCTCTTCACTGGTCCTTAGGTTCTCTCCCCCAAACCCTGAGCTTATCGTACCTCTGCTTTAAAGTATGTATGGGGTCCTGATCCACTCATGTTCCCAAACTATTTCCCCTTCCTGACTACCTGTGGCGAAGAAAAACTTCCTAACATCCCTTTGATTCTCTGTGTCTTCAGCTTCCAACGTGTCCCCCTGTTGCTGTATCCATCTCTGGAACATCCTGTCTTTGCCACCTTTTCTTTTCCCCCAAATTTTTTTTAAGGTTATCATGTCCCCCCCATCTTTCCTGTCCTCCAGGTCGTCAGGTTGATTTCCCCTTTAAAATCTCCTAAGGACATACCCCTTTTAAACCCGGG
>NC_069431.1:12355498-12357998 GCF_026875155.1 Cherax quadricarinatus | reverse complement strand
TCCTTGTCTATGTCAGATATGAGGATGATGAACAAGATGGGAGCAAGTACTGTGCCTTGTGGAACAGAGCTTTTCACCGTAGCTGCCTCGGACTTTACTCTGTTGACTACTACTCTCTGTGTTCAGTTAGTGAGGAAATTATAGATCCATCAACCGACTTTTCCCGTTATTCCTTTAGCAAGCATTTTGTGCGCAATTACGCCATGGTCACACTTGTCGAAGGCTTTTGCAAAGTCTGTATATATTACATCTGCATTCTTTTTGTCTTCTAGTGCATCTAGGACCTTGTCGTAGTGATCCAATAGTTGAGACAGACAGGAGCGACCTGTTCTAAACCCATGTTGCCCTTTGTTGTGTAATTGATGGGTTTCTAGATGGGTGGTGAGCTTGCTTCTTAGGACCCTTTCAAAGATTTTAATGATATGGGATGTTAGTGCTATCGGTCTGTAGTTCTTTGCTGTTGCTTTACTGCCCCCTTTGTGGAGTGGGGCTATGTCTGTTGTTTTTAGTAACTGTGGGACGACCCTCGTGTCCATGCTCCCTCTCCATAGGATGGTAAAGGCTCGTGATAGGGGCTTCTTGCAGTTCTTGATGAACATGGAGTTCCATGAGTCTGGCCCTGGGGCAGAGTGCATGGGCATGACATTTATCGCCTGTTCGAAGTCATTTGGCGTCAGGATAACATCGGATAGGCTTGTGTTAACCAAATTCTGTGGCTCTCTCATAAAAAATTCATTTTGATCTTCGACTCTCAGTCTGGTTAGCGGCTTGCTAAAAACTGAGTCATATTGGGACTTGAGTAGCTCACTCATTTCCTTGCTGTCATCTGTGTAGGACCCATCTTGTTTAAGTAGGGGCCCAATAATAATAAAATAAAATTATAAATTAATAATAATCATAGTAATCATCATCATAATAATCATCATCACAATAATAATAATAATAATAATAATAATAATAATAATAATAATAATAATAATAATAATAATAATGATAATAATAATAATAAAATAATGTTATAAATTAATAATAATAGTAATAATCATCATAATAATCATCATCACAATAATAATAATAATAATATAATAATAATAATAATAATAATAATAATAATAATAATAATAATAATAAAATAATGTTATAAATTAATAATAATAGTAATCATCATCATAATAATCATCATCATCACAATTACAATACTAAAAATAACAACAACAACAACAACAACAATAATAATGCAATACCGTTTACAATATTAATATAATTCATAATAATAAATAAGACATAATGAACTCTGAATGTGTAAATTGTTGCAATTAGATCAAATTCAAAATCCTTTCAGCAGTTTGGTCGACACATTACATCAACATTGATGTCAGTCACTGGTAATAAAGTATAATAAAGCACACATATAAATAACGAACTCTGATAATGATTTTACCAGTAATAATAATTTTAGAAAATATAATTATGCTGATATATGCAAATCTATGATTTAATAGGAATTGTAAATATAATGTCTCGTCACCTTTAACCCAGAGATAACAATATATATATATATTATATATATATATATATATATATATATATATATATATATATATATATATATATATATATTTTATATATATATATATATATATAAATATATAATTTTATTTATATACATATATATATATAACCTCGGGGATAGATTTTCTTCTTTGTAATTTCAGAGGAATAAAGAACAGAAATATTTACGTAGGGATAAACGTTTTCACGTATTTTCTGAACATTTCTTGGTTTCGAACGCCATTATCAGTTCTATAATAATTCAGAACAATTATAGTGCAGAACGACTGTTCTTCATTGTGAGCAGAAAACGTTTAAATATCTAACTCAACATTTTTACTAATACTTAGTGAGGTGTTCCCCCACACTTAGTGAGGTGTTCCTCACACTTAGTGAGGTGTTCCCCCACACTTAGTGAGGTGTTCCTCCACACTTAGTGAGGTGTTCCTCCACACTTAGTGAGGTGTTCCTCCACACTTAGTGAGGTGTTCCCCCACACTTAGTGAGGTGTTCCTCCACACTTAGTGAGGTGTTCCTCCACACTTAGTGAGGTGTTCCCCCACACTTAGTGAGGTGTTCCTCCACACTTAGTGAGGTGTTCCTCCACACTTAGTGAGGTGTTCCCCACACTTAGTGAGGTGTTCCTCCACACTTAGTGAGGTGTTCCTCCACACTTAGTGAGGTGTTCCTCCACACTTAGTGAGGTGTTCCCCCCAACTTAGTGAGGTGTTCCTCCACACTTAGTGGGTGTTCCTCCACACTTAGTGGGTGTTCCCCCACACTTAGTGAGGTGTTCCTCCACACTTAGTGAGGTGTTCCTCCACACTTAGTGAGGTGTTCCCCACACTTAGTGAGGTGTTCCTCCACACTTAGTGAGGTGTTCCTCCACACTTAGTGAGGTGTTCCTCCACACTTAGTGAGGTGTTCCCCACACTTAGTGAGGTGTTCC
>NC_069431.1:12347998-12350498 GCF_026875155.1 Cherax quadricarinatus | reverse complement strand
ACGTTTGTGTAACAGAGAGGCTTTCAACCTAATTAAACAACCGACTATTGTGTTAACTGTTTGTCCGCTCTTTTGTTCTGCTGTCATCATTCCCATTCTCTCTTTCTTCTACTCTTATTCTTGTCTTTCTCCCTTCTAACTTATCCTCCACTCTCCAGCTCATACCATCACTCAGAAACAAATCATATGAAGGAACACTCAAAGCACTTAACCTCTTTTCTCTCTCTCTCTCTCTCTCTCTCTCTCTCTCTCTCTCTCTCTCTCTCTCTCTCTCTCTCTCTCTCTCTCTCTCTCTCTCTCTCTCCTTAAGATATTGAGTGATTTTGATATTCTTAAACACAAAGAATTATTTGAAGTTCTAACTGAGTCCATAACTCGAAATGGCGGAATGAAACATCGAGACAGATGGAACACAAACATATGTAAAAGATTTTTTATTGCCAACAGAATTACAGAGGACTGGAACAATGTACCTGTTGATGCTTCCAGCGCAAGAACAATACATTCATTTGTGATCCAGATAAACAAGCACTTTGCAAATGTAACATTTAACTAGATGCTACTCTGGGGTAAACTGATATGTGTTCAGCAGCTCCATCAGGACGTCTAGTTGACAAGCAAAATTAAGATTAATCGTAGTGATTTAAGTAGAATGTTTAGTTAGTCACAGTAATAGGTCGCAGTTGAGTCATACGAGTAGATTCTGTGTCTATTTCCATTCTCCATTTCCTCTGGCCATGACTGGAGGGGGTGGAGAATGGGGAGAAAGCCTTCTGCTTTACTCTTCTTTCCTCAAAAACCCTTGATAACACACACACACACACACACACACACACACACACGTAAGGGATAGTTGTAAAGCTAATGCTTACAATTCAAGTGGACGAGAATCAGGTAGGACTACAAAGGGATTTGGACAGGCTACAATCCAGTTTCAACAATTAGATCCAGGAGTTTAACCCCACCAAGTGCAAAGTCATGAAGATTGGGGAAGGTCAAAGAAGACCACGACGGTGTACACGTTAGAGGACCAAAGGCCTACAAAACATCAACACAAGGACAAAATCTGGGTGAGGATCCATACGAGCAGCATATCTGCCTGAGCGCTAATTAAATAATGACACCGCTTTCATACGCTTACACACATACTACACCCAATGTGGTAATGTGCATGGATACACACACACACACACATACACACACACACACACCACACACACACACACACACACACACACATGCACAACACACAATCCAACACACAAAACACGCGGACACATGAACACACACACAAACATCACACACAACACACCTATATCACTACACACACCACACACCACCACAAGGACAACTTACACACACTCAGGAGCAGCATCACACACACACACACTGAGTGGAATTGACAGGTGGACAAAGCATCAGGTGTCCAGAGATTGGAACAGTAACAAGAGGGGACAGCAGTTGGAAACTGAAGACACAGAGACTCACAGGGATGTTAGGAAGTATGTGCGTCACCACAACGTAGTCCAGTAAGTGAATATTTGGCAAAAGCGATGTAGTGGAGGAGATCCATACATAACTTTAAGCAGAGGTATGATAAAGCTCAGGCTCAGGGAGAGTGATACTAGTACGATCAGTGAAGAGGCGGGGCCAGGTAGCTTGACTCGACCCCCAACCTCAACTAGGTGAGTACTAACTAGGTGAGTACCACAACAACACATACACACGATTCAAACATCAAAACAACCAATATTAAATATATAATATATATACTTTCTATTATAATTATAGGAATTGATATAGTATCTTTAATGTATATAAAGTTAATTTTTATTTTTTATTTATATTTATATATATATATATATATATATATATATATATATATATATATATTTATATTATATATATATATATATAATATATATATATATATATATACATGAAATACATTGTTTGTAGCAAAGGTTGATTCTGTACGATGTGTCTTCGACAAGTTTTTTTAAATTGCTCAGAATTACAGTAAATAGATCGTTCTTTTCTATCAGCATTTATGCTTGGTAAGTTCTTGCCATGTTCTCCAGCCTGAGAACCCCCTACGAGAACCCTACTGGTCTTCCACTAGAACTTTAATAAGCCTCCTCTAAGTATATTGATCTTTCTAGAAAACTCTATTGGTCTGTCATGAAGTTCTGGTGGGTATTCTGTTGGATATTCTGTTGGGTATCGGCCTCACGCTAGAACTTCACTGGGCTTCTCATTGCTCATCCTAGAGAATTCTATTTAGCTTCTCCCACGTCTATTGGTATCCTATGAAACTTTTATCACGGCTCCCTGTTACATTTCCACCACATTGTTGAAAGAATTTGGAACTTTTTTTGACATTCTGAAAGTTTCTGGGTTCAGGTTCTACGGATGATTCGAGTGTTAAGAACCTCTAATCAAAATTACTGACTTTGTATTGAACTTTGATCTTTTTTCAGTATATCTGGCACACAAATTT
>NC_069431.1:12337998-12342998 GCF_026875155.1 Cherax quadricarinatus | reverse complement strand
AAGAGAGAGAAAGAGAGAGAGATAGATAGATAGATAGAGAGAGAGAGAGAGAGAGAGAGAGAGAGAGAGAGAGAGAGAGAGAGAGAGAGAGAGCTGATGTGGGTAACAGCTCTTAGTTTGTAAATGAAGTTAGCAACCCTAAACCTAACCTTGTAAAATCCCTAGAGAGAGAGAGAGAGAGAGAGAGAGAGAGAGAGAGAGAGAGAGAGAGAGAGAAACAAACAAACAAAAGAAAAAAGAAAAACCAATCAATACCCCCATTAAAAGCCTTTTCGAGAGCGCAAAAAAAAAAATAAAATCTCTCCCTCTGTACCCCAACCAGCTTTTTCTTACCGAAAAAAACCAACACTAAATTCCCTTTGAGAGTCACGACTATTCAAAACTATTTGTCCGGTCTTTAATTTCTCTCCCTCACGTCTTAAGCACAACAACCCGTATAAGTGGCACAACTCTCAGGTCGTTCCTGCTGGTCACTCACTGTGCCGGACCCAACACTTCCAAGGATAGATTTTTAACACTTGGAGGAAGTTATAATAATCATAATAATAATAAATATTAACAGTAATATAATTATATTAATAACAATAATAATGATGATGCTAATAATAATATTGATAATAATAATAATAATAATAATAATATAATAATAATAATAATTAATAATAATAATAATAATAATAATAATAATAATAGGATGAGAGAAACGGGGAGAGAGAAAGAGAGAGAGAGAGAGAAAGAGAAAAGAGAGAGAGAGAGAGGAGGAAAGAGAGGAGAGGAGAGGGAGAGAGATGGGGGGGGGAAAGAAGGGTTACAGGGTTACTTCACAGGAAGGTGTAAAATCCTGTATATATGTGTGTGTGTCTATATATGTGTGTGTGTGTGTCTGTATGTATGTGTGTGTGTGTGTGTGTGTGTGTGTGTGTGTGTGTGTGTGTGTGTGTGTGTGTGTTTGCGTGTGTGTGTGTGTGTGTGTGTGTGTGTGTGTGTGTGTGTGTGTGTGTGTGTATGTGTGTGTGTGTGTGTGTGCATATGTGGTGTGTGTGTGTGTGTGTGTGTGTGTGTGTGTGTGTGTGTGTGTACTCACCTAGTTGTACTCACCTAGTTGAGGCTGCAGGGGTCGAGTCCAAGCTCCTGGTCCCGCCTCTTCACTGGCCGCTACTAGGTCACTCTCCCTGAACCATGAGCTTTATCATACCTCTGCTTTAAGCTATGTATGGATCCTGCCTCCATTACATTGCTTCCCAAACTATTCCACTTCCTGATTACTCTGTGGCTGAAGAAATACTTCCTAACATCCCTGTGATTCATCTGTGTCTTCAACTTCCAACTGTGTCCCCTTGTTACTGTGTCCAGTCTCTGGAACATCCTGTCTTTGTCCACCTTGTCAATTCCTCTCAGTATTTTGTATGTCGTTATCATGTCCCCCCTATCTCTCCTGTCCTCCAGTGTCGTCATGTTGATTTCCCTTAACCTCTCCTCGTAGGACATACCTCTTAGCTCTGGGACTAGTCTTGCTGCAAACCTTTGCACTTTCTCTAGTTTCTTTACGTGCTTGGCTAGGTGTGGGTTCCAAACTGGTGCCGCATACTCCAATATGGGCCTAACGTACACGGTGTACAGGGTCCTGAACGATTCCTTATTAAGATGTCGGAATGCTGTTCTGAGGTTTGCCAAGCGCCCATATGCTGCAGCAGTTATTTGGTTGATGTGCGCTTCAGATGTGCTCGGTGTTATACTCACCCCAAGATCTTTTTCCTTAAGTGAGTTTTGTAGTCTCTGGCCCCCTAGACTGTACTCTGTCTGCGGTCTTCTTTGCCCTTCCCCAATCTTCATGACTTTGCACTTGGTGGGATTGAACTCCAGGAGCCAATTGCTGGACCAGGTCTGCAGCCTGTCCAGATCCCTTTGTAGTTCTGCCTGGTCTTCGATCGAGTGAATTCTTCTCATCAACTTCACGTCATCTGCAAACAGGGACACCTCAGAGTCTATTCCTTCCGTCATGTCGTTCACAAACACCAGAAACAGCACTGGTCCTAGGACTGACCCCTGTGGGACCCCGCTGGTGTGTGTGTGTGTTTGTGTGTGTGTGTGTGTGTGTGTGTGTGTGTGTGTGTGTGTGTGTGTGTGTGTGTGTGTGTGTGTGTGTGTGTGTGTGTGTGTGTGTGTGTGTGTGTGTACGTCTTTGAACTAATTATCCAATGATTTTTGTTGAAAGCTCTGAACTCTGAACAGCCATTTTAATATTTCGAAATTTATATACATATATTTATATATATAAATATGTTTTTAAGGGATTATCTATCAAAATAATTTAATTTTTTTTGACTGCTGATTAAAAAAGTATACATAAATACGCAAAGTGTGTATTTGCAAATATTTACTGGAAACATTAGTGAATGTATTAGTATTATAATGTATATCTACACATATATGTATAAACACAGGTAGACACACACACACACAGACACACACACACAGACACACAGACACACACACACACACACACACACACACACACACACACACACGCACACACACACAGCACTTTCGTGATTTCCCACATAATGTGATGGGAGGAACATATGGGAGAGATGATGAATGAGAGAGGGACATACAGGTGGGAGTGTGTGGGAGGCTGGGAGGCAATATGTGGGTTGAGAGGAGGGAACTCAGTGTGTGGGGAGGGAACTGAATGAGAAGGGAGTGAACTTGGGGGAGAAGACTGAGAGGACGTGTTCAGGAAGCAAAAGTCTTGATAAAATATCGACCAGATGAACGCTGATTGGATGGTTGATGAGCCAATGAAATTCGTGTGCTGGGCCAAAGGTCAGCAGAACAGTGTGTGTGTGTGTGTGTGTGTGTGTGTGTGTGTGTGTGTGTGTGTGTGTGTGTGTGTGTGTGTGTGTGTGTGTGTGTGTGTGTGTGTGTTTTGTCTGTGTCCGTGTTTTTCCGTGTGTCTGTGTGTTTTTGCTTATACATTACAATACAACTGCGAGAAAGTTGGTTCCTAAATACTTTCACAAGTCAAGACATGTTATTCAACCTCAGCTCATTTCAGGGTTTAGGTTTGGCAATTATTGTATCAAAAGATTATATGGACCTAAAAGTAGAATAACATTAAATATAATTCCTTTTGGGTACAAGGTGAAGTTTGTATCAGCTGTGAGCCAAAGTTTTCATTTGGACAGTTGAAAAAGTTAAGAAACATGAGTGCAGGTTATGGTATATTTCTATTTTCTCCTGAAAACAGATGTCTTCTGGCTATAAAGCATTACTTCGGATCATATACGTCGTAATCATGTCTCCTCTAAATCTTCTCTCCTCTAAGGTCGTCAGAATCAGTTACATCAGGTACTCAGCTTAGTTGATACATCTCAACCCTTATGGATATTTTCTAGCAGGGGGCCTGTGTTTGAGCAGGTGGGGGGTTCTGTGTATCTTTCAGTAAGGTTACTGGTATCTCGCCGTTGCTCCAGCTCTGCTGAAGTGACTGCACCATCCAGACTTTAAATGAGATGCCCTGCACGCTCATTTAATTTGTCTACAATTTTCCGACAGTCTGGAAGGCAGGCCATTCAGGTGAGTGATACATACGTGTGGTGGGAATAAGCTTATGTCTCATAATGATTTTTTTTTTTGACACTGTGACTAAGAAAGTGTACAAAATGGGGGTTAAGACTTGCTTTTATTAGACAGTAAGTTATAGAGGCAAGTGTCACTCTCTGCTCCTCTTTCAGGAAGTTCGTAAATGTGTTAAATCATCACTTGAAATCAGTAGTTTTCGTGATAGTTCAACCACTTTCGTATGTCAGTATTTTTATTGTCAGTTCCTCAGCTCAAAATTTTGCCTGTTAACCACAGAAGTTAAATAGCCAATTACTGTTAGTGGGGAAGCGTTAAACCCTTAGTTATCATTCAGAACCTGAAAAATGGGAGATAACCAAGTTTGACCTTATAGTAGCTCCAATTCTCTGAATCAACAGCTTCCCTCACCGGCATCAAGATCCCACCTTGATACCGGTAAGGTATCAAGGTGGGGTGTGGTACCACGTGGTATCCACGATACGTCTTCCAAGCTAACGATGTTTCGGTCCGACTGTTAACTAGGCACTGTTAACTAGACACTGCTAACTAGTCACACTGTTAACTAGTCACAGTGTTCCAGTCACGGTATTTGTGCCTTAGTGTTCAGTTAGCTGTATTGTACCAAACCAGTAGATATAGTGAAGGATCAATCTCCCTTCTGTGCCAGAAGTTACAGTACCAAATGCCCTTGGCACCCCTCCCAAGGGAGTTAGTGCTTAATGCATAATAAGCCATTTTGAGAGTTGGTAATTCCAAAGTAATATTAACTCCACCTTTATTGGAACGAATCCTTAGAAGTCGCAGCAACTGCTGAAATCTTGATGGAATAAATAGCGATATCCTCAGCGTTCAGGCGAAGTCTCTCAGCTCAGGATGACAGATTTACGCACTTTATATAAGACGACCATCCATCCTGTGTGAGGCAATATGACAGGAGAAATAAATCTTTTGGTGATGGGATATGACAGGGTATAACAGGGAAAACATCCTGTCTGAGGGAATATGACAGGGGAACATAACCTATGTAATGGAATATGACAGGAATAACCCAGCCTTTATGATGGAATATGACAGGGTACAACCATCCTATATGATTTAATACAAGGGAAACCAAGCAAGTTCTTATACCCACTACGTAGCTATCATACAGTGACGGGTATCAACGCACTGCTGACGTACCCAGTAGAACTCAATAAAAACTGTGTTTAATCTGTGACCCCCGTCAGTCCCCGCTCAAAGGAGACAGAGTGCCCAAGCAAAGTGCTTTCAGCGATCTTAAGAGGCAGGAGAGAGTCTAGCAGTGGTCACTAACTTTCCACACGAACTGAAAGAGTTGCTTCACTAACTCAAGTTCACTAACTCAAGTTCTACACCACCTCCACCACAGCTGCCAAGTTTGTTTATACCTTTTATTA
>NC_069431.1:12320498-12332998 GCF_026875155.1 Cherax quadricarinatus | reverse complement strand
TCCCAATAAATGTGGGCCTTATACCCGGATATGTACAGTAAATGAGGTTTAGCATTTTTACAAATGGGACTGTAAAACGGAATGTTGGTCAAAGTCTTACAAAAACTTAAAATTTTTAATCTAACTCTTAAAGGTCACTTAATATTGTACTCTAGTTTATTCTTATTATGTACGGTAGTCTGTCATTACTCTGGACTAAGTCCTCATCATCGGGTGTTTGTCCGTATAAGGCAGTTAATTCATTAAGCAGACCAAGTCCGCTTAATCGAACCTTCGGTATATATCGGATTTTAACTAAAACCTGTAAATTTGTAAAAATTAATAGAAGAAAGTTTGGAAATTTTAGTACAAATTCCAGCATCTCAGGAAAATAAATATGAGTTAGTTCCCTGCCATAAATGGGAGTCAGTTCCATCCCTCAAATATGAGTCAGTTCCCTCCCATAAATATGAGTTAATTCCCTCGCTTAAATATGAGTTAGTTCCCTCCGGCAAATACGAATCAGTTCCCTCCCTTAAATATGAGCCAGTTCCCTCCCGTAAATACGAGTCAGCTCCCTCCCTTAAATATGAGTCAATTCCTTCCCTTCTCCAGTGCCTGACTCAGTTTCGAGTTGTTTTTGTTTTAGTGTTTAATTATTTGTTAGGTTTAACTATCACAGCGAGTTTCACATATAGACGCTAAACTTCCAATGGTGCAAAGAAATATACTTAGTTGGATGAAGTTTACTGAATCAGTTAGAAATGGCACACAGGTGACTCAAAGGAAGGGAAATTCTTAGGTCAAATAGAGGTCAACAAACTGAAAATTTATGGTAATAACCAACACAGTGGGAACACTCTCCAAAATTCCAAGTGCAGTAATAAATAAACCCGTTAACGCACTGGTTTGGGAGTTTCAGGAATCACTTGTCATTGGTTCGAATCCCCACCCGTTCCCTGATTTGATTTGCTAGGAAACAAGAGAGTTACATCTTCACTGGAAACGACGAAAACTGATCCATTAACTCACTTTGACTCAACAGTCCCAAGCGCTTCCGCCATTATGCTGAGTGAGTTGTGTAATCTCTGGAGGGTTATCCTGGACACTAGTACGTGATAGATATCTTATATATATAATAATATATATATATATATATATATATATATATATATATATATATATATATATATATATAATATATATATAATATATATGTATATATATATATATATCGAAAGATCTTTGATGGGTTTTGAAGCGACGGGAAAATATCCAAGTTGGGTCATATCTTCAGAATAAACACTGAGTATAATAATAATGATAATAATAATAATAATAATAATAATAATAATAATAATAATAATAATAATAATAATAATAATATTATTATTATTAATTATTATTATTATTATTATTATTATTATTATTATTATTATTATTATTCAAAACACTGGCTGTGTCTCGCCTAGGATAGACGATCCCCCCCCCATCAAGAAAAAAGAAACAGTTCACCATCATTCAGTCAATCGCTGTCTTGCCAGAAGCATCTTGACATCATGCCAGTTCATCCTTCCACTGACTGTGGTGAGTCATGGTAGGAAAGTGTTGAGGAAATTGATATAATTGACACTGAGTTATCTTTAAGTGTATGAAGAGAGGTTATTGATAAGATCATTCCTCTTATTAACAAGTGAGCACTAGAGGTAACCTGTGATGCAGTGATCACTTGTGGTACAGTGCAGTGAGGCTGCCATGTGGAGAAATGCAACTGCAGTTGACAAAGTCTTTGATTGTCAATTATCTTGAAGATCAAGTGAGTTATTTCTCAGTAACTTGATCATTTTAACCCTTACATTGTTCTTATTGTGTGCTTGCTTCAGCCTGGCGTCCGTCAAACACACACACACACACACACAGGGTTCAAGGAGAGTGACCTAGTAGCGACCAGTGAAGATGCGGGGCCAGCAGCTTGGACTCGACACCTGCAACCTCAACCTCAACTAAGTGAGTACACGATAACACTCATGGAGCAGGGATAGAGTGGACCTAGTAGTGACCAGTAAAGAGGCGGGACCAGGAGCTATGAATCGACCCCTGCAACCACAAATAAGTGAGTACACGCACACACACACACACACACACACACACACACACACACACACACACACACACACACACACACACACACACACACACACACACATACACACACACACACACACACACATACACACACACACACACACACACACACACACACACACACACACACACACACATACACACACACACACACACACACATACACACACACACACACACACACACATACACACACACACACACACACACACCACACACACACACACACACACACACACACACACACACATACACACATACACACACACACACATACACACACACACACACACACACACACACACACACACACACACACACACACACACACAAGATGAGTAAAGAATACTGATGGTGCAAACATTTCGTCCAACCAGACGTGAAAAACACGCATTTCCACACGAATTAAGAAAATTGAAACCCATTATTCTAACCGAAACTAACAAATTGCAAGAGGCTCCAGCGCAAAGTTGCAAACCACGTTTTACTTAACTCACAATGCTGAGACTCAGTATACATTATAAGCTACTACCTTCCATACATAACATAATAACGCGACAGCAAAACAAATGACTGGATTGTGAGTTGTTCAAGTCCTGCCGGTCCCGTGGTTTGTAAAGTCTGTAGATAACAACATTCCTATCACTGCAGCATTCCTATCACTGCAGCATTCCTATCACTGCAGCATTCCTATCACTGCAGCATTCCTATCATTGCAGCATTCCTATCATTGCAGCATTCCTGTCACTGCAGCATTTCTATCACTGCAGCATTCCTATCATTGCAGCATTCCTATCATTGCAGTATTCCTATCACAGCAGTATTCCTATCACTGCAGCACTCCTATCACTGCAGTATTCCTATCACTGCAGCACTCCTATCACTGCAGCACTCCTATCACTGCAGTATTCCTATCACTGCAGTATTCCTATCACTGCAGCATTCCTATCACTGCAGCACTTCTATCACTGCAGCACTCCTATCACTGCAGTATTCCTATCACTGCAGTATTCCTATCACTGCAGTATTCCTATCACTGCAGTATTCCTATCACTGCAGCACTCCTATCACTGCAGCACTCCTATCACTGCAGTATTCCTATCACTGCAGCACTCCTATCACTGCAGTATTCCTATCACTGCAGCACTCCTATCAATGCAGCACTCCTATCACTGCAGTATTCCTATCACTGCAGCACTCCTATCACTGCAGCATTCCTATCACTGCAGCACTCCTATCATTGCAGCACTCCTATCACTGCAGTATTCCTATCACTGCAGCATTCCTATCACTGCAGCACTCCTATCAATGCAGCACTCCTATCACTGCAGTATTCCTATCACTGCAGCATTCCTATCACTGCAGCACTTCTATCACTGCAGCACTCCTATCACTGCAGTATTCCTATCACTGCAGTATTCCTATCACTGCAGTATTCCTATCACTGCAGTATTCCTATCACTGCAGCACTCCTATCACTGCAGCACTCCTATCACTGCAGTATTCCTATCACTGCAGCACTCCTATCACTGCAGTATTCCTATCACTGCAGCACTCCTATCAATGCAGCACTCCTATCACTGCAGTATTCCTATCACTGCAGCACTCCTATCACTGCAGCATTCCTATCACTGCAGCACTCCTATCATTGCAGCACTCCTATCACTGCAGTATTCCTATCACTGCAGCATTCCTATCACTGCAGCACTCCTATCAATGCAGCACTCCTATCACTGCAGTATTCCTATCACTGCAGTATTCCTATCACTGCAGTATTCCTATCACTGCAGCACTCCTATCAATGCAGCACTCCTATCATTGCAGTATTCCTATCACTGCAGCACTCCTATCATTGCAGCATTACTATCACTGCAGCATTCCTATCATTGCAGCACTCCTATCATTGCAGCATTACTATCACTGCAGCATTCCTATCACTGCAGCACTCCTATCACTGCAGTATTCCTATCACTGCATTATTCCTATCACTGCAGTATTCCTATCACTGCAGCACTCCTATCACTGCAGTATTCCTATCACTGCAGCATTACTATCACTGCAGCATTCCTATCACTGCAGTATTCCTATCACTGCAGCATTACTATCACTGCACCATTCCTATCAATGCAGCACTCCTATCACTGCAGTATTCCTATCACTGCAGTATTCCTATCACTGCAGTATTCCTATCACTGCAGCACTCCTATCATTGCAGTATTCCTATCACTGCAGCACTCCTATCATTGCAGCATTACTATCACTGCAGCATTCATATCACTGCAGCACTCCTATCCCTGCAGCATTCCTATCACTGCAGCATTCCTATCACTGCAGTATTCCCTATCACTGCAGCACTCCTATCATTGCAGTATTCCTATCACTGCAGCACTCCTATCATTGCAGCATTACTATCACTGCAGCACTCCTATCACTGCAGCACTCGTATCATTGCAGCATTACTATCACTGCAGCATTCCTATCACTGCAGCACTCCTATCATTGCAGCATTACTATCACTGCAGCATTCCTATCACTGCAGCACTCCTATCCCTGCAGCATTCCTATCACTGCAGTATTCCTATCACTGCAGCACTCCTATCATTGCAGCATTACTATCACTGCAGCACTCCTATCACTGCAGCACTCCTATCATTGCAGTATTCCTATCACTGCAGCACTCCTATCATTGCAGCATTATTATCACTGCAGCATTCCTATCACTGCAGCACTCCTATCATTGCAGCATTACTATCACTGCAGCATTCCTATCACTGCAGCACTCCTATCCCTGCAGCATTCCTATCACTGCAGTATTCCTATCACTGCAGCACTCCTATCATTGCAGCATTACTATCACTGCAGCACTCCTATCACTGCAGCACTCCTATCATTGCAGTATTCCTATCACTGCAGCACTCCTATCATTGCAGCATTACTATCACTGCAGCATTCCTATCACTGCAGCACTCCTATCACTGCAGCACTTCTGTCACTGCAGCATTCCTGTCACTGCAGCATTACTATCACTGCAGCACTTCTATCACTGCAGCACTTCTGTCACTGCAGCATTCCTATCACTGCAGCATTACTATCACTGCAGCACTTCTATCACTGCAGCATTACTATCACTGCAGCACTTCTATCACTGCAGCACTCCTATCACTGCAGCATTACTATCACTGCAGCACTTCTATCACTGCAGCACTCCTATCACTGCAGCACTTCTATCACTGCAGCACTTCTATCACTGCAGCATTCCTATCACTGCAGCATTACTATCACTGCAGCACTTCTATCACTGCAGCACTCCTATCACTGCAGCACTCCTATCACTGCAGCACTTCTATCACTGCAGCACTCCTATCACTGCAGCACTTCTATCACTGCAGCACTCCTATCACTGCAGCACTTCTATCACTGCAGCATTCCTATCACTGCAGCACTCCTATCACTGCAGCATTACTATCACTGCAGCACTCCTATCACTGCAGCATTCCTATCACTGCAGCACTTCTATCACTGCAGCATTACTATCACTTCAGCATTCCTATCACTGCAGCACTCCTATCACTGCAGCACTCCTATCACTGCAGCATTCCTATCACTGCAGCACTCCTATCACTGCAGCACTCCTATCACTGCAGCACTTCTATCACTGCAGCATTCCTATCACTGCAGCACTCCTATCACTGCAGCATTCCTATCACTGCAGCACTTCTATCACTGCAGCATTACTATCACTGCAGCATTCTTATCACTGCAGCACTTCTATCACTGCAGCATTACTATCACTGCAGCATTCCTATCACTGCAGCACTTCTATCACTGCAGCATTACTATCACTGCAGCATTCCTATCACTGCAGCACTTCTATCACTGCAGCATTCCTATCACTGCAGCACTTCTATCACTGCAGCATTCCTATCACTGCAGCACTCCTATCACTGCAGCATTACTATCCCTGCAGCATTTCTATCACTGCAGCACTCCTATCACTGCAGCATTCCTATCACTGCAGCACTTCTATCACTGCAGCATTACTATCACTGCAGCATTCCTATCACTGCAGCACTTCTATCACTGCAGCATTACTATCACTGCAGCATTCCTATCACTGCAGCACTTCTATCACTGCAGCATTCCTATCACTGCAGCACTCCTATCACTGCAGCATTACTATCACTGCAGCATTCCTATCACTGCAGCACTCCTATCACTGCAGCATTTCTATCACTGCAGCATTACTATCACTGCAGCATTCCTATCACTGCACCCATCCTCACATTACAGAATTTCACACATTGCAGCATTCTTTACACTACAAAATTACTGACACTGCAGCACTTCTAAATTACTAACATTACAGCATTTCTAGTATTGCAGCATTATTGAAATTAAAGCATATCTAACATTGGACCTTTGCTCACATTACGGCATTTTTAGCATTACAGCATTCCTAGCATTACAGCATTCCTGACATTACACTGAAGCACTCCTAACATTGCAGCATTCCTAGTATTACAGCATTCCTCACATTACAGCATTCCCTACACAACATCATTCCATAGTCATCAACCCGCCTCACCTCTGCTTCAGAAACGGCGGTAAGAGTCCCACAGCGCCTGGACGGAGTAAAACATTATCAGGGCTAATTCAACAGGAGGAAACAAAATGTATCGCTAATTCCCAGAATCAAGAGCCCTTCTCTCTAATCAAGGCACGTCAATAAGGGCCTCACTGACGTGTTTGTTAAACCCAAACTGTAACAAGTGTAAAAAAAAAAATAAACATTAAACGCCGACCTAAACAGTCAGAAAACATTGGCCCAAAAAACTTCATCATTACAGATAATATAAATTTTAATTACTTTTTTCTCCCTGGTGAATTACATTTCGTGACTTCCATTGCGCAATGGTTCGTGATGAAAATATATCTCAGGCAGAAGGTAATTTAGTTATCTTAAATTACATTATGTTTTTAAAACAGACTTCTAAATTATCAAAAAACTGAATTTCATGGTTGCATTGCTATAAAAATGAGTTTTGGTTGAATTACGATGTTGCACAGTTTGTAAGGTGGATGATGTGCTAGTGTGGTGGATGATGTGCTAGCTGTGAGGTGGATGATGTGCTAGTGTGGTGGATGATGTGCTAGCTGTGAGGTGGATGATGTGCTAGTGTGGTGGATGATGTGCTAGTGTGGTGGATGATGTGCTAGTGTGGTGGATGATGTGCTAGCTGTGAGGTGGATGATGTGCTAGTGTGGTGGATGATGTGCTAGTGTGTGGATGATGTGTAGTGTGGTGGATGATGTGCTAGTGTGGTGTATGATGTGCTAGTGTGGTGGATGATGTGCTAGTGTGGTGTATGATGTGCTAGTGTGGTGGATGATGTGCTAGTGTGGTGGATGATGTGCTAGTGTGGTGTATGATGTGCTAGTGTGGTGGATGATGTGCTAGTGTGGTGGATGATGTGCTAGTGTGGTGGATGATGTGCTAGTGTGGTGGATGATGTGCTAGTGTGGTGATGATGTGCAAGTGTGGTGGATGATGTGCTAGTGTGTGGATGATGTGCTGTGTGGTGGATGATGTGCTAGTGTGGTGGATGATGTGCTAGCTGTGAGGTGGACAGCAAGCTGGTGTGGTGGATGGTGTGCTAGCTGTGAGGTGGATGATGTGCTAGTGTGGTGGATGGTGTGCTAGTGTGGTGGATGATGTGCTAGCTGTGAGGTGGATGATGTGCTAGTGTGGTGGATGATGTGCTAGTGTGGTGGATGATGTGCTAGCTGTGAGGTGGATGATGTGCTAGTGTGGTGGATGATGTGCTAGTGTGGTGGATGATGTGCTAGCTGTGAGGTGGAAGATGTGCTAGCTGTGAGGTGGACAGCAAGCTGGTGTGGTGGATGGTGTGCTAGCTGTGAGGTGGATGATGTGCTAGTGTGGTGGATGGTGTGCTAGCTGTGAGGTGGGCAGCAAGCTGGTGTGGTGGATGGTGTGCTAGCTGTGAGGTGGATGATGTGCTAGTGTGGTGGATGATGTGCTAGCTGTGAGGTGGATGATGTGCTAGTGTGGTGGATGATGTGCTAGCTGTGAGGTGGACAGCAAGCTGGTGTGGTGGATGGTGTGCTAGCTGTGAGGTGGATGATGTGCTAGTGTGGTGGATGGTGTGCTAGCTGTGAGGTGGGCAGCAAGCTGGTGTGGTGGATGGTGTGCTAGCTGTGAGGTGGACACAGCAAGCTAGTGTGGTGGATGGTGTGCTAGCTGTGAGGTGGACACAGCAAGCTAGTGTGGTGGATGATGTGCTAGCTGTGAGGTGGATGATGTGCTAGTGTGGTGGATGGTGTGCTAGCTGTGAGGTGGATGAAGCAGGCTAGTGTGGTGGATGGTGTGCTAGCTGTGAGGTGGATACAGCAAGCTGGTGTGGTGGATGGTGTGCTAGCTGTGAGGTGGACACAGCAAGCTAGTGTGGTGAATGGTGTGCTAGCTGTGAGGTGGATGGTGTGCTAGCTGTGAGGTGGATGAAGCAGGCTAGTGTGGTGGATGGTGTGCTAGCTGTGAGGTGGACACAGCAAACTAGTGTGGTGGATGGTGTGCTAGCTGTGAGGGGACACAGCAAGCTAGTGTGGTGGATGGTGTGCTAGCTGTGAGGTGGATACAGCAAGCTGGTGTGGTGGATGGTGTGCTAGCTGTGAGGTGGACACAGCAAGCTAGTGTGGTGGATGGTGTGCTAGCTGTGAGGTGGATGAAGCAGGCTAGTGTGGTGGATGGCGTGCTAGCTGTGAGGTGGATACAGCAAGCTGGTGTGGTGGATGGTGTTCTAGCTGTGAGGTGGATACAGCAAGCTGGTGTGGTGGATGGTGTGCTAGCTGTGAGGTGGATAAAGCTAGTGTGGTGGATGGTGTGCTAGCTGTGAGGTGGATAAAGCTAGTGTGGTGGATGGTGTGCTAGTTGTGAGGTGGATAAAGCAAGGCTACTGTTGCAGATGGTGTGCTAGCTGTGAGGTGGATAAAGCTAGTGTGGTGGATGGTGTGCTAGTTGTGAGGTGGATAAAGCAAGGGTACTGTGGTGGATGGTGTGCTAGCTGTTAGGTGGACACAACAAGCTAGTGTGGTGGATGGTGTGCTAGCTGTGAGGTGGATACAGCAAGCTAGTGTGGTGGATGGTGTGCTAGCTGTGAGGTGGATGAAGCAAGCTAGTGTGGTGGATGGTGTGCTAGCTGTGAGGTGGATGAAGCAAGCTAGTGTGGTGGATGGTGTGCTAGCTGTGAGGTGGACACAGCAAGCTAGTGTGGTGGATGGTGTGCTAGCTGTGAGGTGGATGAAGCAAGCTAGTGTGGTGGATGGTGTGCTAGCTGTGAGGTGGATGAAGCAAGCTAGTGTGGTGGATGGTGTGCTAGCTGTGAGGTGGACACAGCAAGCTAGTGTGGTGGATGGTGTGCTAGCTGTGAGGTGGATGAAGCAAGCTAGTGTGGTGGATGGTGTGCTAGCTGTGAGGTGGATACAGTAACTTAGTGTGGCTGAACTGAAATACAATAGCCATTTCTTCAATGTCCTCATCTGGTTGATAATATTACTACACTATAACAGCAAAACTAATACATTGCATCTCAGTCTTGCAACGTATCACAATACACAACACATAACATTTACAACACGCAATGCACACACACAACAACATAACAAACACAACACTCAGAAGATACACACAGCACACAACACTCAACACAACACAAAATACACATACACACAACACATACAAAATTACAACTGAAACCAGCACATCACTCACTCCATTTGACTCGCTTAACTGTCTCACAGTAAATCTTCTCACCTCATGAATTTCTCTCACACTCACCAAAGTGACCTGACTTTACAGGTAACCTGACGACCCAGGGCAGGAAATATCCTAATTACCTGGAATTACGACTAATTTCCAAGTGGGAATTCAGTAGGTCGTTAACATTCACTGAAGGGAAAAATTCAGATTTTTAATTGTCCAGGCTGTCCTGGAACTGTGGCAGGTAAGCGTGTGGATTGCAACGTTGCTTGGGTTTGCCAAAACACTGCCCTGCCAGACGTGCAGAAGTCCTTTTTTTGTCATTTATTTAAGGCAAAATATACGTTTTTTTTTTTTAGGCTTTTGTAACCAACTTATACTGACCTAACCCTCCGCACCCCAGCCTAATCTATTCTAAAATAACCTAACTATATATATATATATATATATATATATATATATATATATATATATATATATATATATATATATATATATATATATATATATATATATATATATATATATATATATATATATATATATTTATATATGTATATATTTATCATCATGCTCCTTTATCTCTCTCTCTCTGTCATTTTCATTATTCTCCTTCCCCTATCTTTTCATTCTCTCCTCTTAATAATACGGAATGAAAAATTATTTGACTTTTATTGGACAATGTTGGAACTCTTGCTCCCCCACTGCCCTGACTCAGGGAATGTCTCCACTGGAATGACACTCCAGTGATTCCTCCGGAGTGGTTCTCCTGGAATGACTGATGTGGATTTGTTCTCTTGTAATAGTTCACCTGGAGGAGTTCTCATGTAGTAGTAATAGTAGTAGTTTAACGCTAGTAGTTTAATAACTCGACTATGATGAGACTGAGACAGATACCCTGAAGTGACTCTGGAATGATTTGACTTGAGTGCTTGAACCGAAATGGTGCGACTGAAGTGGCAGACTGGAGTAAATACTTTTATTAAGTGGTATTTCCAATGGCACTTTTGACAGGGAGAACTTTCACTATACGACGCTTCAGCAAAAAATAGTTTAGGTGAGGTTAGAGTAGGTTACCACTTGCCAATTTGTTCCCTGGCTTGTCCACTTGTATAAAGCCCCTTGTGACTGTCTTCTCCATTACCTTACGTTGTATGTACGTAAGGTAATGGTATGTCGTTTAACCTTTAATGTCTCATTTTTAAGATTATGGGATAACATCCGGTGTCTTCCGGATCTCTGGCTGCTGTTCTGCCTTCGTTGACTTGTTGATTTTAGCCAGTGGATTAGACAGTGATTCAGCTACAGTACCTCTTGTAGAACCCAAGGTAACACTTCGTCGGTTCCCACTGCTTTTGATATATCCAAAGTTTTTTCATCTCGGGCGTTTGTATAGTGTTATCTACCCACTTGTTAACCACTTGTCTTTAACTCTCTGGTGTTGCTTTTGTTTCCACTGGTCGACCTTCTTTATATCGTTTATTCAGCTCCTCACAGATTTCCACGTTGTTTCTAGTGTCTTTTCATCCTTCCATCATCACTTTTATTGCTTTGTCTTTCTTCTGATGTGGCTGTGAAACTACTTCGGTCCAGACTCGACTTTTGCTGCTATGTCATTATTTGTTGCTATGTCATTCTTTGTTGCTATGTCATTCTTTTCTGCTATGTCATTCTTTGCTGCTATGTCATTCTTTACTGCTATGTCATTCTTTGCTACTATGTCATTCTTTGCTGCTATATCATTGCTTGCTACTATGTCATTCTTTGCTACTGTGTCATTCTTTACTGCTATGTCATTCTTTGCTACTATGTCATTCTTTGCTATGTCATTCTTTGCTACTATGTCATTCTTTACTGCTATGTCATTCTTTGCTACTATGTCATTCTTTGCTGCTATGTCATTCTTTGCTACTATGTCATTCTTTGTTGCTATGTCATTCTTTACTGTTATGTCATTCTTTGCTACTATGTCATTCTTTACTGCTATGTCATTCTTTGCTACTATGTCATTCTTTGCTGCTATGTCATTCTTTGCTACTATGTCATTCTTTGCTGCTATGTGATTCTTTGCTACTATGTCATTCTTTGCTACTATGTCATTCTTTACTGCTATGTCATTCTTTGCTACTATGTCATTCTTTACTGCTATGTCATTCTTTGCTACTATGTCATTCTTTGTTGCTATGTCATTCTTTACTACTATGTCATTCTTTACTGTTATGTCATTCTTTGCTACTATGTCATTCTTTACTGCTATGTCATTCTTTGCTACTATGTCATTCTTTACTGCTATGTCATTCTTTGCTACTATGTCATTCTTTACTGCTATGTCATTCTTTGCTACTATGTCATTCTTTACTGCTATGTCATTCTTTGCTACTATGTCATTCTTTGCTGCTATGTCATTCTTTGCTACTATGTCATTCTTTGCTGCTATGTCATTCTTTGCTACTATGTCATTCTTTGCTGCTATGTCATTCTTTGCTACTATGTCATTCTTTGCTACTATGTCATTCTTTGCTGCTATGTCATTCTTTGCTGCTATGTCATTCTTTGCTGCTATGTCATTCTTTGCTGCTATGTCATTCTTTGCTACTATGTC
>NC_069431.1:12297998-12310498 GCF_026875155.1 Cherax quadricarinatus | reverse complement strand
CGCTATAGAAGTGGTACTTCCCTATATATATATATATATATATATATATTATATTTATAATTAAATATATATAATATATATATTATATATAATATATTATATATATATATATATATATAAATAATATATTTTATAATATATATATATATATATATATAATATATAATATATATATATATATATATATATATATATATTTTTTATTTATTTTTATTAAACACACTGGCCGATTCCCACCAAGGCAGGGTGGCCCGAAAAAGAAAACTTTCACCATCATTCACTCCATCACTGGGCTTGCCAGAAGGGTGCTTTACACTACAGTTTTTAAACTGCAACATTAAAAACCCCTCCTTCAGAGTGCAGGCACTGTACTTCCCATCTCCAGGGCTCAAGTCCGGCCTGCCGGTTTCCCTGAATCCCTTCATAAATGTTACTTTGCTCACACTCCAACAGCACGTCAAGTATTAAAAACCATTTGTCTCCATTCACTCCTATCAAACACGCTCATGCATGCCTGCTGGAAGTCCAAGCCCCTCGCACAAAACCTCCTTTACCCCCCCCTCCAGCCTTTCCTAGGCCCCAACCCCTACCCCCGCCTTCCTTCCACTACAGACTGATACACTCTTGAAGTCATTCTGTTTCGCTCCATTCTCTCTACAGTCCGAACCACCTCAACAACCCTTCCTCAGCCCTCTGGACAACAGTTTTTGAATCCCGCAAACCCCCTCCTAACTTCCAAACTACGAATTCTTTTGCATTTATTTTACTCCACAAAATTGCCCCCGACATGACATCTCCACGCCTCCCGCCTTTCACCTGCTGCAACATTCATCACCCACGCTTCACACCCATATAAGAGAGTTGGTAAAACTATACTCTCATACATTCCCCTCTTTGCCTCCAAGGACAAAGTTCTTTGTCTCCACCCGACTCCTAAGTGCACCACTCACTCTTTTTCCCCCATCAATTCTAAGATTCACCTCATCTTTCATAGACCCATCTGCTGCACGTCCACTCCCAAATATCTGAATACGTTCACCTCCTCCATTTCTCTCTCCCTCCAATCTGATATTCAATCTTTCATCACCTAATCTTTTTGTTATCCTATAACCTTACTCCCTTTTCCCGTATTCCCCCTTTAATTTTCTTCTTTTGCACACCCTACCAAATTCATTTCCCCCAATCTCTGCAACTTCTCTTCAGAATCTCCCAAGAGCACAGTGTCATCAGCAAAGAGCAGCTGTGGGCAACTCCCACTTTGTGTGTGATTCTTTATCTTTTAACTCCACGCCTCTTGCCAAGACCCTCGCATTTACTTCTCTTACAACCCCATCTATAAATATATTAAACAACCAAAGGTGACATCCCCACATCCTTGTCTAAGGCCTACTTTTACTGGAAAAAATTTCCCTCTTTCCTACATACTCTAACTTGAGCCTCACTATCCCCGTAAAAACTCTTCACTGCTTTCAGTAACCTACCTCCTTTCACCCTACACTTGCAACATCTGCCACATTGCCCCCTATCCACCCTCATACGCCTTTTTCCCAAAACCATAAATCCCCAAAGACCTCTTTAGCCTTATCTAAATACTGTTCACTTATATTTTCACTGTAAACAAACCCGGTCCACACACCCCCTTTCCCCTTCTAAAGCCTCCTTGTTCATCTGCTATCCTATTCTCCGTCTTACTCTTAATTCTTTCAATTTATAACTCTACCATAAAACTTTGCCAGGTACACCAACAGACTATCCCCCTATAATTTTTGCACTCTCTTTATCCCCTTTGCCTTTATAAAAAGGAAATATACATGCTCTTGCCAATCCCTGGTATTTTTCCCTTCCATCTTTATTAAATAATTGCCCCAAACCACTCCAAAACATATCCCCCCTGTTTTTAAACATTTCATCATTATCCCACAACCCCGGTGCCTTACCCCCTTTTTCACTTACCTCTGCCCACGAATTTCCCCCCCACACTCACAACGGCCTTCCTCACTCCTCAAATGTTATTCCCCTTCCCTATACACGAAATCACAGCTTCCCTATCTTCATAAATTCAATTCCTAAAAAATTTTCCTCCACTTCCCCCAATCCCCAAAATTTCCCTTTTAATAACTCCCTCCCTTTTTATACAAATCCTTTTTGTTCTCTAGGCTTTCTAACTTGTTTTCTCACCCCAAAACTTTTTTTTTATTTTCAACAAAATTTGTTTATAACTCTACCCACTCTCTCTTTGCTCTCTTTTTACATTTCTTCACCCTCTCTTAACCTCTCTCTTTTTTCTCCAATACTCTTCCCTCCTTGCATCACTTCAAACTTGTAAATTCTCAAATGCAAATTTTTTCTCCCTTAATCTCTTTCCACCCACTTTTTCCAAACCAAGCCTCCTCTTCCCCCCTGCACCATTTCCTGTAACCACAAATTTTTGTTTAAACACCCCAAAACCCCACCCATTTTTAATCCTCCCCCCCAAAACCTTTTTCGACCCATTCCCTATGCCCCATTAGCCCATCTTTTCCTCCAATAGCTGTTTAAAATCTTACCCTAATTGCCCCCTTTTTTGGGTTTAAAAAACCTTTCACCCCCTCTCTTCCCTGATGTTCAATTCTCCTTGAATCCCACTCCCTTTTTACTTTTCATTAGCTAAAACTAGAAAGTGTTTCTGATATATTGGGGCCCCCCCTTAAACATGAAACATCCTAAAGGTCAACTCAACAGCCCTTTATCTCCCCATACAAAACCCAAAAAACTATTTTCCCATTTGGGGCCTAACATATTTTGTATATTTAAATTTACCCCTTTTTTTTCTTAAATTTATGTTTTAAAACCTATAACAAACCCCCTTTCTATAAAAAGGGTTCAAAAAAAGGGGCTCCCATTATCATTTACACCTGGCACCCCAAACTTAAACCTACCACACCCCTCAAAAATTTTCTCTCCTTTACCCTTTCCCCCGGTTCCCCTACCACAAATTAACTCTCCCATTTTTGGGTTCAAAAGGCCCTTTGATTTCCCATTTAAAACATCTCCCAAAATCTCTCTTCTCCTCTGCATTCCCTCTTCTCCAGGTGCTTAACCTTATTATAAACCCATTTCTCGCACCCAAAATTTTTCTTTAATCCCATAATTCTTGAATTTACACTTCATTTTTTCCTTTTCCCCTTTCCTTAACTTTTTAATTTAACATTACTGCAATTTTTCCCTTTGCTCTAACCCCCTTCAGTTACTCCAGATTTAATCCCCATTTTTTCCCCCCCCCTTGAAACTCTCCTACCCCCTTCACTTTGTTTCGTTAGAGCCAGGAATCCAACTTCTTTTAAATTTTTAACATCACAATCATTTTTCTTGTCCCTCCGCACTACATCCAGCACATTTTAAACATCCCATTTTTTAAAGTTTTTTTCTTCTTTTTTTTTGTAAATGTAAACAGGAGAAGGGGTTTTCCAGCCCATTGCTCCCGGTTTTTGGCCTCATACGACAAGCATGGGTTACGGAGGAAAAATTCTTTTTTCCCCTTCCCCCTGGACAATAGAAGAAGTAAAAAAGAAAAAAAAGCTATTTAGAAAAAGGAGAAAAACCAGATGTGTTAAAATATTTATGGCATGTGCTGTTTGGGGAAATGGACCAAAGTGTAAATAGGTAGCAAGGAAAATCCCCGTTTTCTACGGGTTTATGAGACAGAAAAAGAAACCAGCAATCCCACCATCATGCCCAAAAAAGTTACAGGTTTTTGTTTTTTACAGTCATCGGCGGACGGTAGTACTTCCCTGGGTGGGTTTTCTGTCTACCAAACCCCTCCCCTCGCCCCTCCCTTTTCTAATAAAAAAACACACCCTTGTTTGGGTTTCGAAAGTCTACTTGTGCATTGTTTCCCTCCACTTTACGGGAAATGGGAATTTGGCTTTAAATTAGGTAAAATATCTGGGCATAAAATACACTCTTTGTAAAGAAAACGTCTTTTACTTAAACGCCTGATTTTTATTCTTTTAATGATATATATATATATATATATATATATTATATTAAATATATATATATATTATATATATTATAAAATAAGGGAAAATACCACCCCTATAGCTGGAATGGGGGCCCCCCATCCTTCAAGAGGAAAACAAAAAAAAAGTACCTCAAGAAAACTCAAGGGTTTTCCCCGGGGCTGTTTGAATATTTTCTTCTCCTACCACCCCCCATAATTTGGGGGGTTTTTAATTCTATGGAAACATTTATTAATAAAAAATACATTTTCAGAAAAAAAAAATAAAATGGAAAACAAAGGGACAATGTAAACAAAGAAGGGAAAATTTTCCCTCCGCTCCTCCCGGGGTGGACGTAGCCAAATATGCAGCAAAACATTTCCCCTCTGGATGGCGACGCTGAGGCGCGGGGAACATGAAAGGGGCTGCCCTTGGTCCCTGGTGGGTCGAGAGTCGGAAAACCCAATTCTTTAAGGAAACGTGGGGCATTTTTTTCCCCATGATCCCAAGGTCTCCGACCCCACGGGGAAAAATTGATACTGTTGGCAAATGTCCCGTATTTGCTGATCTTGTACCCCTCCCTGGGTCAGCACTCCCCTGTCGCCCCCACTGTGATGGATTAGGTGTCAGCCAGTGGGACACACAGGTATAGCCCCCATGCTAAGAGCTTGCCTTTCTCCAAGATAGATGGTGATCCCTGGGGGCGGTTTGCGGGGTTTTTGTGGTATTTTTTTCTGAAAGGGGATCGGGCTCCCTCTGGGCAGGGCATCCAGCTGTAGAAAGGGGTTCCCTTTTTAATGATGTCGTTGACCCCATTGTGTCTTCATCCAGCCCTTTGGGTTTTTGGAACATTTTAAGACCATGTATCCGATTGCTGCTTGCACCGCCGCAAATACACATATATTCTTGTGAAATGGGCAGAAAGGCGCAAGCCACTGAAAAAGGGAGGGTCTTAGGGTCGAGTCGCTTTTCCCCCATTGCCAAAGGGGGAACTGTTTGGGGGAAAGCCCCCCGGAGGGGGTGCACTCACGCCTGGAGACGGGGAATCTCCCATCTGATGTTGCAGCCCTGACAGTTGGGAAGCACCCTTTTTTAGCAATTGGGGATCCCAGCTTGACTGTTGAGGTTTCAGAGAGGCGCTGTCTGAACTCCCAAATTTTCCAACCTTCCTGGCTGGCGGGGTCCCCCCGAGGGCCATCAGACCCTTTTTTTTTTTTGGTGCCCCTCATTGTGTGCCCTCCGCAAAAAAGGGGGCGGAATCAGGCCCATTGCAGTGGGTAACAACCCTTCGGCGCCCAGTCGCCAAGCTGCAGTAAGAAGGGGGAGCAGAGGCTGCGCAAAGCTGAAACCAAATCAGCCGGTTTCGGGGTTCAACAGGGCTGTAAACAGCTGCCCACGAGCACGAGTATATATAAAAACATGTCCTATGAAAAAGCCTTTGGGCAAAAATTGGACTTTGCCAAGCTTTCAAAATCAGTCCCGAAGGGGTCTCCTCCAAACTTTTAAAAAAACTTTTCCCTTTTCCCCCTTTTCCCTTCAAGAATCGTGTTATAGGTGACTTTAAAAAATATTGTTGGGGGCCATAAATTGACTCTTTTGAGGGCGTGCAACAGGGGGGCCCCTCGCCCCCTTTCTATTTGTTTGGTCATCAAGGGAAATCACGGAGGCACCCTCCGCGAGCTCAAAATCTGTTTTCCCGGACGACGGGGCCCTGGGGGCACAAAAGATCTCCCCCTGGGGGACACATAAAAATTTAAAAACAAGGGGAAAGCCGGCCTTTTTTTTAAAAACCCCCCCCCAAATGTGAAAAAGTTTTTCCAAACAAAAGTTGATACAGAATATTATACCCTTTTTTACCAGGAGCACGAGCCATTATCCAGCCAATAGCACTCTCCTCGGTGCTCCTCTTGGGTCCAAATGCCATCGATCTGGTCCTAGGAAAAAAAGTCTCAGACCTCCGGACGATGGAAAGCAGGATGAAAGACATTGACACACACGATGCCTTCTACCTACTCACCAGGTGCCTGTCAACGCCAAAACTTACCTATTTTCTGAGATGCACCCAGCCTTCAGCAGCCAAAACTCAAGGAATATGACTCTCATCCTGAAGGCCATGCTAGAGAGTGTATTGAATCTTTCCCTTGACGATGGACAGTGGTTGCAAGCCTCACTTCCGGTCAGGCTTGGAGGGCTAGGAGTACGCAGATCCTCCCAGATTGCTCTACCAGCTTTCCTATCCTCTTCCATTGCATCAAACGAGTTGATAAGACAAATTCTTCCTGACACCCTCAGTGACTCAGCAGGAATAGAAGACCCTAGCTATGTAATATATATATATATATGTATATATATATATATATATATACATAAAGAATAATAATCAGGTACGATAAGTCACAGACGTTTTCTTTACACAAGAGTGTACTTTATGACAGACTAGTTTACCTACACTGGAGCCAAACTTCATTTGCAGTAAAGTGGACGGACAATGCACAGAGTAGACTTTCGTATTCAATCAACGTGTGTGTTTTTATTAGAGAGGGAGAGCGAGAGAGAGAAAGAAAAGACAGACAGAGAGAGAGAGAGACAGAGAGAGAGAGAGATGAGAGAGAGAGAGAGAGAGAAGAGAGAGAGAGAGAGAGAGAGAGAGAGAGAGAGAGAGAGAGATGAGAGAGAGAGAGGGGGAGAGATAGAGAGAGAGAGAGAGATCAGAGAGAGAGAGAGAGAGAGAGAGAGAGAGAGAGAGAGAGAGAGAGAGAGAGAGAGAACGGGGGTGCTGGTGGCTTGATTGGAACCATCTTTGGCTCACACACTGTAGGGTCCGGGATCGATCCCCGACACCATTCAAACATCGCTCATGTTTCTATACACCTGCTTCTCTTCTTCACCTAGCAGTAAGTAGGTTCCTGGGTGTTAGCAGACTGTTGTGGGTCGCATCCTGAAGATCAAGATTTATTTAAGCTGCCCGAAATGATCTACATAACCAGGGAGTTTCTATAAAGCATGCCACTGATGTCAGCTAGGTCTGTATCAGTTGTATAATATACCTGTATAAATAAATAAATATTATTATTATTATTATTATTATTATTATTATTATTATTATTATTATTATTATTATTATTGAAGAATTGAGACATTTATGCAGCATAGGGGAATCTTTATTGAAGAAACGTTTCGCCACACAGTGACTTCATCAGTCCATTACAAAGCAGGAAGGTATAAGGAGAGGAGGAGTTTGAGGTAATCAGTCCCTCAGCCTGGAGTCGATGTGTTCAGTCCATTAGTCTTATAGAAAGTACAGCATATGGCCGTAGACGTGGCTTATATACTGTAGTCAGGTGAGGCAAAGCAGGAGGATGCGGGGTCATAGTGGTACCATCCACTAGTCGAAGTAGGTCTTCGTCCAGAGGTTGGACAACAGTATATAAGCCACTGCTACGGCCCTGTGTTGTGCTTTCTACAAGATTGATGGACTGAACACATCGACTCCAGGCTGAGGGACTGATTACCTCAAACTCCTCCTCTCCTTACACCTTACTGCTTTGTATAAGACTGATGAAGCCACTGTGTGGCGAAACGTTTCTTCAATATAGATTCCCATATGTTGCATAAGTTCTTCAACTTGTCGGTTTTCAAAACCATTCATCACATTATTAATATTATTATAATGCAAGCATTTCCTCTTTCACAACAGTGAGTCTCAAGAAAAGAAAACTGGTCGATGTAGGGTCCTTGATTTCCCCAGTGAATTTGTCACCTGACTCCTTCAGAAACTTAACAACACGCTAGTCTCGTGCTCCCAGGGTCTTCCATTCTATTGGAAAGAAGGTGTAGCATGGTGCCTGACCTCTGTATTTGTTGATCTTCTGGGTCTGTCTCAACTGGCGGAACCCTACACCTTTGGCTTTGACCTAGCGTATTATGCACAGGTGTAGATGAGCAGGTGTAGTCCCCTGCTAACTGCTTACTATCTTTCCGGGTATAGCATAGCATAGTCACTAAATCTGTGTTGTAGCTGCCATCGGGACTGCGTACCCCGAGGTTCCCGTCCTGATGGGTAACAGGCGGTAGGAAAGCTTTTCTTCTGGTCTGTGACAGACGAGACCATGGAACCCAAATTAACCAGCTGGCGCACTGCCACAGATAGACACGTGTTCTGTGAGAATGGAGGCGGCTAGGCGAAGAGCTGTACAAGTGTTAATGGGCTGGGGTGTCGAGGTGAGTACCCACAGAGGAATTAGGAAAAGCCAAAAAGATGAAAGTCATAGCATGTGGTGCCTTCACCGCTAGGAGGTGAGTACTCCTTTCCTGAAGCACTGTCGAGTGACACTTAGTAGATTTCTCCTAGATGTCTTTGTCCCCGTGAGACTTCATGATCTGTGGGAGGAGTCTCTCTGCTTGAAGAGTCAGCAGAAATATCTCACTGCGCTGCTGCTTCCATGAAGTTTTGGGTTGTGAGTTCCTAACACCTTTCAAGCGGCCTGAGACTCTCTCATACACCACCTCACTGGATGCAGTACACGAGGAGAGAAATGCTGGTGATGCTATTTGCGTTGCCTTGCGAACTCCTATTTGCCCCGGTAACACTTAAGTGTTACTTGATCCCATTGTTGGTCTTCCAGAGATAGATTCAGCGCGAACCTGAACACTGGCCTCAATAGTAAGTAGTTTTTACTCAACCTATTTCTTGAGGTGTGCAAAGAAGGTGCACACCTCAAGAAATAGGTTAGTCTGGGCAGGAGACACAGAGCATTGTGGACATCCTTATTCCAGCCTCCAACCTCTTCAGTTCAGTTATTTTGTCCTCAGGGAATGTGTCGAAACTTCTGGTAGAATGGATATAATGGCAGTAATTACAAACTGGCTGATTGAGATGACTTCTCCTTTGGAGTTGTTGAGAAGGAGTCTCACTGCCTCTTTCCCTAACTTTACCATATGAAGCTGAAGATGAAGAAAATATAAGAAAAGGAGAACGAGAAGGCGAAATTTCATTAACTTAATTAAACTGATAAATATATGAAAACTGCAAATGTTACCCCAGGATTATAGAAGAAAATAATATCCCACAAATAGTAAAAGAAAACAAGATTTTATAGAGGGTAAACACTACTATTTCTATGCTACATAATTACAGTACACCTCATTACTGAAAATTAAGAAGGACAAAGGTATGTAAACTAAATATATCTCTATTTAAACACACTAAGAGATCATTCTAATACTTATTAAGAAATCACTGATTGTTAATGTACAGGTGACATAGAACCTTAATAACCACTGCGTAGTTGGTAGACTATAAACGCAGTGAAGAAATTCCAATTTCAAACCTGGATATCAATTATCTAACCAGCTTTCTATACTCGTAGTTGAGATGAATAAAGCCTGGCGAAAAACATAGATGGTGTTAGATGTGCATTTCTGCACATGTAACACCACTCCAGAGTAACTTCTGTTATCACCTTGCCAAACTAATTCACAAAATCCACTTCTCTCTAAGAACGTTTTCAAAGACGGTCGAAGATGAAGCAAATATATTATTATTATTATCATTAGTAGTATTAGTAGTAGTAGTAGGAGTGGTAGTGGTAGTAGTAGTAGTGGTAGTAGTAGTAGTAGTAGTAGTAGTGGTAGTAGTAGTAGTGGTAGTAGTAGTAGTAGTGATAGCAGAAGAAGGAGAAGTCAATCTTTTTAGGGATGTATTGGATATATAAGGCTCTTACATTAACAAATAAAGTGCCAGTTGAGACTGTACAACTTGTTGCCACTTCAGAAGTATAATCTTTATAGGTGTTACTTTAAAACTGGCAAAGAAAGTTGTAGATAACCAAGTCTATCTTTCAACACCATACCATTGGTGTTCCTACACAGTAGATGTAGATGGGAGACGGCCAGCGTGTTAACATATATAATTAGATAGATAGATAAATATAGATATATTCAGTAAGATCACGAGAGACTGATAGCATCTTAATATGGCAAAATAACTATAATGAAAAATAATGAAATTTTATACGTTTTTGAGGAATAGTAAAAAATTATAGTGGCTCGTACGTTGGTTTGCGTGCAGCCAGCAGTAACAGCCTGGTTGATTAGGCTCTGATCCACCAGGAGGCCTGGTCACAGACCGGGCCGCGGGGGCGTTGGCCCCCGGAACTCTCTCCAGGTAAACTCCAGGTAAACAGAAGACTTATAAAGCCTCACATATGACCTCACATATGACCTCACATATGACCCTACTTATTAAGGGGGATGATGTGAAGTTTTTTAGTCAGGTCAAGTGTCAAGAAAATTTTTAGAGTGAATTGTCAGACGAAGGAGGACACTGCTAACCAATTGAGAACACTACTAACCAGCTGAGAACACTACCAACCAGCTGAGAACACTACCAACCAGCTGAGAACACTACCAACCAGCTGAGGACACTACTAACCACTTGAGGACACTACCAACCAGCTGAGAACACAGCCAACCAGCTGAGCACACTACCAACCAGCTGAGGACACTACTAACCAGTTGAGGACAATACCAACCGGTTGAGCACAATACCAACCAGCTGAGGAAAATACCAACCAGCTGAGGACACCAACCAGTTGAGGACACTATCAACGAGCTGAGGTCACTACCAACGAGCTGAGGTCACTACTAACGAGCTGAGGACACTACCAACCAGCTGAGCACACTACCAACCAGCTGAGCACACTACCAACCAGCTGAGCACACTACCAACCAGCTGAGGACACTACCAATCTTAGGAAAACAACATCACCAGCACCACCACTTCAGCCCTAAGAACGACGCTGGGATACCCACGGTCCTCCTGCGAGATGACGCTTCTCTACTAGCTGATGTCTTCACAGGAACGCGTCCATGAAACAAGTACAGGTCGAGAAAGATAGTGTGTCAGGGTAGCTTAGGATAGTGTGACCTTCACAGTATCCTGAAGGATAGTGTGTCAGGGTAGCTTAGGATAGTGTGACTTTCACAGTATCCTGAAGGATAGTGTGATTTATTTTTCATCATTCTGAGCTGTCTTGACACACTAGAAGATGAGTCCCATGTCTCAGCTGCTAGAAACAGTCTTTCCTGAGGGTGAAGCTGGATAATTCAGCCTCTGACAGTCAGTTTCCCTGAGTGGCCTCCCTGGCTAACATCTTTCCTGAGTGACCTCTCGGGTTTACATCTCTCCTGAGTGACCTCTCTGGTTTACATCTCTCCTGAGTGACCTCTCTGGTTGACATCTCTCCCGAGTGACCTCTCTGGCTGACATCTCTCCTGAGTGACCTCTCTGGTTTACATCTCTCCCGAGTGACCTCTCTGGCTAACATCTCTTCTCTCCGGTTGTACTTTCAGTAAATTATACTTTTCTTTTATAAACTCTAGAATCAAGACTGGCATTTACATCCTAATCGCTTCTTCAACATTTTCATAACGTTTTCACACAGTGTCAACATGTACTCACACAGTGTCAACATGTACTCACACAGTGTCAACATGTACTCACACAGTGTCAACATGTACTCACAGAGTGTCAACATGCACTCACACAGTGTCAACATGTACTCACACAGTGTCAACATGTACTCACACAGTGTCAACATGTACTCACACAGTGTCAACATGTACTCACACATTGTCAACATGTGTCCTCTGAAGTGATATTAGAATTCGCCTTCAGTGTGTGCACTCACCTAATTGTGGTTGCAGGGATCGAGACTCAGTTCCTGGCCCAGCCTGTTCACTGAGTGCTACTAGGTCCTCTCCCTCCCTGCTCCATGAGCTTTATCATACCTCATCTTAAAGCTATGTATGGTTCCTGTCTCCACTACCTCACTTGCTAGGCTATTCCACTTCCTGACTACTCTAACTGAAGAAATACTTCCTAACATCTCTTTGACTAATCTGGGCCTTCAACTTCCAATTGTGACCCCTTGTTTCTGTGTCCCATCTCTGAAACATCCTATCTCTGTCCACCTTGTCTATTCCACACAGTATTTTGTATGTCGTTATCATGTCTCCCCTGACCATATTGTGTGTGTGTGTGTGTGTGTGTGTGTGTGTGTGTGTGTGTGTGTGTGTGTGTGTGTGTGTGTGTGTGTGTGTGTTTGTGTGTGTATGTGTGTGTGTGTGTGTGTGTGTGTGTGTGTGTGTGTGTGTGTGTGTGTGTGTGTGTGTGTGTGTGTGTGTGTGTGTGTGTGTGTGTGTGTTGTGTGTTTGAAAGATCAAGGAAGATCTGAGAATCTAGCAAAATTTCATCCAAATATTGAAAATATTAAAGAATATGAAGTATGACAAGATTCCAGTTAGCACCCATCACTAAGAACACATACAAACATGCACACCGGGGCCAGGAGCTATGAATCTACCCATGCACCCACAATTAGGTGAATGCACTAACACAACTAGGCCAAGTGTCTATCGACAAGTCCCATTGACAATTGGTAACTCCACGTGCACACAGGGCCACACACACAGGTGTTATCCTGGGATATTCCTGGTGGCAGCAATTCACTAATTCCT
>NC_069431.1:12282998-12287998 GCF_026875155.1 Cherax quadricarinatus | reverse complement strand
TGTTTCCCTTCTCTCATCAACTTATTTTTCCCTATTTTAAGCTATTTCCGCCCTTCTCCTCTCTTTCTGAGTTAATTTCTCCTTCCTGTGTTTTCCGCTCATAATCAGCTCTTTTTCCCGTCTTTCACAGATCAACTTTTTTCTGAGCTCTTTTTCCACTTTTTTGAGATTTTTTTCCCCTATTTTTATCTTTTCTAAGTTTTTCGTGTTTTTCTGTAATCATTTTCCTTGTTTTTTAAGCTCTTTTCCCTCTTTTGATCTTTCTCCCTCACTGAGCTCACTTTTCCTCTTCCCGAGCTCTTTTTCTTTCTTTCTGACCTCTTTTCTCCTATATATTAGTTGATTTTCCTTCCATCAAAATTTCTATCCACTGTTACTGTGCTGTTTTCATGTTTCTGAGCTTCTTTTGAGCACATATTTCGTTTTGAGCTCTTTTCCTCTTCTTGTGATTACGATCTCTCTCTTTCTTGGGCACTTTTTTCCATTCTGAGCTTTTCTCTAGCTTGAGTCCTCATGAGATAAGCATGGTCGTTCCCGCACAGTGGGCAGTCATAGCCTCCCTCACCTATGTGTAATGCATTCGAGGTAAACACCAAGTCTAGCCTAGCCGGCTGCTCCTCACCATTAATCAACGTCAGTGCCATAATTATCGTTACTCATAGTAAATTATTATGTAAACGCAATCTGACAAATATTTTATGCATTTTCTCTATGCTCGTTACTTCCTTACTTTCTCCCTCCCTAACTCCCTTCCAACTTTCTTCTTTTTACCTCCTCCTCTCCCTTCCTACCTCCCTCCCTCCCTCTCTAGCTTCTGAAACATAGCAACATTGATGCGAGTTTTATGCACTTAACAGGGGAGCTACAAATGTCTTGATTGCAGTGGGGAGCAGGGAGAGGGGAGATGAGAGAAGAGAGAAGGGAGACGAGAGAAGGGAGAGGGGATATGAGACAAGGGAGAGGGGAGAGAAAGAGAACTCTTACATTCATTTCCCTTGTTTTTTGTTCATTCCAAAGCAGCAACAGACGGCCGGGTACAGGCACAATTTCAGACATATGATGAAGCACAATACAGTGTAAGTGTTGATTAAAATCCGAGGTTACAAGAGTTGAGTGACCTCGAGTCTTTACGATTAAATCGTAATTTAAATTAAATTTACATATAAAAGAATAGTGTAAATTTACGATGTTTTTCTCCTGAAACAAACTAAAATTATTCAACGAAATTAATATATTTGGAGTGAACTACACATCTTGAGTTGACAATATCTAAGACAGGACTCACAACAATGAGTTCAGAATGGAGAAATATAGATTTAGATATGGTTATTGGTTTGGCAGTAGAGTTGTAGGCAAGTGAAACAAACTTCCAAGTAGCGTCTTTGAGGCGAGAACTTCGCGTAGTATTAAAATTTGGTTGGACGGGTATATGAGATACGTGTGGGTGGGTGTTACTTGGAACTGCCTAGGCATCATGTATCAAAAATTTATGTCTGCATAATTTCTAGTTAACAAGGCCGACCCTAACTGAGCCGCAGCTGTGGAACACATAGGTGTGGTTCAACCACTGCTGAACACACATGGTTGTGGTCTAACCACTGTTGAATACACATGGTTGGGGCCAACCACTGCGGAATACATGGCTGCCGCTCAACCATTGTGGAACACATGGGAATGGTTCAACTAATGTGAAACACACGTGGTTGTGGTTCAAACACTGATGAAAATACATGGTTGAGGTTCAACCACTGTTGAGCACACATGGTTGGGGTCTAACCACTGTGGAACACAGAAACAATTCATTTCGCTTCGGTTACCACCCCATCCCTTTGAGACCTCAAGGAAGGGGCAGTCCACTAATCACGATGCTTCATGGAGTAGAAGGTCCTCACAGTAAAGACAGAGAGAGGGAGGAGAGAGATAGAGAGAGAGAGAGAGTCAGACAGACAGACAGACAGACAGACAGGCAGACAGAAAGACAGACAGAAAGACAGACAGAAAGACAGACAGACAGACAGACAGAGAGAATGAGTTAGTTACCAGCTATCAAAGGCATATGTTGACAGACACTTGGCTTGGTGGTGTTTTTATGTGTATGTGGGTTTGAGAATTACCGATTGCCCACGAGAAATCAGAATTTTTAGTAATTGGGTATGATTATATTATTTTCGAGATTCCCTGGCACATAATTAGAGGCTAGGTAGGATTTTAGTTAGACTTTTGATTTTCAAATATAGTATGTGGAATTTTTACTCCAGTTTTTAAAAATGTCAGGTTTAAGGGATGCGTTTTTGTAAATGCTGTGTATATCTGTATTTTTTTGAGGATTTCATTGAAAATCTAGACAGCTTAGGTTAAACTACTGTTCTTTCTGAAGTGCCAGGTAGTCTGAGTCTTAGCTCTGTCGTTCTTTTAGTGCTAGGCAGTCTATCTTCTACCACTGTCGTTCTTCTAGTGTTAAGCAGTTTATTTTCTATCACTATCGTTCCTCTAGTGTTAGACAGTGTAGGTACTAGCACTCTCGTTCTTCTAGTACTAGGCAGTCTATCTTCAACCACTGTCGTTCCTCTAGTGTTAGGCAGTTTATGTTTTAACACTATCGTTTCTTTAGTGTTAGGCATTTTATGTTCTAGCACTGTCGTTCCTCTAGTGCTTGTGAGTCTAGGTTCTGGCACTGTCGTTCCTCTATTGCTAGGGAGCCCATGTTCTACCACTGCCGTTCCTCTAGTGCTAGGAAGCCTATGTTCTACCACTGTTGTTCCTCTAGTGCTAGGGAGCCTATGTTCTAGCACTGTATTTTACCGAGTAAGGCTTTGCATGTTTTTACCGGTCTGGCGAGCCATCAACTAGAGTATAGCTTTTAGAGTGATTATTCAGTTCTCGAATTGCTGACATTTGCATTCGTTTGACAGAACAAAGTTCATAGTACCATAACTGGAACAATTTACAGTTTCGAGAGGAAACTATTGACGACGTTTAGGTCCTCTCTATACCATTAACAAGTCACAATTGTGGCTTGAAGATAGTCAAAGAACAGGGGATAAAAATTGCTGATTTAACTTTTCTATCATTTTTTTGGTGTGCCAGTTCCTCCATATCTGCATCTTCCCATGGAGTAGAATTTACATATTACGAGTTTTATTGCTCTGTCTGTGTTTGTGTCTCGTTTAGTCTGTGGTGTTTCAGTTTCAGCGTTTTCATGTCTTTTCCTACTGCTTCCCATGTTTATCTGTCGTTGCTGAATCCTCATTTGGTTTAACATTCTCTCTGTTTATCTCCTTTATTGGCAGTTGAATTTATCTGAATGTCGTTTAATTGAGCTTTTTAAGTGTGAAGTCTGTCGACTGCACGAAGCTCATTAAGGTTTCCTTTAAGCTTTACGATTATTTTCATCCCTAAGTAGGAATTAACGTAAGCGATTATTATATGATCACTGAGAGATGTGCACAGCTCGGTGCACATCCCTTAAGGAAGATACACATATCTTGATGTAAATACAGTGAAAGAAATACACTTCTCAGTGTATATACATTTCTAGGTATATATACACTGAGAGATCCATTTATAGACGATGCAAAGGGAGTCACTAATGTGACTCCCGTTCATCACCAATGAACGAAATTTTGATGCTGAAGATAGCGTTTAAAGTTCTTTCAGAATGTGTTTACTGATGGACATAAACCTCACTGATAGACATAAACAAGTACTAAGAAGAGGTACCTTATGACGATGTGTCGGTCTACCCCTGACCATTGCCAACACACGGCTAGGGAGAGAAAAGTAAAGAAGGGCAGGAGGCAATACGGTATGGGAAGGGAGAAGAAAGGAGAGGTATTAGTAGTAGTAGAAGTAGTAGGAGTAGAATCAGTAGTAGCAGTAGTAGTACCAGTAGTAGTAGCAGTAGAAGTAGCAGTAGTAGATTTTTCCCATTAAGTAGATAACTGGAGTGTTTTGCAAGAACAAGAATACATCTATGAGGGAACTGGCTTTCAATAAATTTTGCAAATTTGTCAATATAGATATATTCTTTATGAAGAAGCAGTAGCAATATCCGGCCTTAAAATTCATATCAATTTCATTCCGAGGGACTTGCACGACTCATCAATTATTTCTCAGGATATGTCGTGTGCTCTTCTGAAGGATTTCTCAGGATATCTCTGAAGAATTTGCTGCCATTACATTTTCTTTCTCGATTATTATATGTAGTTTATTCTATGTTGCGTTTTTTCTTCGATTTTGTTTTGATTCACTTTCTTGTCTCTGTGTATTTGCTTCGTTAATGCTTGTATTATGCTACACTTCGTAAATTTATTTACAAATTATTATTAATATTATTATTATTATTACTATTATTATTATTATTATTATTATTATTATTATTTATGTTATTATTATTATTATTATTATTATTATTATTATTATTATTATTATTATTATTATTATTATTATTATTATTATTATTATATATTATTATTATTATTATTATTATTATATTATTATTATTATTATTATTATTATTATTATTATTATTATTATTTATTATAGGGTACCTTTAAAATAGAAAGGGGAACGGAAGTCAATCAATTTTGATTAAAGAATAGAGTAGGATAGCTCCATTTAATTGGGTCAAGAGCCCCTCACCAGCAGCAGGACACCTCTCCCCTAGCAGAAATGTATTCACATATGCTGCCATAAGTGAATTATGTGAGAGCCAGGTATTGTTTACGTGGCCATCATTCGTATGTTAATGAGGTTTATACCTCATCGACTACACGAGGGTCATCAAGGCTGCTTATCACCTATTTACCACAAGTCAAGAATACATTAATACTTTAAATAAGGATTATAATAATTTTTGGGGGTATATGCACTGAGAAATATACACCTTCAGGTATATATAACCTTGTGGCCACGTGGTGTATATAACCCTGAAAGGCACAGGACTTTGGTTCTGCCTTTGTATATCAGTGAAATTTTTAATGGTTGTAAAACTGGTTATT
>NC_069431.1:12267998-12272998 GCF_026875155.1 Cherax quadricarinatus | reverse complement strand
CTGTCTGCACATCTTCTCAACAATCTTGGGCTCAACTTGTCTGGGCCCACAGCCTTTTCTTGGTCAAGTGATTTAAGAAGGAAATGCACCTCCTCCTGCCTTATTGTCACCACTGACAGTTTTGACACAGTTCTTGCAGCTAGCCAAGGAGGGTCCCTTGCTGGATCAGGACTTGCATTTGGTAGCAAAGTGTTCAGCAAAGAGGTCCGCCTTCTCTTGACTACTAGTAGAGGTGGTCCCATCCTGTCGATTTAGAGGTGGAATAAGTTCATCAGGCAGATAACCTTGTCTGTCCTTGACCAGGGACCAACCAGGTTTGGAGCCTACCCTACCTGATGCTAACTTTCTTTTAGTGTCCACCTCCCATTTAGTAATGGCCCACTTTTGAACATCACCCATATGCCTACAGGCTTGCATGTGCAAGTTCCTGTTATAGGTGGTAGGATGTCTCTTATACCTTCGCCATGCTTTGTACTTAGCAGTAGCAGCCTCTCTACAACGAAACCCAAAACCCAAAGGCTGATCTGTAGGCTTTGTCACATATTGCCGGTGAGGAATGTGTTCTTGTTGCAGATTAAGGATGTGTCCAGTGAAGGCTTTCACTTGGTTGTCAACATCCCCCTGGAGAAGAGCATTCCAGTCGGTGGTGGCGAGCTCAGAGCAAAGGGCTGGCCAATTACCTTTTCTTCCCATAGCCAGGTTGTGCGTGTGGACTCCTCACCTCGTTCTGTTGGGATCTTAAGTGTGGTAAAAACAGCCTTGTGGTCAGACGATCCAACGTAGCCGAGGGGTTGACAAGTGACTATGCCTTCTGCCAGATCACTCACTACTGGGTCAAGGGAGGAGCCAGAGATATGAGTAGGGAAATCAACAAAGTTTCTCATGTCAAACACTGCAAGAAGGTCATCAAGTCCCTCTGTATAAGGTGCTGGTTGAGGTCACCAACAATTATAATATGTTGACAGTTGTGTTGTAGCAGAAGGGAGTCAATATTTTCCATTAGGAAGTTGATAGGGTCTGCATGTTGCCACTGAGGTCTGTACATTGCACATGCTAGTACAGAGGTACTAGTGTTTATACAGAGCTTGAAGAACATCATTTCAAGATGTGTAGGGGTGGCAACATCTATGTGCTGGGCATGAACACTTTTAGAGAAGCACACAGCAACACCACCTCCTTGCCCTTGCCTGTCTCTTCTCATCCATGAGGTGTAGCCAGCAATTCTTGCAAAATTTTCTGGAGTCCTGTCATCCAAAAATGTTTCAACAACAGCTATCATGTCGGGACGTCGAGTGTTCACAAAGCTATGTGTGAGCTCTCCAACATTAGTAATGAAACCTCTAATGTTGGCCGACAGGATGCTGATAGACTGGCTCCTCATGATGAAGTGGTCAGCTTGAGGTGGTGGGTGTGTAGGGAATGTAAGGTGCCTGCCCTTGAGAGAGGTAGGGTACTGAGGCAGCTGCAGGGATGTAGTCTGTGGTCTTGTATAAGGCCCAATCCCACCTGCTGGGCTGGGATAGGAGTAGCTAAGTGGGTGACGTGTGAGTGTTTACCAATTCAGAGATCCTGCTGGTTTGTTCTGAGAACAGGTCTCTAAACAGGTGGCCCTGTCTGTCAAGTTCCTTTTTCTTCCGACACTGGTCCTCCTTATGTCCTTTCTTGTAGCAGTAGTTACACCTGGTATCTCGCAGGCAGTTGTTGGCAGAGTGCCCCTTCCGGTGACAGCGAGAGCACAGCCTAGGTGCCTGGGAGGGTGGACTAGGATTTGTTGTACCTCCTGTGTTTCGCAGATTTGTCCTCGGATTCTGCCGCTGGAACTGTGTTAGTGGAGGGTGAGACGGCTGTAGATGTCTTCCTCCACCACGTCCTCCTCCACGTCCTCTACCCCGCCCTCTACCAGTTCTCCTCTCGCTCTCTCTCTCTCTCTCTCTCTCTCTCTCTCTCTCTCTCTCTCTCTCTCTCTCTCTCTCTCTCTCTCTCTCTCTCTCTCATCTCTCTCCTCTCTCTCTCTCTCTCTCTCTCGCTCTCTCATCTCTCTCTCTCTCCTCTCTCTCTCTCTCTCTCTCTGTCGGCTAATACATCATTTTCTTTATTATTCCCGTACAATTTTTAAATTTCAAATATTTTTTCTCTAATGCAGTTACTTTACTGAATTCACCAACACAGTGCAAAACATCAAAATAATTAATAATAATAAAAATAATAATAAAAATATTAATAATAATAATAATAATAAAATAATAATAATAATAATAATAATAATAATAATAATAATAAAAATAATAATAATAATAATAATAATAATTGTATTATGAAAAACATTTCTTCTTCTTCTTCTTCTTCTTCTTCTTCTTCTTCTTCTTCTTCCTATTATTATTACTATTATTATTGTTATTATTATTATTATTATTGTTGTTGTTATTATTATTATTATTATTATTATTATTATTATTATTATTATTATTATTATTATTATTATTATTATTATTATTACTGTTATATTATTATTATTATTATTATTATTATTATTATTATTATTATTATTATTAATATTATTATTATTATTATTATTACTATTATTGCTGTTGTTGTGTTGTTGCTGTTGTTGTCGTTGTCGTTCATGTTACATTAGTTGCATTTCACTAATGTTAAATTACTATAAATTCCAGTATCTCAACACTTTTATTCTAAGGCAGCCAGCCATCACAACATCATCATCTACGTTATTTCCTTCATTAAAACCCCCTCCCCTTCTCTCTTCCCCTCCTCAGCTGAAAAAAAACAAGACTTAATCAGTTAAACTCCCTAAAATAACAGCTAAACCCAAGAACAAAAACAAATGGTTAATCACTGTTGGTTTTTTTAAAGGGGGGGGGGGGGAGCGGAGGTTCTCTTTGGTCCGCCCTGGATTCTGAAAAGACCGGAATCTCTTCGTTCTTCACCAAGTTTTTATTCCCTCCTCGCAAATTCATTTAGTGAATTTGTGGGCGTTCCAAGTTCATTTTTTTCTATTAAGAATTAGACGTGCACTAAAAGCTTTATGCTAGGACATCTTTATTTTCTAGTTTAAATTAATGTTTTTTGAAAAATAGACATATCTTACTTTTTTATTAAAACAAGTAAAATTTCCTTAAAATGCTTAAATAAAAAATAAATATTTGAAGACCGTCTATTTCAGTGTCTCGTTTTCTGTGCTGGAAGAGGTGATCACTAGCAGCATACACTGAATATACACACCGAGATGTGTATTACTGTTAGAGTGTATAATGTATACACTGCGAGTTTACAATAAACTTTATATTAGTGTGTGTTAAAAGGTTACGTGCAGCCTTAATAAATTTAGTGAAGTCGCTGAGTTTTAAAACCCCCGTTAACCAACCAACAGCCTTAATGGTCGGTTAGCAAGCCATGTCTACCTACCAGACATGTATTAGGCAGACACGTATAAGGCAGACACGTATGAGGCAGAAACGTATGAGGCAGGCACGTATGAGGCAGACACGTATGAGGCAGACACGTATGAGGCAGACACGTATGAGGCAGAAACGTATAAGGCAGACACATATAAGGCAGACACGTATGAGGCACAAACGTATAAGGCAGACACGTATGAGGCAGACACGTATGAGGCAGAAACGTATAAGGCAGACACATATGAGGCAGACACGTATGAGGCAGACATGTATGAGGCAGAAACGCATAAGGCAGACACATATGAGGCAGACACGTATGAGGCAGAAACGTATAAGGCAGACACATATGAGGCAGACACGTATGAGGTAGGCACGTATGAGGCAGACAGGTTTTTTTTTTTTAAGAATAACGTTTCGTCAGGTCGAAAAGTATCGTTCACCTCAGTTCCGATCTTCCCTTGATAGCACTAGTTCATCTGAGATTTTTTATATTGATAATGAAGGCGAAATAATTAGACGACTTTAACTTTTATGGTTAGACAGTGAGTGCAGAGATGTCTTCGTTGGTACAATGACTACAGAGGTGTCTTCGTTGGAACAATGACTACAGAGGTGTCTTCGTTGGAACAATCAGTACAAGGGTGTCTTCGTTGGTACAATGTTTCTCAACAATGCGCAGTGTTCAAAAATAAATTGGGATGATAAATCCAATTTGTGTAAAACGTTCAAACAATGACAGTCCTGTCATAATTGCCTTATCAATTCACCCCCCAAAAAAAAATCACGGTATTCGGAGTGGAACTTCATCACTTTGTGATTCATCACATTGTGATTCATCACTATGTGAGTCATAATACTGGGATTCGTCACACTGCGATTCATCACACTGGGATTCATCACACTGGGATTTATTACACTGGGATTCATCACACTGTGATTCATCACAGAGTGATTCATCACACTGTGAGACATCACACTGTGATTCATCACACAGTGATTCATCACACTGTGAGACATCACTCTGTGATTCATCACACTGTGATTCATCACACTGGGATTCATCACACTGGGATTCATCACACTGAGATTCATAACACTGTGATTCATCACACAGCAATTTAACACGCAGTGATTCATCACATTGTGATTCATCACACTGGGATTCATCACACTGGGATTCATCACACTGGGAGTCATCACACTGGTAGTCATCACACTCTGATTCATGACACTAGGATTCATCACACTGGGATTTATTACACTGGGATTCATCACACTGTGATTCATCACACAGTGATTCTTCACACTGTGAGACATCACATTGTGATTCATCACACAGTGATTCTTCACACTGTAAGACATCACATTGTGATTCATCACACAGTGATTCTTCACACTGTGAGACATCACACTGTGATTCATCACACAGTGATTCATCACACTGTGAGACATCACACTGTGATTCATCACACTGGGATTCATCACACTGGGATTCATACACGTGATTCATCACACAGTAATTCAACACGAGTGATCACACATTTGATCATCAACGTATTCATCACAATGGGATTAACAATGGGA
>NC_069431.1:12248448-12267498 GCF_026875155.1 Cherax quadricarinatus | reverse complement strand
CCCAGCTGAAAAAAAAACAAAAATTATCAGTTAAATTCCCAAAAAATAACAGCTAACCAAGAACAAAAAAAAATGGTTAATTCACTGTTGGTTTTTTTAAAGGGGGGGGGGGGGAGCGGAGGTTTCTTTGGTCCGCCTGGATTTGAAAAGACCGGGGAATCTCTTCGTTCTTCACCAAGTTTTTATTCCCTCCTCGCAAATTCTTTTAGTGAATTTTGGGCTTTCCAAGTTCATTTTTTTCTATTAAGAATTAGACGTGCACTAAAAGCTTTATGCTAGGACATCTTTATTTTCTGGGTTTAAATTAATGTTTTTTGAAAAATAGACATATCTTATTTTTTTTATTAAAACAGTAAATTTCCTTAAAATGCTTAAATAAAAAATAAATATTTGAAGACCGTCTATTTCGTGTCTCGTTTTCTGTGCTGGAAGAGGTGATCACTAGCAGCATACACTGAATATACACACCGAGATGGGGTATTACTGTTAGAGTGTATAATGTATCCCACTGCGAGTTTACAATAAACTTTTATATTGTGTGTTTTAAAAAGGGTTTTACGTGCAGCCTTAATAAATTTAGTGAAGTCGCGAGTTTAAAACCCCGTTAACCAAACCAACAGCCTTAATGGTCGGTTAGCAAGCCATGTCTTACCTACCAGACATGTATTAGGCAGACACGTATAAGGCAGGACACGTATGAGGGAGAAAAAGTATGAGGCAGGCACGTTGAGGCAGACACGTATGAGGCAGACACGTATGAGGCAGACACGTTATGAGGCAGAAACGTATAAGGCAGACACATATAAGGCAGACACGTATGAGGCACAAACGTATAAGGCAGACACGTATGAGGCAGACACGTATGAGGCAGAAAAGTATAAGGCAGAACAATATGAGGCAGACACGTATGAGGCAGACATGTATGAGGCAGAAAGCATAAGGCAGACACATTTGAGGCAGACACGTATGAGGCAGAACGTATAAGGCAGACACATATGAGGCAGGACAAGTATGAGGTAGGGGACGTTGAGGCAGACAGGTTTTTTTTTTTTTTTAAAAATAACGTTTCGTCAGGTCGAAAAGTATCGTTCACCTCAGTTCCGATCTTCCTTGATAGCACTAGTTCATTTTGAGTTTTTTTTTTTATTGATAATGAAGGCGAAATAATTAGACGACTTTAAACTTTTATGTTAGGACAGGTGAGTGCAGAGATGTCTTCGTTGGTACAATGACTACAGAGGTGTCTTCGTTGGAACAATGACTACAGAGGTGTCTTCGTTGGAAAAATCAGTACAAGGGTGTCTTCGTTGGTACAATGTTTCTCAACAATGCGCAGTGTTCAAAAATAAATTGGGATGATAAATCCAATTTGGTGTAAAACGTTCAAACAATGACGTCCTGTCATAATTCCCTTATCAATTCCACCCCAAAAAAAAATCACGGTATTCGGAGTGGAACTTCATCACTTTGTGATTCACCCACATTGTGATTCATCACTATGTGAGTCATAATACTGGGATTCGTCACACTGCGATTCATCACATGGGATTCATCACACTGGGATTTATTACACTGGGATTCATCACACTGTATTCATCACGGGAGTGTTCTTTAACACTGTGAGACAATCACACTGTGATTCATCACACAGTGATCATCACCTGTGAGACATACTCTGTGATTCATCACACTGTGATTCATTCACACTGGGATTCATCAACACTGGGATTCATCACCTGAGATTCATAACACTGGGGATTCATCACACAGAAATTTAACCGCAGTGATTCATCACATTGTGATTCATCACACTGGGATTCATCACACTGGGATTCATCACACTGGGAGTCATCACATTTGGTAGTCATCACACTCTGATTAATGACACTAGGATTCATCACACTGGGATTTATTACACTGGGATTATCACACTGTGATTCATTCACACAGTGATTTTCAACTGTGAGACATCACATTGTGATTCATCACACAGTGATTCTTCACACTGTAAGACATCACATTGTGATTCATCACACAGTGATTCTTCACACTGTGAGACATCACACTGTGATTCATTCACACAGTGATTCTTACACTGTGAGAATACACTGTGATTCATCACACTGGGATTCTCACATGGGATTCATACACTGTGATTCATCACACAGTAATTCAACACGCAGTGATTCATCACATTTGATTCATCACACTGTTATTCATCACACTGGGATTCATCACACTGGGATTCATCACACTGATAGTCATCACACTCTGATTCATGACACTAGGATTCATCACACTGGGATTCATCACACTGGGATTCATCACACTGGGATTCATAACACTGTGATTCATCACACAGTAATTCAACACGCAGTGATTCATCACATTGTGATTCATCACACTGGGATTCATCACACTGGGATTTATTACACTGGGATTCATCACACTGTGATTCATCACACAGTGATTCATCGCACTGTAAGACATCACACTGTAATTCATCACACAGTGATTCATCACACTGTGAGACATCACACTGTGATTCATCACACTGTGATTCATCACACTGGGATTCATCACACTTGGATTCATCACACTGGGATTCATAACACTGTGATTCATCACACAGTAATTCAACACGCAGTGATTCATCACACTGTGATTCATCACATTGTGATTCATCACACTGGGATTCATCACACTGTGATTCATCACACTAGAATTCATCACACTGTGATTCATCACACTGGGATTATCACACTAGGATTCATCACACTGTGATTCATCACACTGTGATTCATCACACTGGGATTCATCACACTGTGATTCATCACACTGTGATTCATCACACTGGGAGTCATCACACTCTGATTCATCACACTGTGATTCATCACAATCTGATTCATCACACTCTGATTCATCACACTCTGATTCATCACACTATGATTCATCACACTGGGATTCATCACACTGGGATTCATCACACTGGGAGTCATCACACTGTGATTCATCACACTATGATTCATCACACTATGATTCATCACACTATGATTCATCACACTATGATTCATCGCACTATGATTCATCACACTATGATTCATCACACTATGATTCATCACACTATGATTCATCGCACTATGATTTATCACACTATGATTCATCCACCTATGATTCATCACACTATGATTCATCACACTATGATTCATCACACTATGATTCATCACACTATGATTCATCACACTATGATTCATCACACTATGATTCATCACACTATGATTCATCCCCACTATGATTATCACACTATGATTCATCACACTATGATTCATCACACTATGATTCATCACACTATGATTCATCACACTATGATTCATCACACTATGATTCATCACACTGTAAAAAAAAGTTGAAAATTTCATATTATTAATCATGATAATACGTTTTGTTCTATTTTACGGATTGTCTTGAGGCTGAGGGTGGGCTCTTGATTCGAGGAACTGGAGGAATCCTTCCTTTCAGTGGATTATACCTATTTTTGCCTCATTTTCCAGGAGCTTTTTTTTTTTTTTGCTTTTGTTTAGATGGCGTTTTCTCAATTTTTTTTTTATTTATGACTTTGTAAGTGCTCCGACTGGGCATTAAATTTCACTTCCCAAAGTAAAATTTATAAAATATATCTTTAAAAGGCTAGATCGCGACCATTTTTGTAGCCATTGGATAGGGAAACGGTCGTCAGTGCTTTCGTTTAGGGCACCTTTATTGTAGACGTTTTGGTCCTTGGACCAAAACTAGCAAAAAATTTTTAAAAGGGACCAAAAAAAAAATGGAATTCCCATATTGCCTAATGCCGTTTTTTCTATATTAAAGTTTCTATATTTTATTTTCTCTATACCTTTGTTTTCAGTTCAACTTTCTTTTTCAATATTTCTATATTTATTGTGTTTCCCTTTCATGTTTCTCACGTCTTGGCTGGTTCTCTTTTAATATATTTCTGTATTTTCATTTCTCTATTTAAGTTTTTTTGTTATCTCTATTTTGTTTGTCTATAATTCCTTCCCAAGTGTTTTGGTTTTCATATGTTTTTCTTTGTATATATTCTCCTTTATTTGTTTTTTTCCTTCTATGTGTCGTTTATTGTTCATCTTGCATTTTCTCTCTTTCATACTCTAGGTCTCATTTCAATTTGCATGTGTATGTGTGTGTGTAAATTAGATAGATAGATAGATAGATAGATAGATAGAGAGAGAGAGAGAGAGAGAGAGAGAGAGAGAGAGACTATGCTCGTTCTCTACTAACATCTAGTCACAAATTTTGCATATAAATTTATTATGTAAATTATAGCCTTAGTCCATTTTTTTCGTCGACACTGTGAAATGGTTCTCCTTTTATCATTCATTTTTTCTTAGGTTTAAACTACAATCGGTAGTTACAATATTTACGCTTAAATAGTTTTGTCTCTTCAACATTAGCTAATCTTTTAATTGCCCTCGTTTTCTTCTCTTCAAGATATCTTTAACCCCTAAAATCTACATATATGTATATACAGTTATCTGTGTATATATCCTGTGAGGTGTATAACTTTCATTCTAGTTATAAAGAAAATATTGAAAGAAGAAAGAGAAGAAAGAATAGCAAAGCCAACATCAGTGGCACCAGCACTGGTATACAGCTGGCGGTGGAAGGTGCACAACCCAGCATACATAAGACAGGGAAGGATGAAAACATCTATCACGATACATTTGGCCATAAATACGTGTCCAGGTGAAGGTTATACGTCTTCTAACCCCCTCACACCTTAAATTCCAATTCTGGTATATGTCGTGATATATATTCATTATTAGGAAATAAGTTGATATTTTTTATGTTTAAACGTCTTTTAAATTGATAGTGTCATTAAACTTTTCAGCAAATTATATGCACCTAGAAGTGATGATTTCTCGGCATCTATTTACCGAGAGGTGTATGTTTACAGATGTATATTTGGCGAAAGACTTATAAGCCTCTCTCAGTTTTAAATAGTTTAAACTTACATCTCTCTCAGCAACACACACACACCAAAATCACAAAACACACACACACACACACACACACAACACACACACCACACACACACACACACACACAATTATATATATATATATATATATATATATATATATATATTTTATATATTTTTATATATATATGTCGTGCCGAATAGGCAGAACTTGCGATTTTGGCTTAAATAGCAACGCTTATTTTGCATATGGGACAAGTGAAAATTTGTGCTGCAAAAATTTGCCAAGTATTCGACCAACGAAAAAAATATATTTATTGTGTTTCTTTGGTATTAATTATTGTAAACGTTTTTAAAAAATATTTTTTGTTGGTTTAGGCTAAAAAAAAATGTTCTTGTTATAATAAGGTTGGAAAGTTTGCTAAATTTTTTTGGCGCAAAATTAAAAATTTTTACATCAACATTAATGAAAAAAAATTATTTTTAAAAACGTATAAGGAAAAAATTTTTAGAAAGGACTTAATTTTTAAATGAGTTCTTGAACTGACCATTTTCATATTGGGCACGAATATAATATATATATTATAATTATATATATATATATATATATATAATAATATATATATATTTAATTATATATATATACATAATATTATATATATAATATATTTTTATATAATATTATAAATAAAAATTATAATTTTAATTATATATTATATATATTACACGAAAAACCCCACACATGGGAGAAGAAACTAAGACTACATTTGGGGTCAAACTTACCGGGGAGTATACTTGGAAGGAGTTTCGGGTTAAACGCCCCCGGATTTGGGTCCGTGACCTGGCCACTAATTTGGGTCATTATCCAGTCTCCTATTACGGGTTATTGTTTTTGTTCCAGTCACGGATCGGCCCTTTTTTAACCTTTAATATACTACAACTTTATTTTAAACCCTTGGTTAAGTATTAAAGTATAAATGATATTTTGTTGGGGCCCCCTTGAAGGGGCCCTTTAAATAAACCCCCTGGGGCCCAAAATCTAAATCAACATACTAATGAATTCCAAATTTTTTTCCCTCCTCCACGTTCTTAAGAAAATTTTTACGAAAAGTTAATTTTTTTTGGGACCTTTGTCCCTTTAAAACCTTCCCGTTGGTGACATTTACCAGCATCTCACATTCTTTTTTACCCCCTTTTTCAAATTCCCCAAATCCGGAACGTGAAGAAAATTAGATAGCAAACAAAAATCCGGGTTGTAATAGTTTTTCGTTTAAAAACGGAAGAAACTTGTCTATATACCCCCTTTGTTGCATCCTGGGAGTTCCCCCTTGAAATTTTCCCTTATCCTTTTCTTTTTCTCGTTGCCTTTTAGGGGCAACGAGCGGCTACCCTACACTTCTTTCTGTGTTCCAGAGAAGGGAGTAGTGTGTTGTGGGGCTTTTATTCCCCCTTTATTTATGTTTTTTTATTGCTTCTTGTATATTTTTTTTGCATCCTTTTGTTTTCCCCTTTCTGTTCTCCCCTTTTTCCCTATTTTCCTGCTTTCCTCTTTTATTTTCCTACATAATTTCTTTTTATTTTTTTTTTTCCCCCTTTTTTTATTTCTTCTTTTTGTTTTTTTTCCCTTTCCCCCCTTCCTCCCTCTCTTTCTTCCTTCTTTCTTTCTACCTTTCTTTCTTTTCCTCTTTCCCCACTTTCAATTCTTAGAGTTTCCGGTGTATAAGGTTAAAACAAAAGGAAAAAAGGGATAGTTCATTTTCCTATCCTTAAAAGGGGGTAGCGTGCCCATACCCTCGACCCAAGAAACCATATCTTCCCCCCAAATCCCCTGAGCTCCAGCAAAATACCATCTTTTTAAAAAAGACAAGAAGTGTGGTGATTGTAGGGGTAAACAAAAAAACACCTATACAAACAAAATACTCCCACAATTGCGACTGCTGTATTTATACACAAACAACATTTACAAATTTTTCCCCCCCAGAAGGAATTTACACCCGGAAAACAAGAAGTTTATTGGGAACTAAATGTATAAAAAATGCACCCTTGTAGTAAAGAAAAAATAAAAATAAAAATGCACTTACGAAGAAAAAAAAAAACTCAAAAAAAAAGGTAAAATACACCCCCCCACGTACGAGAAAAAAATCAGAGAAACAGGGTTGCCAAAAGGTATTCTCGAATTTTGTTTTCCCTTTTGTTAGTTAGTTTCGGTTTTCAAAGTCCTTTTTCATGACCTTGGATGTTGTGCGGTTTTTTTTTTTTGGTTGTACTCACCTAGTTGTACTCACCTATTGAGGTTGCAGGGGGCGATCCAAGTCTGGTTGGCCCCTTCACTGGTCGCTACTAGGTCACTTCCCTGAACCCTGGCTTTAAACGTACCCCTGCTTAAAGTATGTATGGGTCCCGTGGTGTGTGGGGGTGTGTGTGTTGTGGTGTGTGTGTTCTGTTCTCTGTCGTCTGTTTACAGCTTTTTTTTTTTTTTCTTTTTCTTTGTCTTTTTCGTTTCTTTTAATATTTTCCCGTCGTTCTTACTTTTACTTTATTTTTCTGCATTTAATTAAATTTATTATTTTCTTTTCGACACAAACATCAAATAACAGACTCAGAAAATCTCGTTCTTGACTGCCTCACATCTCTGAGCAGCGCAACGCACTGCAAAGGGGAGACAGCAACAGAACAGTAGCAGCAGACAGCAACACAAGAAGACACAGTGGAAAAAATGCAGCAGCAACACACAGAAAGTCACCCCGTAGCACAAAAAGTGAGGCGGGAAGTACAAATGTGCTGGGGGTATTAAAAAGTTAGAATCAGGGGGTGGAAAAGATGTAAGAAAAAGAGGGCTAAAGCCAAAAAATTTAAAAAAAAAAGAAAAAAGAATCGTAAGCGAAAACTTAAAAGTGAGACAAAAGGAAGGAACCCCTTTTGTAACCAACACTGAAGAGTTTAGGTAAAGGACCAAGTGAACTAATGCAACATTTTTTTGGGGCAACTTTTCGTCCCCGGGAGCTTTGTTCACCCGGCAGGGTTAAAAAAAAGCTCTGGAGAGCAAAAATTCCACAATAAAATGTGGAAAAATTAGACACATGTGCATCTTTGGGGTATCTTTATTGGGGAAAGTTTCGCCACACAGTGGCTCTCAGTCCAAAAAAGGGAAAATTTTAAAAGGAACAGGGGGAAATGAGGTAATCAGCCCCCCCCCCAAAACCTTTGAGTCATGGGGTGTCCTCAATCTTGAATAAAATAGGGGCATACTCGAGAAGGGTTTATAAACGTTGGCGGAGAGGTGAAGCGAAAGGGTCTGAAAACATTTTTTCAATGTTGAAGTGGGTGGCCCCAAGAATTAGGCAAAGCTTGCCTAATTCGGGGCACGACCTTTCAACTTGAACAAATTTAAAAGACTTGACTGCTTCCCCTCTCCTCCCAACGGTTTAAAGCTCCTTCTCAGCACGTATCCCGTTTCTATTCAAGTTTGTGGACTGACCACTCGACTCAAGGTTGAGGGACTGTTCCCTCTTCTCCTCCTGTTCTTAAAGATTCCCCTTTTGTATGGACTGAGAACCACTGTGTGGCGAAACGTTTCCTCAATAAAGATCCCCAAAGAGTTGCACATGTGTCAAATTTTAAACATGTGGGGTTCCCTTGAACCTTTCATCCACTAAAATGTCACATTGCGCATTGTGTCCTCTCCTAACATATTGTCGGTTTTCTATCAACAATATTACAACCTAAAGAAAATTTTAAAGAGGGGACCGAATTACAACTTATTTAAAATGGAAGTCAAAATCCACTATGATGGCACAAAAGAAAGAATGAAAAGAGCTAAAAAATAATAAAAAAATGTGTAAACTGAAAAAAAATTCTAAGATGTTCTTAAGGGAAGGGGGAACAAGGGGGAAAGTAAATAAATTAGACAACAAAAAAAAATTTAAATTTAGCACCATTAACACAAAAAAAACAAAGCAAAGAAGCTGTTAAACAAATTGGGCCCCCCCCCCCGAGCAAAAAATATTTCTCCTAGGCCTCTAAGAAAAGGAAAAAGCATGGACACCCTGTGGATTACCGGGGACGCAAGCCGACAGTGAAACGACAGTGAAACCCTAATTTTAACTTTTTAGTCCTTAATTCTACAAAATTTAAATCAAGATTTTTACTGAAATCAGTGCCTTGCTCACTGCAAACCACCAGCAAAAATTCAATCGTTAAAAACCTGGAAAACAGAATCGTTACTAAAATATGGAAAAAAAAAAAAGGGGGGAGAGACGGCAGTATAAAACCCTGTTGTGTGTCTGTGATGTGATATTGCAAAGATATTGAAGACCATGATGGAGCTAAAGTGCGGAGCACTTACGCGACATAAACAAAACCCCGCTTGGATTAGCGATAAATCCTACCTTAAAAGCTTTTAAAGTTAAGTAAAAAGGGTACAGAGATAGATAGATAGATAATGATAGTAATAGGTAGATGAGAGAGAAAGAGAGAGGAGAGAGAGAGAGAGGGGATGTCCGGACTGTATTTTTTAGACCGAAAAAAAGGCTCCAAAAGCACAAAGCATACCAAAAAAGGGCCAAAGCAGTAGAACAACCCGAGTATGTGAGTCTGGCGAATTTTCGATTGGCATTTTGGTATTTTTCAGAAAGTCTTCACGATCCCGTTAACGCTGCTAAACCCTGCCCGAGACGCGCACTGCCCGGAGCCCCGACTGAATAAAAGTTTACAGTTTTGTAAGGTTAATCTATTTTTTCTATCTATGTTGTATATTTTTATATATTATATATTATATATATATATATATATTAAATATTTTATAAAATAAAATATATATTTAACTTAAATTATATAATATATAATATTATATATAATTTTTATATATAATACATATAAAAATTTATATATATAATTATATATATAATATATAATTTAAAATTTTTATATATATAACATATATATATAATTTTGGGAAATTTGGGGAATGTTGTTATCTTTTTAAATATATGCTTTTAAACTGTTATTCTGAGCACCCCTGCAATACAGTGATAAGTGTGAGTGGGGGGAAAGTGTTGAATGATATGAAAGTATTTTCTTTTTGAGGATTTTCTTTCTTTTTTTGGGTCACCCGCCTCGGGGGGAGACGGCCCAAATTGTTGAAAATATATAATAATATATATATTTATTTTAAATATATTAAAAATATAATATATATATAAATTTTTATATATATATATATAATATATTTATTTATATATTATATAAATTTTATAATATATATATATAATATATATATATATAATAAAATTTTTTAAAGTCGTGCCGAATAGGCAAGCTTGCATCTTGGGTTAAAAAGCAACACTCATCTTCCATAAGGCAAGTGAAAATTTGTGTATGCAATAATTTCGCCAAAAAACATTCTGATCCTAACGAAAAAAAAAAATTTACTGTGTTTGTTTTTGTATTAAATTATTGAAAAAAAACTAAAATATATTTTTTGGGGGTTGGCTAAAAAAAAGTTTTTTTGTTTTGTAAGGTTAGATAAGTTTTGTAAGATTCTTTTAGTGCAAAATTTAAAAAATTTTACATTAAAATTAAGAAAAAATATATCTTTAAATGTATAAAAGAAAATTTTTCCAGAGGACTTAATTTTAAATGAGTCTTTCTAATTTACCAGTTTTACAATTTTGGACGACAATATAAAAATTTTTATTATATAAAAATTTTATATATATATATATAAATATATATATATATATATATATTTTATAAATAATTTTTAAAAATAATATATATTTTATAATTTGGGAGGGACCACCTTAGAACTGTTATGGGGCCCATCCTCAAGAAAAAAATAAACTTGCTTCAGGGGAAAATCAAATTTCCCTGAAGCTGTTTTTAAATTTTCCTACCACCCCCCCCATTTATATAATTATATATATATATATTAATTTAAAAATTTTATATTATATATATATATTTATATTTAAATATATATTTTTTAATATTATTTATTTATATATATATATATTTTTAAAATATATATTTAATAAAATATATAATATTATATAATATTTTATTATATATTACAAAAACCCCCTCTGAAAGAATAGAGAAAATTTCCAAGCGCTTTCGTGATATCACATTATCAAGGGGAAATATGAAAGTAAAAACATCCCAAAGGAAACTAATAAGGGGTCCGGCCGCACTCACTATCAGATCCCACACGGTTAAAAACGTGACGCGCGGCGACCCAACTTGGAAGGCCCCTTGCAAACTCACCCCAACTATTCTCCCCAAAAAAATTTAAAAATTTATTATTTGTCAGTGTTTTTTAAATTCTTCCCAAATTTATAATTATAAATGGATCTAATTTATATAACCCAAAAGGAAATTTTCTATTATTGTCAAAACTGTTTTTATGAAACAAGATTAAATTTTTTCTTGCGCCCATGGATTTGCTTGATCTACTTTTTACTGTGATCTTATTGCATATTATATATATTTTTAAATATTTATTATATATATATATAATTATTTTTAATATATATTTTATTTAAAGACAAAAATTGACAAAACATTCCCAAAAAACTACGATACAAAGTAAAACAAAAATGGGTAACTAAAGGCAAAATCTCGAAATTCGTCCAGCCCCCCGGCGGGGCCGCGTCCCCAAAATTTTCCAGGCATTTCCTCTCTGGATCGCAACACGAGTCTCTGGGAGAGGAAGCTGGTCGCCCGTGGCCTTTGTTTCTATGAGAGCTTTTCCCCCAGCTTATTAGGAACTTAGAGCACACTTGCCCCATGCTCCAAGGGTCTTGCCTTTGGGGATGAAGTTATAGCAAGGGAAGGTCTTCATTTTGGGGATCTTTGATATCCCTGTGGCTGGCAGCCCCACCCCTTCCACAAGGGTATGGAAAGTAGGTGTCTCCCAATGGGGCGGCCTGTGTAGTCCCAAACAATCTGTTTCCCTATTCCCGGTGTAGTGGCTCCATCGGGACGTTTTTAGATTTCCCCGTCAACCTTGCATTTGGGGGGTTCCCGTTGGCTGGGCAACGGGTTTGTGGCGAGGCTTCCTTTTGATATCTTTTGACCCCCTCTGCTGATACTTCCTTCTGCTGTTGAAACACGAGCCCATAAAGTCCGATTGATCGCTTCGCCTGCCGCAAATCACCTTTTTCGGTGAGGATGGGGGCGGCTGGGCGAAGAGAAACACCAATCCGAATGGCCTGGGGGGTTAGTCGGGGCCCCAAGGGGAATTGGGAACAGCAAACAGGAATCTCCGGGTGGTCCCTTTTCACTGCAGGGACGAGCTTTGTCCTTTCTGAGGCTTTGGGAAGCTTTTGTGTTGGCGATTTTTTCCATGATGGGTTTGTCTCAGTGGGCTTTTTGTTTTTTTGGGGAGGAGCGGGTTACTGGGGAATCTGTAAGGGTGTCCCACCGAATCGCTGCTTTAGTAAAGGGGGTCTTGAGCTCCTCCCAGCTCTCAAGCGTTTGGGGAACATCTTCTTGACTAAAGCACGGGAAGCCAACATGAAGACAGAAAAGCGGGTAAAGCAAATGCTTGCTTTGCCCCCCCCTATACCTCCCAGTGGCACTGGGGGGTTGCCTGATCCCTTGCTGTCTCTAGTGACAGGTTCATCCCCTTCTTAAGGGTTTTGCCTCAGGTGGCGTCTATTCGTCGGTGTTGGGTTGTCAAAGAGGGTGCACACCTGGGAAGTAAGGAGTCTTGAATAGTAAGGCCCCTTGTGAGGAGATACAGGGCATCATGGCATCAAGATTGCTTATTCTCTCCTCCTTTTCTCATCGGTCTTAAATTTTGCCTTGGGATGGTCGGGGCCTGGTGACCCAGCGGTGCCCCCAAAGAGGGTACTTTTGGGACGGAGGGGTGTAGAGATTCTGGGGGGATTCTTCGCACAGCATTGTTATTTCCGGGTTTTGTGATGATTTCACATTTGGGAGGGATTGGGAGGCCCCAAGTCTTCCCCTGGTTTTCACCAGTTGTGGGTCCCCTACCGGGCCCTTTTTCAGTACCTGCCAGAGGCATCATCCAGGTACCAATTTTGAGCTCGCTGCTTGGCGGAAAAGTTAGTTCTTTTAATGCCAAAGCAAAAGAGGGTGGGCTAGTGGTCCCCCTGCTGAACACCTTCTGATGAAAAATTTTCTTTTCCCCAAAACAAAGAATGGGGGTTTTGCTGTAGCGGTTTGAAATAAAGGGAAAAAGCTGGGGAAGCGACCCCAAAACAGCTGGCAGCGCATCTCTTTTTACCATATTAAAGGCATTTCAAAGTCAAGTTTGACTAGGGCCTTGTTTTTGGGTGGTCCCTATGTGGCCTTGCCGCATGAGCTGCAGCTTCACTGCCTTTGAGGGACCCCAAAGCCATTTGGTGGGGCTGGAGAAAAACTGGCAGCTTCTAGGCAAATGTTTTTTACGCGCTTTGGCAACGAGACGGCGAAAGAGTGTTTCCAAACCCGAAGGGGCTGTTTTCCCCCACCTTCTTCTTAAAGGCACACAGTGGGGTCCAAAAAAGAAAGGTTTAATTTCTTCTGGGATTCGCCCACCAGGCGTTGTTGCGAAAGTTTTCAACTCGGTGAGAAAAAGTGATGCAGATGCCGAGTCTGGATTTACCATCTCCTTGAGGTGCGAGGTCGAATTCCAGTGTAACCTCCTGCAGACCCCTCAGGAAATGACACAATCGCCTTATAGATTCCGTTCAGGCAAAATTAATTGTTCAGTGATGGGGTCTTCCTCGGGGTTTTTTATTGATGGCTAGGTGTCCGGGTTTTGGATGTTTGTCTCTTAGTGTTTGGGGCTGTGGTTTCATTTTTGGGGGTACGTGTCGTCATTTGTAATTATTGGGATTGCTCCCACTGTGTTACCTTTTCATTTTTTTGCTAACCTGGCGAAAATTTTTCTCGTTTTAGGGGATTTTTTGGGGGGTCCACTTTGCGATTTGCGATGGGGGGCAGAGAGACAAAATTTATTCGTTTTTTGGGTATTTTGCGCACTGCTTGAAAAACTGATGGTTAGCAGTTTGCCTCGTCCTAGGAACTGCAAGACAGACATTCCCCGAAAGGAGCAGGTTGCGCCATGTTTTGGGGGGTCCCGGGGCTTCTAAGTTGGGGGAAACCCTCCTTTCCCCTTGAAAAGGTCTGGAATTCCCTGCTGCATATGGGGAGCCGCTTTAGGGATGGGGGATGGGGTACTGTTGCATGGATTGAATGCCAACAGAAGGTTATACAAGGAGGAGGTTGCCTTTGGAATTTATCTCCCTGGGGGGCTGGGGGCTGTTCGCTGGGGGCATATGTATCCTGCACACCCATTGTGTGAACGAATGGGCCCATCCCTGTTGGTGCTCAAAACTTCCGCCCACCTGCTTGTGCCTCTTTTCATTGTTGGGTGCACTGTTTCCTGGCTTTGGGGTGGCTGGCTTCTCACTGCCATACCTCAAACTGTGTGGGAACCCAGGCTGAAGGGGGAAAAAAGGCGAAGGAATACGCTGTGGTTCTGGTGGTGGTGGGGGGGAGAGGGGTTCCCCTCCTTGGGGGCGGGGAGGAAAAAAGGGGGAGTGGAAAATGTTGATGAGGCGGGGTAGGGGACCACTCCCTCCAGGACCCAAATACATAAACACAATGCTCGTGACCCGTTCTAATTATATATAATTTTTATTTATATAATATATATTTTTATTTTTATATTTATATATATTAAAATTTTATTTATTTTTTGCAAGAACTCATTTAAAATTAAGTCCTTTCCGAAATTTTTCTTATTCGTTTAAAAGATATATTTTTTTATTAATGTTAATTGTAAAATTTTTTTAATTTTTCACTAAAAAATTTTACAAACTTCTAAACCCTTTTTATAAAAAAAAATTTTTTTTAACCTAACCCAAATATATTAATTTTTTTTCAGAAAAAAAATACAACACAGTGATATATTTTTTTTCGTTAGGTTCAGAATGACTTTTGGCGAAAATTTTTGGGCACACAAATTTTTTTTTCCCTTTGCAAGATGACGTGCTTTTGCCAAAATGTTTTTTTTTTTTTATTTTTAAAAAAAATATATTTATTTATTATTAAAATTTTTTATATTAAAATATATATATATATGTCGGCCCATATGTAAAATGGTCAAATTTGCAAAAACTCTTTTAAAATTTAAGTTTTTCTAAAAATTTCTCTTTTAGTTTAAAGATATATTTTTTTTTTTTTATTTATTGATGTAATTTAATACTAAACAAACACAATGAAATATATTTTTTTCGTTTGGGGTTTTGATGATTTTGGCGAAATTATTGCCAAACAAATTTTCACTTTCCCCATATGGCAAAATGAAGTTGCTGTTTAAGCCGTCGCAAGTTTGCCCATTCGGGACGACATTAAAAATATAATAATTTTTTTATATATATATATATATTAATTTATAAAATATATATATATTTAAAAATATATATATATTTTATATATTAAAAATTTGCCAAAAACGCGATCAAGCGAACGAGCGATGAAAGATACAAAAATTAAAATCTCATCTCAACGGTTTTTCTCGGGTTTTTCCTCTTTTTACAATTTGCAAGCTCCTGATGAGTGTTGATTACAAGCGAAAAGGCCTAAGCTTTTTTTTCAAATCTCCCGTGGGTTTTTTTATATATGTTCATTCATTATTTATCTATTTTTCTTTACTGGGGGGGGTGTGGGGGGTGTGGGGGGTTTGTGGGGGGTGTTTGGGGGTGTGTGTGGTGGTTGTGGTGGTGTTTGTGTGTGTATGTGTGTGCTTTTTTGCCATAACCTTTGGGGCTTGCTTTTTCTCATAGCTGGACGAGTCTCTCCATTCCCGCACATTTTTTAAACATTTCTCAGGCAATATTTTCCATTATGGGGTATCCCTGGGGGGCGTTTGTGGTCTTTAGAAAAAAGTGGGCTGGGTTGGAGAATTGTGGAGCCCCCCATGGCTGCTCCCCAATTAACTTAAGGGCTGAATTCGTACAGGTCTTAGAGACGCTTCGGAGAGCTCCCAAAATATTCGCAAAATGCAACATACGAAATTGGAATGAGATAAATTTACTGAGTTTCCTTTTTAGGGGCCCCTTATCCGGAGATTAACGGGAGTTAACCCCGGGGGCCGTCTTCCAAGGGAAAATTGAACGCTTCGTGAATATGTCTTCAAGGGGCTCCTTTTTTTCATTAGTGCGAAGGAGCGGCTAACTCACAGGGATGTAACTACTTAGCTTCGGCACATCCTAGACGTTATCGGGTTAGTGGGGCTTTACGTCCCGGGGCAGAGGGGAAAAGTTCTGTAATCTGCAGGTATGGGGTTAGCTATGAAATTTGGATTCAGGGTTGCAGTTAATGTTTTTCTGGGCAATGCGGGACTTTCGAGTAAAGGGTTTGACTCCGATTCTTTTTAAGCATAAGACTTGCTTCTTATTATCTTTTGGGGTTTTTGTTGGGTTTTTACAACACAATTTCCCAAAAAAAATTTTTTAAGTTATACCATGTTAAGTAAAAATCCCGGACTTCACCTTTCGAAAGACAAAGAAATGTGATAAAAAATTATGGGGCAAAGGGAGATTTAGTGGAAATGAACATTTTTAAATTTGAAGACAGAGAAAATTTAAGGGTCCCCAAGACGCCCTGAACTTCCAAAAATTTCCATTACAAAATTTATGCCATCTTAAGGTGATTTTAGTTCCTTCATAAAGGGCTCACCACGCATAGACAGTAGATGCCGTTAAAAACCCCCAAAATTCCGGGAGGAGGTAAAACATTCAAAATTTCCTTTTTTGGATTTAAATATCGTTCTTTTTTTTACCATGCCCAAAAGCAGGGAAGTGGTCTGAGAGGGTCTTTTGGTTTAGTGAGTGGTTACCCCCTGTGGGTACCTAATAAATAGGGACTGTGTTTGTTTACGTGTCTTTTTAAAAGCCCCGTGAAGTTAAGGGCCCATTAATAGCCGCCGTTTCAGGGTGAGTGCGCTGACGACCTCTTACCAAGCCCGAGGGGCTGATCATCACGAAATTCTTTCCCTACTGTCTTTAGTGGTTTTTTGCCCGTAAACGACTGAAAAAAATCAGCTGCCCCCAAGAAACGTTTTATCGTTTTAAAATACCAAAGGTTGCACATAGTCTTGATCATCAATTGTAGTAGTGTATACGATCGGTAATATAATATTAGTGCCTTTTTTGCCATTGTATTGTTTTGTATATTTAAATTTCCCGTGAGCCTTCCCCGTCAACTCTCTCTCTCTCTCCTCTCCTCTCATGGTGATTGAGGAGTTTAAGGGTTATTTTGTATTTTTTTCTCTCCTTTATTGAATTAAGTAAAGGGTATTATCACACTTTTCTCCAAAAATATTGTTTTAAAATTAACTGTTAGTGACAGGAAGTAATTACTTTTTTCAAACTATTTTTATTTTAATTTTTAATTTTTTTGGGGGAAACTTATATTTTTAAAAATTATTTTAAAACCCGGGGGGGAAAAAAATTTTTATTTTCCAGATAATTTTTATATTTTTCGAGATTCCGCAACTTTATCGTCAAATTTCTGTAAGAGGTAAGGACAAAAAATACTGAAAAGTGGGGAAAAGGATCCAGAGGTTCGGTTAGCAACAGGAAGGGGTAGGATTCGATGCAGGACAGGACTGATAAAAGAGAAAATCCTTAGCCTTAGCCCCCGGGGATTTGCAATTAATTTGGTACGTTGGTGGGGGTGAGGGGGGATTCGGGAAGGTCAGATGCTGACTTGGGGACCCGGAAACCCCCTCAGGTAAACTGATCTGGATTATAACCTTGATTATTGATCTGGATAACCGCCTGCTAAGCAGGCAATTTCCCGATTCTTCTTGTTGTTGTTGGGAGAATGCAATAAGAAATACTTAGGTCTTGAAAATTTAGGGGAGGAAAAGGAGGGGGATAGGCGGGGAGTAGAAGGGGAGAAGGAAAAAGGAGGAGGAGGGGAGGAGGTGCCAAGGATTGTGAAAAAGGCGTGAAGGATAATGAGGCGGGAGTGAAGAGGTGGGGGGGGGGAAAAATTCTTGAGGTGAAGAGGGGAGGGGGGAGGGAGGGGTTTTAAAGGTAGAAAGGGAGGATGGGAACGTCAGGGGAAGTTTAAAAGATCGCTTGGAAACGAGGCCTCGGAGATGTGTGTGTGGGGTGTGTGTGGTGGTGGTGTGGTGTTTTTGGGGTTTGGGGGGGGCGTCTTGAAGGGCAAGAAGAGATAGAAAAGAAGGAGATTTGGGGGAAGCTGAGGGAGGGAGGCAAAAGGGGGATGTTTCCTTGGTCCCCTTGTTTTTTTTTTTTTTTTTTTTTTTTTTTCTGCCATTACCTTTATTAATTTTGGGTTTTTTTTCTTAGTATGAAAAAAACAAAAACTTTAGTTTTAAAAGAATATACAAACTGGGGGAAAAAACTTTTATTTCTTTACATTATTCAATTTCTGAAATTTTCTGTCTTCTTCTTCTTTCTCTTTTATTCGTATATAAAAATATAAAATATAATATATATTTTTATATAAAAAAATTATTATATATATATATATATATTTATATATAAATAGGTTTGGTAATAAGTAAAAATATTTTTATGAAAAAGAGGAAAAATAAATATACAAGGTATATATCACTATAAATAGTTTGTTAAAATATGTATTGGGGATAAAAGGTTGATGGGTAGGCTCCAGGATGTACATTTTTATAGAGGGGCAACTATATATCGGTCTTATTTAGTTGTAGCTACGTTAGAGTAAGGGGTTGATGGGAAAGTGGAAAAGGGCAACAAAAAATTAAGAGGTGAAAGTGTAAAAACTAAGGGAGGAGAAAGTTCGGGTGAGATATAAAAAAATTTGGAGAAAGGGGGGCTACCCAAGTATGAGTAGTAGGGGGGGGGGTTTGAAGAGGTTGGAATATTTTTTAAAAAAAGCAGTATTAGAATTTGGGCAAAAGTTTGTGGTTTAGGGGGGTGGGTGCAGGAGGAAAGGGGAATGTTTGGGTGGAATAATAATAAAGGTGTGATAAAAGAGAAAAAGTTAGCTTATGGAGGTTTTTACAAAGCAGAAGCGTTATAAGAAGACAA
>NC_069431.1:12235948-12243448 GCF_026875155.1 Cherax quadricarinatus | reverse complement strand
GAAGCGAGACAAGCGTTCATCCCTAGTACGGTAACTGGATGGGTGACCACGCGATACCTGTGGCTTCCAGTTTCTGGAGGAGTACGTTACATGGAAGACACTAGGGCCACAGGCGGTGCCACCACCACCATCACCATTAACCCTTCTACCGGCACTCTTAAAAAAAAAAAAGCCTGTCACTCGTGCCAACCACAATCTTTACCCGTGCCACCCCCACCACCACCACCAATCACCACTATTACCGTCACTGCCACCACCACCACCACCACCACCACCACCACCACCACCACCACCACCACCACCAAACCCCTACTACTACTACTATACCATCGTAACTAGCATCGACAATGCCATCATTACCACCACCACCACTTCAACAGCAACAATGCCACAGCAACAACAGCAAAAAAAAAAATTAACAACAAAAACAGCAGCAACAACAACAACAACAAAAACATCAACAACACACAAACAACTCCTCCTAACCCCATTTCGCAAAAATTCTGAAAAATATTAGTTTTCCCAGAGTTTTTATCCACGGTAAACAACACACCGTCCCCAGAACACCATAAGATTTCTCCTCACATGACCTTCCTGCATCTTCTTAAATTCTTGTGATGGCTACATCTTGCCCTAACGAGGCAGTATCGTGCCCTCTTGCCCACCCTACCCCCCTAACTTGCATTTTTTGCGTATTAAGGTTTAAAAGTTGGGACCTGTCCTCTGAGGCTGTTGGGAAAGATATCCCCTGTTGGTATACATACTATGTGTCTCTCTCTCTCTCTCTCTCTCTCTCTCTTCTCTCCCGCCCTCACCTACCCAATATTAACACTAGCTTACACTACTGGGCCAAGTTCCATGATTCACAGCTATTACACCGCATATTTGGCCATAAAAAATGACACAGTTAGCGGCTAAAAAATACCCTACACTGATATTACGTGATGTAGTGAAAACCAGAAATTACCATGTTGGTTGACCATGACGTTCACCCGGCGTTCACCGGGATTCACCCGGCGTTCATCCGGCTGAAAATACCGCAATTACTCTAGGGGTAAAAAGTGCCGAGTATATATATATACATATATATATATATATTTTATATATATATATAAATATATATATATATATAATATATATATATATATATAATATATATTATATATATATATATTTATATATATTAAGAGGGGAGTGGAAGTTAGTGTTATCAGAAGTTATGGAATTTATATATAAAATATATATATATATATATATATATATAGATATTATATTATATTTATATATATATATATATATATATATATATATAATATATATATTTATATATTATATATATATATATATAATATAATATATTATATATATATATATATTTAGGGCAAGGCTGTTTCATTATTATTATGATGATTAATTTTGGATATTGATATTGTTATTATTATTTTTCTATTATCACTATTAGTATTATTATCTTTAGTACTTTGTAGTAGTATTAGTAATAGTAGTGTAATAGTAGTGTTATATTATTAAGAACAGAAGAAATAGTACTAATAGCATTAAAACGAGCAGTAATTAGTAGTAGCAGATGTAGTAATGTATTAGCAGTAGTAATACTAGTAGTGGAAGAAGTAGTAGTAGTAGTCTAGTGGTGTAGTAGTAGTAATAGTAGTAGTAATGAAATAAAGGGCTAGTAGTAGTAAAAACACTAGAAATTAAATATTAACTAGTGTTAGGTAAAAAAAAAAATTCGACCAAAACCACACCAGAACACCAGACCACACTAGACCAGACCACACCAGGGCCACACTAGACCAGACCAAAACCAGACCCACCACACCAGACCACACCAGACCACACTAGACCACACTAGACCAGACCACACCAGACCATAGCAATAGCCACACAGACCACACCCCACAGACCCACCCGACCACACTAGACCAGCACACCAGACCATAGCAATAGACCATACAAAACCACACCAGACCAAAACCCGCCACACCCCACCAGACCACACACCAGACCAAAACCCCAGACACCCGGGCCACACCGACCACACCAGCCGACCACACCAGACCACACCAGCCACACCAGACCACACCAGACCACTAGACCAGACAACCAGACCATAGCAACTAGACCTATCGACCAGACAGACCAGACCAGACCAGACCACACCAGAGCACACCAGACCACACCAGACCACACTAGACCACACTAGACCAGACCACACCAGACCATAGCACAATAGACCATACCAGACCACACCAAAACCACCCCAAGACCACACCACACCAGACCACACCACACCAGACCACACCACACCAACCACCCGGACCCACCAGACCACACCAGACCAGACCACACCAGACCACACCAGACCACACCAGACCACACTAGACCAGACCACACCAGACCATAGCAAACTAGACACTATCAGACCAGACCAGACCAGACCAGACCACACCAGAGCACACCAGACCACACCAGACCACACTAGACCAGCCCAAACCCAAACATAGCACACTAGACCATCCCAGACCAGACCACACCAGACCAAACCCAGACCAGATCACACCAGACCAGACCACACCAGACGACACCACACCAGACCACAGCAGACCACCCAGATCAGACCACCACCAGACCAGACCACACCAAACCACACCAGACCAGACCACACCAGACCACACCAGACCATAGCAAAATAGACCCCCACCAGACCACCCCAGACCATAGCACACTAGACCACACCAGCCACACCAACCAACAGACCACACCAGACCACACCAGACCTTCTCCCTAACCCCCAAACAGAAGATCAGCTACACTGCTAGTTCAGGTCAGTAGGTTTATATCTTGTCATTAAATGAATAACGTTCATTGTTTAACGAGTTTTTAACAGTTTAATGAGTTTCGCTTCAATGGAAGTAAGCATAATTAACGCCCGTATGCTCAGACGCAAGATGGTCGAAATTTCCTTAATACTAGATGGCCTTAAATGACATCGTTGACTTTGCAGTTATTTGTGATGTATTTATTTATACAATGAATTTTAGCAAATTAGTTTGCAAACGAATTATGTGAAATATAATCATTTTTAATATTAAAATTATGATAAACAAAAAAGCGACGTATTATAATTTAAGATCATTTTATTACGTTATACATACACCCCACACACACCCCACACACACACAGACCAGATGGGGACACCAGCAAGGAAAACACCAACAAGTGTTGGACGACATACATACAGATGGGGGAGGAGGTGAAAAAACTGCTAAGGGACATCGATACCTCAAAAGGGAATGGGACCCGGGCAACATCTCCATGGGTCCTTAGAGAGGGAGCAGATTGTTGTGCGTGCCACTTACCACAATCTTCAACACATCCCTGGAAACTGGGCCAACTACCCGAGGTATGGAAGACGGCAAATGTAGTTCCCATTTTTAAAAAGGAGACAGAAAAGAGGCACTAAACTATAGACCTGTGTCATTGACGTGTATAGTATGCAAAAATTATGGAGAAGATTATCAGGAGGAGAGTGGTGGAACACCTGGAACGGAACAGGAGTATAAATGCCCAACCAGCACGGATTCACGGGAAGGCCAAATCCTGTGTCACAAACCTTCTGGAGTTTTATGATAAAATAAAAGAAGTAAGACAAGAGAGAGAGGGGGGTTGATTGCATCTTCCCTTTGGGCTGCAAGAAGGCCTTTTGACACAGTTCCTCACAAGAGATTAGTGCAGAAGCTAGAGCATCAGGCGCATATAAAAGGAAGGGGACTGCAATGGATCAGAGAATACCTGACAGGGAGGCAACAACGAGTCATGGTTACGTAATGATGTATCACAGTGGGCACCTGTGACGAGCGGGGTCCCACAGGGGTCGGTCCTAGGACCAGTGCTATTTTTGGTATATGTGAACGACATGAGGGAAAAGGGTTAGACTCAGAAGTGTCCCTGTTTGCAGATGATGTGAAGTTTAATGAGGAGAATTAAATCTGATGAGGACCAGGCAGGACTTCAAAGAGACCTGGACAGACTGGGACACCTGGTCCAGCAAATGGCTTCTCGAATTTAATCCTCCCAAATGCAAAGTCATGAAGATAGGGGAAGGCACAGAAGCCCACAGACAGAGTATAGGCTAGGTGGCCAAAGACTGCAAACCTCACTAAAGGAAAAAGATCTTGGGGTGAGTATAACCCCGAGCATGTCTCCGGAAGCACACATCAATCAGATAACTGCTGCAGCATATGGGCGCCTGGAAAAACCTGAGAACAGCATTCCGATACCTTAGAAAGGGAAATCATTCAAGGCACTGTACACCGTGTATGTCAGGCCCATACTGGAGTATGCAGCACCTGTTTGGAACCCCGCACTTGAAAAAGCACGTCAAGAAACTGGGAGAAAGTAAAAAGGTTTGCGACAAGGTTAGTTCCAGAGCAAAGGGGAATGTCCTATGAAGAAAGATTAAGGGAAAATCGGCCTGACGACACTGGAAGGACAGGAGGGTCAGGGGAGACATGATAACGACATATAAAATACTGCGTGTAATAGACAAGGTGGACAAAGACAGATGTTCCAGGGGGGGGACACAGAAACAAGGGGCCACAATTGGAATTTGGGAAGGACACAAATGAGTCAGAGAGATAGTAGGAAGTATTTCTTCAGTCATAGAGTTGTAAGACAGTGGAATAGCCTAGAAAATGACGTAGTGGAGGCGGAACCATACACAGTTTTAAGACGAGGTTTGATAAAGTCATGGAGCGGGGAGAGAGAGGGCCTAGTAGCAACCGGTGAAGAGGCGGGGCCGGGAGCTAGGACTCGACCCTGCAACCACAAATAGGTGAGTACAAATAGGTGAGTACACACACACAACACACCCCACACACACACAACATACACATACACACACACACACACACACACACCACATAACACACACACACACACACACACACACACACACACTCACACACACACACACACACACACACAAAACACACACACATACAACACACACACACACACAAAACACACACACACACACACACACACACATACACACACACACACACATACACCACACACACAACAACACACACACTCACACACACAAAACACACACACACACACACACACCACACAACACACACACACACACACACACTCCACATACACACACACACCACCCCACTACACACACACACACACACACACACACACACACCACACACATACACATACACACACACACACACATACACAACACATTACACACACCACACACACACACCACACACCCCACACACACACACACACACACACACACACACCACACACACACAACACACACACACCCACCTGGAGAACTGGAATAAAACACTTTCTTTGGGGACTAAAGGGGCCCTCCTGATTCACTGAATCAAGAGCCCTGTGAGGCATCAAGGGAGTTAACCCCTTGGCTCAATGAATCAACTTCAGTACACTTGGGACATGAAATTCAGTGTGAAAAAAATCACAATATTTTTTTTAAATATCGCCAAAAATATCCCGGTAAGCAATATCACGTAGAATTTCCCATATTATTATTATTTTATTTATATTATTATTATTATTATTATTATTAATACTATGAAAAGAGAAGATAAGAGACGAGTGGAGGTGCATCATATGGGAGTGAAACCCTCTCTTAGCCTGGGAGTGAAACCCTCTCCTAGCCTGAGAGTGAAACCCTCTCCTAGCCTGGGAGTGAAACCCCGTTTTTCGCCTGGGAGTGAAACCCTCTCCCAGGCTGGGGGTGAAACCCGCACCCAGCCGTCCCCAGGAACACACGTAAGTTGTTATCAGCAAAACCCGTGTCCACTAGACTGTCACATATACCCAAATAAAAAAGAAACATATTGGAAATCTGAGCAATGCAGAACACGTCAAAAATTAACCCCCGGGTCACCGGCACCCGTGTGGAGCCCACGCCTAAATAATCAAATTTTCAAAGAGAAAAAAAATAGAAGGATCAAAGAAAGAATGAAAGACTAAGTGAAGTTGGATGAATGGAAAACATCAAGGAGATATGTCACTTCATACTAAATACTTTGTTAGATATGCACTTCTGTACCAATTTAAGAAGGAATATTGCAATTTATACAAAAGTAAATCGAGAGAATGGGGTGTAAATGGCGAACAATAGACGTAGGTGAAAAAAAGGTTGCACGTTTCGCACTGTGTTGAGCTTTATCAAGAAATGGTAAAGCTCTAAACAGAGCGATCCGTCCTCCAGTAATGGAAAAATATAACATAGAAGGTTGCCAGTTATTGTTTCATACATCAAATTCATTTCGGTATGAGTCGCTGTAATGCATGAACCTGCCGGAGTTTTTCCAGAATTGTGGGCACACCTTTCACTAGAGCTGTTGCATGATACTTGGGGAGAGGTGCAAGTGCTCAGTGAGAGAGGCAGCATTGACGCCACGCTTGAGGGGGAAGCTGACGCCAAAGGCTGAACTTGGGAAGCCGCAACTTACTTTTCCCTAAGCCAGTTTTCCCAAAAAAGTCTTCCCCAAAGCCAGTTTTTACAGTCATGTCTTCGACAGGTTGTTTTCCCAATCTAGTTTTCACAATCCCGTTCTCGCAAGTTAATATTCACAAGCTAGTCTTTCCAATGTAGTGTTCCTAGTTCAATCTTCTCAAGACTGTCTCCTTGCCAAGCCATGTCTTCATACACCCCCCCACACCCCCACATATCCCCACACACCCCCACAACCCCCACACACCCCCACACAACCCCCACACACCCCCCCACACTCCCCCACACCCCCCACACCACAAAAAAGCCCACTGTTAAAAGTGCGACATGAGGTTGGTCCTCCCTGATAGAAAATGATATAAAGTCTCACACCTGTCTCCTCCCACCTCAGCCTTAATTAAAAAATGTTCCTTTCTTCCGCCTGTTCTCCCGCATTCTTCATCCTTTCATTCTCCTTCATCCTCCTCTTTCAACTCCTTTTTCCCCTTTTCCCCTGCTCCTTTCCTTTATTTCATTCCCTCGCTGCTGCTAGTTAAACAGGTGGCTGCACCAACCAGCCACCATCCCAACTGCATCTTAATCCATCACGTTTTTCAGCAGTCCTCCATCACGAGTCCATCTTCCCTACATCCCACCTCCATCTTCCCTCCATCCCCACCTCCACCACCTTCAAAATTCCTCCATCAGGACATCAGAAAAGAAAGGTCTGTCCTTTAAGACATTTTCATTTGTATTATACTATATTATATTATATATATATATATATATATATATTATATATATATTTTTTATTATATTATATATATATATATATATATATATAATTTTTATATATATATATACATAAGCTTCAGTAGTTCTTTAGGGCCCCAGACAAAACCAATTTAAGTAACTTTACTCGTGACTTTCTTCCCTTTTTTGATCAATTTTTCCTTTTCCTTTTTATTCCTGTGGGTTAGGGCGACCCA
>NC_069431.1:12230043-12235448 GCF_026875155.1 Cherax quadricarinatus | reverse complement strand
GCCATGCTTGGATGGGCCCCGGGGCTTCTAAGTTGTGGAACCTCCATTCACCTTTTTAAAAAGGTCTTTGAACTCCCTGCTGCATATGGGCGAGCCGCTTTAGGGATGTGGGATGGGGTACTGTTAGCAGTGGATTTGAATGCCAACAGAAGGTTATCACAAGTGAGGGGGTTTTGCCATTGGAATTGTCATCTGCCTGTGGAGGCTGTGGGCTGCTCTCTGCTGGGGGCATATGTGATCCTGCACACCCATTGTGTGAACGAATGCGACCATCCCTGTTGCGTGCTCGAAACTCTCCGCACACCTGACATGTGCCTCTTCTTTCATTGTTGGGTGCACTGTTTCCCTGGCTTTGTGGCTGGCTGGCTTCATCATCTGCCATACCTCAAACTGTGTGGTAAGCCCAGGCTGAAGGGAAAATGGCGCATAGGACATACCGCATGTGGTTCATGGTGGTGGTGGGGGGAGGAGAGGGGTCTCCCCTCCTTGTGGTGGGCGGTGGAGGAAAGGGAGGAGTGGAAGATGTGTGATGAGGCGGAGTAGGGCACTCACTCCCTCCCAGGACAAGTCACTATACAACACAATGCTCTGTGCACCTGTTACTAATATATATATATATATATATATATATATATATATATATATATATATATATTAATATATATATATATATATATATATATATATATTAGCAAGAACTCATTTAAAATTAAGTCCTTTCCGAAATTTTCTCTTATACGTTTTAAAGATATATTTTTTTCATTAATGTTAATGTAAAAATTTTTAATTTTGCACTAAAAGAATTTTACAAAACTTACCTAACCTTATTATAACAAGAACAATTTATTTTAACCTAACCCAACTAAATATATTTTAGATTTGTTTACAGTAAACAAATCACAAACACAGTGAAATATATTTTTTTCGTTAGGTTCAGAATGACTTTGGCGAAATTATTGGACACACAAATTTTCACTTGTCCTATATGGCAAGATGAGCGTTGCTATTTAAGCCAAGATCGCTTAATATATATATATATATATATATTATATATATATATATATATATATATATAATATATATATATATATATATATATATATATATATATATATATGTCGTGCCGAATATGTAAAACTGGTCAATTAGCAAGAACTCTTTTAAAATTAAGTCCTTTCTAAAAATTTCTCTTATACGTTTAAAGATATATTTTTTTTATTTATGTTATTGATAGTAATTTAATACTAAACAAACACAATGAAATATATTTTTTTCGTTAGGTTTAGAATGATTTTGGCGAAATTATTGCCTAAACAAATTTTCACTTGCCCTATATGGCAAGATGAACGTTGCTGTTTAAGCCAAGATCGCAAGTTCTGCCTATTCGGCACGACATATATAATATATATATATATATATATATATATATATATATATATATATATATATATATATATATATATATATATATATATATATTATATATATATATATATGCCAAAAATCGCGATCAAGCGAACGAGCGATGAAAGATACAAAATTAAAAATCTCACTCTCAACGTGTTTGCTCGGATTTTATCCTCTTTCCTACAATATTGCAAGCTCCTGATGATGTGTTGATTACAACGCGAAAGGCCTAGAGCTATCTTTCAACTCTCCCGTGGTTGTTTTATATATGTTCATTCATTATTTATCTATTTATTCATTTATCTGTGTGTGTGTGTGTGTGTGTGTGTGTGTGTGTGTGTGTGTGTGTGTGTGTGTGTGTGTGTGTGTGTGTGTGTGTGTGTGTGTATGTGTGTGCTTTTAAGCCATAACCTTGGTGCTTTGCTTTTTCTCATAGCTAGGAAGCGAGCTCTCTCCATCTCTGACACATTTTTAAGCATTTCTCAGGCAATATTTTCCATTATGGGGGTATCCCTGGGGACAGTTTGTGGTCTTTAGAAGAAGCTGGTCTGGTTGGAGAGATTGTAGGAGCCTCCCACTGGCTGGCTCCCTCAATTAACTTAAGGTCATGAATTCGTACAGCGTCTTAGAGACGCTCTCGGAGAAGCTCCCAAACTAATTCGCAAGATGCAACATACGAAGATTGGAATGCAGATAATGTTATCTGAGTTGCCTTGAGGCCACTTATCCCAGGAGATTAACGGGAAGTTAATCCCGGTGGCCGTCTTCCAAGGTAAGATTGAACGCTTTCGTGAATATCGTCTTCAAGGAGCTCGCTGTATTCACTTAGGTGCTGAAGGAGCAGGCTAACTCACATGCGTGAGATGTAACTACATTATGCTTCGGCACATCCTAGACTGTTATCGGATTAGTGACTTGATGACAGTCCGGAGCAGACGGAAACGTTCTGTAATCTGCAGGTATGTGGGTTAGCTATGAATTAGGATTCAGGTTGCAGATAAGAGATTAATCTGGGCAATGCCAGGCACTTGCTGAGTAAGGTTAGACTCCTGATATCTTTAGTTAAGCATAAAGACTTGCTTCTTATTCATCTTCTGGTCTGTATTGTTAGGCTTCTACAACACAATTCTCCAAAAAGATTTGTTAAGTTATACCATGAATTAAGTAAAGATCCTGGACTTCACCTTACGAAACAGACAAAGCAAATGTGATAATAATTATGGACAAGGTAGATTATAGTGGAAAATGAACATATTATTAGAAGACAGAGAAATTTACGGGTCCCTTAAGACGCCGTGAACTTCCAAATTACCATTACTAAATTTATGACCATCTTAAGGTGATTCAGTCTCTTCATAAAGGTCTCACCAGCGACACTAGACCAGTAAGATGCCGTTAACACCCAAAGTTCCGGAGAGGAGAGTAAAACATCTCAAAATTTCTCTTTGTTGGTATTTAAATATCGTTCTTTCTTTACCATGCAATAGCAGAGGAAGCTGGTCTGAGAGGCTCTTTTGGTTGAGTGAGTCAGGTTACCAGCTGCTGGGTACCTAATAAATAGGTACTAGTGTTTGTTTACGTGTCTTTTTAAACGCCCTGTGAAGTATAAGGCCGATTAATATGCCGCCGTTTCAGGCTGAGCTGCGCTGACGACCTCTTACCAAGCCTGAGGGACTGATCATCACGAAATTACTTTCCCTACTGTCTTTAGTGGTATATTCGCCTGTAATCGACTGAAAAAGTCAGCTGCCCAAATGAAACGTTTCATCGTTAAGATACCAAAGTGTTGCACATATGTCTTGATCATCAACTTGTATGTAGTGTATACGATCGGTAATATAATATTAGTGACCTTTGTGCCATTGTATTGTTGTGTATATTAATTCCTGTGAGCCTTCCACGTCAACTCTCTCTCTCTCTCTCTCTCTCTCTCATGGTGATTGAGGAGTTGAAGGCTCTATTTCTGTATTGTAATTCTCTCCTTTATTGAATTAAGTAATGGGTATTATCATCAGCTTTACTCCAAAAATATTGTTTTAAAATTAACATGTTAGTGACAGGAACGTAATTACTTAAACAAACTATTTTTATTTTAATTTATTAATTTTACTAGAGGGGGAAACTCTTATATTTTCTAAATATTATTTTAACCTGGAGGGGGAAACTCTTATATTTGCCAGATATAATTTTTATATTTACGAGACATTCCTGCAAACTTTATCGTCAATTACTGTAAGAGGTAAGGACAAAAAATGACTGAAATGTGGCGAAAAGGATCCAGAGAGTTCGGTTAGCAACAGGAAGGGGTAGGATTCGACTGCAGGACAGGGACTGATATAAGAGAAAGTCTCTTGAAGCCTTCAGCCTCGGTGCACTTTGCAATTAATTAGGTACGTTGGTGGTGGTGAGGTGGGATGCGGGAATAGGTCAGATGCATGACTTGGGAGACCTGGAAACCCCAATCAGAGTAAACTGATCTGGATTATCAGACCTTGATTATCTGATCTGGATAACCTGACCTGCATAAGGCAGGCAATTCCTGACTCTCATACTTGTATGTTGTTGAGGAGAATGCAATAAGAAATACTTAGGTCTTTGAATATCAGGAGGAGGAAGAGGAGGAGGAGTAGGCGGAGGAGTAGAAGGAGGAGAAGGAAAAAGAGGAGGAGGAGGAGAGAGGAGGTGCCAAGGATGTGTGAAAAGAGGCGTGAAGGAGTAATGAGGCGGTAGTGAGAGAGGTGGGGAGGGAAGAATTCTTGAGGTGAATGAGGGGAGGAGGGAGGGAGAGGGGTGAACGGCTAGAGAGAGGGAGGGATGGGAACGTCAGGTGAATGTTTAACGATCGCTTGGAGAACGAGGCCTCGGAGATGTGTGTGTGTGTGTGTGTGTGTGTGTGTGTGTGTGGTGTGTGTGTGTGCTTGGGTGGGGACGTCTTGAAGGAGCAAGAAGAGATAGAAAGAAGGAGATTTGGAGGAAGCTAGAGGGAGGCAGAGCAAAAGGGTGATGTTTCCTCTGGTCCCATTGCTTTTTTTTTTTTTTTTTTTTTTTTTTGCCTGCCATTACCTTATAGTAATTTGGTTTTATCTTCTTAGTATGAAAAAGCAACAAACTTTAAGTTAAAGAGAATATACAAGCTGGGAAGAAAACTTAATTTTATGAAAAAAAATGTCTATGTGTTTTCTGTCTCAAAGTGTCATTGTCCATTAAAATGTCTCTCTTTCGCTTTAAGTGTTTCTGTGCCAACTTTAATGTTTCCTGGTAACCTCTTCCTCTTGAGGTTCAAGTCGACCTCACGTCAAGCAGTTGCTCCAGCAGATGCACGCAGCAGCATGTGCAGAGTGCATTTGCACAAATCTCCCTCTGATTAGATTTTAGCGTCGACTTAATCTTTTTTTCTTTCACATATCTTTTTTTTACGAACTTAAAGACTAAGTTCTGACTCTTCTTGTACATTATTCCAATTTCTGCAAATTTCTGTCTTCTTCTTCTTCTCTCCTTTTATTCGTATATATATATATATATATATATATATATATATATATATATATATATATATATATATATATATATATATATATATTATATAACATAGGTTTGGTAATAAGTAATACATATTTTATGAAGAAGAGGATAAATAAATATACAAGGTATGATATAGCACGTAATGAAAGTAGTTTGTTAGAATATGTATTGGTGGATAAAAGGTTGATGGGTAGGCTCCAGGATGTACATGTTTATAGAGGGGCAACTGATATATCGGATCATTATTTAGTTGTAGCTACAGTTAGAGTAAGAGGTTGATGGGAAAAGTGGAAAATGGCAACAACAAGTAAGAGGTGAAAGTGTATAAACTAAGGGAGGAGAAAGTTCGGGTGAGATATAAACAACTATTGGCAGAAAGGTGGGCTAGTGCAAGTATGAGTAGTAGGGGGGAGGGTTGAAGAGGGTTGGAATAGTTTTAAAAAAGCAGTATTAGAATGTTGGGCAAAAGTTTGTGG
>NC_069431.1:12212543-12222543 GCF_026875155.1 Cherax quadricarinatus | reverse complement strand
CCAGACCACACCACACCAGACCACACCGGACCACACCAGACCACACCAGACCAGACCACACCAGACCACACCAGACCACACCAGACCACACTAGACCAGACCACACCAGACCATAGCAAACTAGACACTATCAGACCAGACCAGACCAGACCAGACCACACCAGAGCACACCAGACCACACCAGACCACACTAGACCAAGACCACAACCAACCATAGCACACTAGACCATACCAGACCAGACCACACCAGACCAAACCAGACCAGATCACACCAGACCAGACCACACCAGACGACACCACACAGACCACAGCAGACCACACCAGATCAGACCACACCAGACCAGACCACACCAAACCACACCAGACCAGACCACACCAGACCACACCAGACCATAGCACACTAGACCACACCAGACCACACCAGACCATAGCACACTAGACCACACCAGACCACACCAGACCACACCAGACCACACCAGACCACACCAGACCTTCTCCCTAACCCACCAACAGACAGATCAGCTACACTGCTAGTTCAGGTCAGTAGGTTTATATCTTGTCATTAAATGAATAACGTTCATTGTTTAACGAGTTTTTAACAGTTTAATGAGTTTCGCTTCAATGGAAGTAAGCATAATTAACGCCCGTATGCTCAGACGCAAGATGGTCGAAATTTCCTTAATAACTAGATGGCCTTAAATGACATCGTTGACTTTGCAGTTATTTGTGATGTATTTATTTATACAATGATTATAGCAAATTATGTTTGCAACGAATTATGTGAAATATAATCATTTTTAATATTAAAATATATGATAAACAAAATGCGACGTAATATAATTTAAGATCATTTTATTACGTTATACATACACACACACACACACACACACACACAGACCAGATGGGGACACCAGCAAGGAATACACCAACAAGTGTTGGACGACATACATACAGATGAGGAGGAGGTGAAGAAACTGCTAAGGGACATCGATACCTCAAAGGCAATGGGACCGGACAACATCTCCCCATGGGTCCTTAGAGAGGGAGCAGATATGTTGTGCGTGCCACTTACCACAATCTTCAACACATCCCTGGAAACTGGGCAACTACCCGAGGTATGGAAGACGGCAAATGTAGTTCCCATTTTTAAAAAAGGAGACAGAAAAGAGGCACTAAACTATAGACCTGTGTCATTGACGTGTATAGTATGCAAAATTATGGAGAAGATTATCAGGAGGAGAGTGGTGGAACACCTGGAACGGAACAGGAGTATAAATGCCAACCAGCACGGATTCACGGAAGGCAAATCCTGTGTCACAAACCTTCTGGAGTTTTATGATAAAATAACAGAAGTAAGACAAGAGAGAGAGGGGTGGGTTGATTGCATCTTCTTGGACTGCAAGAAGGCCTTTGACACAGTTCCTCCAAGAGATTAGTGCAGAAGCTAGAGCATCAGGCGCATATAACAGGAAGGGCACTGCAATGGATCAGAGAATACCTGACAGGGAGGCAACAACGAGTCATGGTACGTAATGATGTATCACAGTGGGCACCTGTGACGAGCGGGGTCCCACAGGGGTCGGTCCTAGGACCAGTGCTATTTTTGGTATATGTGAACGACATGACGGAAGGGTTAGACTCAGAAGTGTCCCTGTTTGCAGATGATGTGAAGTTAATGAGGAGAATTAAATCTGATATATGAGACCAGGCAGGACTTCAAAGAGACCTGGACAGACTGGACACCTGGTCCAGCAAATGGTCTTTTTCGAATTTAATCCTGCCAAATGCAAAGTCATGAAATAGGGGAAGGGCACAGAAGACCACAGACAGAGTATAGGCTAGGTGGCCAAAGACTGCAAAACCTCACTCAAGGAGAAAGATCTTGGGTGAGTATAACACCGAGCATGTCTCCGGAAGCACACATCAATCAGATAACTGCTGCAGCATATGGGCGCCTGGCAAACCTGAGAACAGCATTCCGATACCTTAGTAAGGAATCATTCAAGGCACTGTACACCGTGTATGTCAGGCCCATACTGGAGTATGCAGCACCTGTTTTTGGAACCCGCACTTTAAAAAGCACGTCAAGAAACTAGAGAAAGTACAAAGGTTTGCGACAAGGTTAGTTCCAGAGCTAAGGGGAATGTCCTATGAAGAAAGATTAAGGGAAATCGGCCTGACGACACTGGAGGACAGGAGGGTCAGGGGAGACATGATAACGACATATAAAATACTGCGTGTAATAGACAAGGTGGACAAAGACAGGATGTTCCAGGGAGGGGACACAGAAACAAGAGGCCACAATTGGAAGTTGAAGACACAAATGAGTCAGAGAGATAGTAGGAAGTATTTCTTCAGTCATAGAGTTGTAAGACAGTGGAATAGCCTAGAAAATGACGTAGTGGAGGCAGGAACCATACACAGTTTTAAGACGAGGTTTGATAAAGCTCATGGAGCGGGGAGAGAGAGGGCCTAGTAGCAACCGGTGAAGAGGCGGGGCCAGGAGCTAGGACTCGACCCCTGCAACCACAAATAGGTGAGTACAAATAGGTGAGTACACACACACACACACACACACACACACACACACATACACATACACACACACACACACACACACACACACACATACACACACACACACACACACACACACACACACACACTCACACACACACACACACACACACACACACACACACACACATACACACACACACACACACACACACACACACACACACACACACACACACACACATACACACACACACACACATACACACACACACACACACACACACACACTCACCACACATACACACACACACACACACACACACACACACACACACACACACACACACACACACACACACATACACACACACACACACACACACATACACACACACACACACACACACACACACACACACACACACATACACATACACACACACACACACATACACACACACATACACACACACACACACACACACACACACACACACACACACACACCACACACACACACACACACACACACACACACACACACACACCCACCTGGAGAACTGGAAATGAACACTTTCGTTGGGACTGAAGGGCTCCTGATTCACTGAATCAAGAGCCCTGTAGAGGCATCAAGGGAGTATAATCCCTTGGCTCAATGAATCAACTTCAGTACACTTGGGACATGAAATTCAGTGTGCAAAAATCACAATATTTTTTTTTAAATATCGCCAAAAATATCCCGGTAAGCAATATCACGTAGAATACCCATATTATTATTATTATTATTATTATTATTATTATTATTATTATTAATACTATGAAAAGAGAAGATAAGAGACGAGTGGAGGTGCATCATATGGGAGTGAAACCCTCTCTTAGCCTGGGAGTGAAACCCTCTCCTAGCCTGAGAGTGAAACCCTCTCCTAGCCTGGGAGTGAAACCCTGTTCTCGCCTGGGAGTGAAACCCTCTCCCAGGCTGGGAGTGAAACCCGCACCCAGCCGTCCCCAGGAACACACGTAAGTTGATTATCAGCAACCAGTGTCCACTAGACTGTCACATATACCCAAATAAAATGAACATATTGGAAATCTGAGCAATGCAGAACACGTCAAAAATTAACCCTCGGGTCACCGGCACCTGTGTGGAGCCCACGCCTAAATAATCAATTTACAAAGAGAAAAAAAATAGAAGGATCAAAGAAAGAATGAAAGACCTAAGTGAAGTTGGATGAATGGAAAACATCAAGGAGATATGATCACTTCATACTAAATACTTTGTTAGATATGCACTTCTGTACCAATTTAAGAAGGAATATTGCAATTTATACAAAAGTACTCGAGAGAATGGGTGTAAATGGCGAACAATAGACGTAGGTGAAGAAAAGGTTGCACGTTTCGCACTGTGTTGAGCTTTATCAAGAAATGGTAAAGCTCTAAACAGAGCGATCCGTCCTCTCAGTAATGGATAATATAACATAGAAGGTTGCCAGTTATTGTCTTCATACATCAAGTTCATTTCGGTAATGAGTCGCTGTAATGCATGAACCTGCCGGAGTTTTTCCAGAATTGTGGGCACACCTTTCACTAGAGCTGTTGCATGATACTTGAGAGAGGTGCAAGTGCTCAGTGAGAGAGGCAGCATTGACGCCACGCTTGAGGGCAAGCTGACGCCAGGCTGAACTTGGGAAGCCGCAACTTACTTTTCCCTAAGCCAGTTTTCCCATGAAAGTCTTCCCAATGCCAGTTTTTACAGTCATGTCTTCGACAGGTTGTTTTCCCAATCTAGTTTTCACAATCCCGTTCTCGCAAGTTAATATTCACAAGCTAGTCTTTCCAATGTAGTGTTCCTAGTTCAATCTTCTCAAGACTGTCTCCTTGCCAAGCCATGTCTTCATACACCCCCACACACCCCCACATATCCCCACACACCCCCACACACCCCCACACACCCCCACACACCCCCACACACCCCCACACACTCCCACACACCCCCACACACCACAAAACGCCCACTGTTAAAAGTGCGACATGAGGTTGGTCCTCCCTGATAGAAAGTGATATAAAGTCTCACACCTGTCTCCTCCCACCTCAGCCTTAATTAAAAAATGTTCCTTTCTTCCGCCTGTTCTCCTGCATTCTTCATCCTTTCATTCACTCCTTCATCCTCCTCTTTTCAACTCCTTTTTCCTCTTTCCCCTGCTCCTTCCTTTATTTCATTCCCTCGCTGCTGCTAGTTATCAGGTGGCTGCCACCAACCAGCCACCATCCCAACTGCATCTTAACTCCATCACGTTTACAGCAGTCCTCCATCACGAGTCCATCTTCCCTACATCCCACCTCCATCTTCCCTCCATCACACCTCCATCACACCTTCAAAATTCCTCCATCAGGACATCAGAAAAGAAAGGTCTGTCCTTTAAGACATTTTCATTTGTATTATACTATATATAATATATATATATATATATATATATATATATAATATATATATATATATATATATATATATATATATATATATATATATATAATATATATATATATACATAAGCTTCAGTAGTTCTCTTAGCCTCAGACAAAACCAATTTAAGTAACTTTACTCGTGACTTTCTCTCTTCTTTGATCAATTTTCCTCTCAGCTTCTTATTCCTGTGGGTTAGGTCGACCCATCATTGAATTCTCGTATCCTCTTATCATGCTTGATCCTCTTACCCATTAAAGATTCACTTCTGGGTTGCCAAAACTCCTAAAAAAAATATCCTGCGAAACATTTTCACGTTAATTTATTTTTCTTACAATGTTTTCACATGTTTATCTTCTTTGAGTCTTTAAAAATATATTTGTCTTCTTTGAAAGGATTCTTTCAAAATCCGTCTTGAAAATCTATTTCTCGAGATTCAAGATTCTTGAGTTTTTCTCTTCAGGAAAGGGAGGTGCGTTTTTCTAGCTAAAGTCTCTTGATCCAAGGAATCAAAACTTGCTCTTATAATCCTTGGATCTAATTTTATTACTTCTCGTTTACTAGGGGCTGTATGACCCCGGCGGGTTTAGCTCCGTTGGATGAATTTAATATAAAAGAAGGAGGCCAGAGTCACAATTCTTTTTATTGTGGACAGTGTGGTCGAGGAAAGAATTAAGGTAATTGACTGAATGGAAAGGTTTTCTAAAGCCTGAGAATTGGTGGTGGTAGTGGTTGCTGGTGGTAGTGGTGGTGGTAGGTGGTGGTGGTAGTGGTGGTGGTAGGTAGTGGTGGTAGTGGTAGTAGTATTAGTGGTAGGTGGTAGCGGAAGGTGATGGAACTTGGGGATATTGTGGTAGTGGAGATGCTGGTGGTGTTGATGGCGGGAGCTGGTGTTGTCTGAGGTTATTGGTGGTGTTGGTGGTGGTGGTAGTGGTGCAGGATGATGATGAGAGTGAAGATTTCTCTGGAATTATGGTGATGACAACCGAGTGGAAGACGGGCATTAGCACCATACACCAGACACACACAAGAACCATAATGCAAATGTAATGTTGCTTACCAGACTTATGTCTTGAGGAATGGTGGAATATCTTGCAAGGAAACGAAGCTCAAGACTGGCCTGAGGGGAAATATTACCTGGGGAAAATATTACCTTGGGGAAATATTACCTGGGGGAAATATTACCTGGGGGGAAATATTACCTGGGGGAAATATTACCTGGGGGAAATACTACCTGGGGGAAATATTACCTGGGGGAAATATTACCTGGGGGAAATATTACCTGGGGGAAATACTACCTGGGGGAAATATTACCTGGGGAAAGATTTCCTGGGGAAAATATTACTTATGCAACAGTTAGACAACTTTATTCCGAAACGTTTCGCCTACACAGTAGGCTTCTTCAGTCGAATACAGAAAATAGGCAGGAACAGTAGAGATGTGAAGACGATTTTCTGTATTCGACTGAAGAAGCCTACTGTGTAGGCGAAACGTTTCGGAATAAAGTTGTCTAACTGTTGCATATGTTTCTTACCTAACAACCTGTCGGTATTGTATACCATTTTGATGTTCAAAATATTACTTGAGGGAAATATTACCTGGGGAAACATTACCTGGGGAAATATTACCTGAGGGAAATATTACCTGAGGGAAATATTGCCTGGGGAAACAATACCTGGGGAAAATATTACCTGGGGAAAGATTTCCTGGGGAAAATATTACTTGAGGGAAATATTACCTGGGGAAATATTACCTGGGGAAATATTACCTGAAGGAAATGTTACCTGAGGGAAATATTACCTAGGGGAAATAATACCTGGGGAAAATATTACCTGGGGAAAAATTACCTGGGGGAAATATTACCGGGGGGAGAAATTTCCTGGAGAAAATATTACTTGGGGAAATATTGCTTGGGGAAATATTACCTGGGGAAATATTACCTGAGGGAAATATTACCTGAGGAAAATATTACCTGGGGGAAATATTACATGAGGAAAATATCACCTGAGGGAAATAATACCTGGGAAAAGATTACCTTGGGGAAAAATTACCTGGGAAAAATATTACCTGGGGGAAATATTATCATGGAAAACGTTGTATTATCATAAATTGAGTTACAAAGAAACACGATACTTATGGTAAACGTGACTATACGATTATTACTACAGTTACTACTACTACAACTACTACTACTACAACTACTACTACTACAACTACTACTACTACAACTACTACTACTACAACTACTACTACTACAACTACTACTACTACTACTACAACTACAACTACTACTACTACTACTACTACAACTACTACTACTACAACTACTACTACTACAACTACTACTACTACAACTACTACTACTACTACTACTACAACTACAACTACTACTACTACAACTACTACTACTACAACTACTACTACTACAACACTACTACTACACTACAACTACTACTAACTACAACTACTACTACTACAACTACTACTACTACAACTACTACTATTACAACTACTACTACTGCAACTACTACTACTACAACTACTACTACTACAACTACTACTACTACAACTACTACTACTACAACTACTACTACTACAACTACTACTACTACAACTACTACTACTACAACTACTACTACTACTACAACTACTACTACTACAACTACTACTATTACAACTACTACTACTACAACTACTACTACTACACTACTACACTACACTACTACTTACAACTACTACTACTACAACTACTCTACTAACTTACATACAAACACTACTACCTACTACTACTACTACAACTACAACATACTACTACTACAACTACTACACTACTACAACAACTACTACTACTACAACTACTACTACTACAACTACTACTACTACAACTACTACTACTACAACTACTACTACTACAACTACTACTACTACAACTACTACTACTACAACACTACTACTACACACTCTACTACGCAACTACTACTACACAACACTATGCACTACACACTACTGAGTCAGCCACACACACTCTAGTGACTACAACACTACTGAGTGCACATCACACACACCTGAGTGCGGCCACTCACACACACACCTGAGTGCAGCCACACACACTCCTAAGTGCAGCCACACACACTCCTGAGTGCAGCCACACACACACCTGAGTGCGGCCACTCACACACACCTGAGTGCGGCCACACACACTCCTGAGTGCAGCCACACACACTCCTGAGTGCAGCCACACACTCACTCCTGAGTGCAGCCATCACACCAACACCTGAGTGCAGCCACACACACACCTGAGTGCAGCCACAACCTATGCACCACACACACACCTGAGTGCAGCCAGTCACACACACACTCCTGAGTGCAGCCACACACACACTTGAGTGCAGCCACTCACACACACACACACCTGAGTGCAGCCAGTCACACACACGCTCCTGAGTGCAGCCACACACACACCTGAATGCAGCCACTCACACACACACCTGAGTGCAGCCAATCACACACACACTCCTGAGTGCAGCCACACCCACACCTGAGTGCAGCCACTCACACACACACACCTGAGTGCAGCCAGTCACACACACACACTCCTGAGTGCAGCCACACACACACCTGAGTGCAGCCTTTCACACATACACACCTGAGTGCAGCCAGTCACACACACACACTCCTGAGTGCAGCCACACACACTCCTGAATGCAGCCACACACACACTCCTGAGTGCAGCCACACACACAACTGAGTGCAGCCACTCACACACACATTCCTGATTGCAGCCACATACATACCTGAGTGCAGCCACTCACACACACTCCTGAGTGCAGCCACTCACACACACACCTGAGTGCAGCCAGTCATACACACACATTCCTGATTGCAGCCACACACACTCCTGAGTACAGCCACTCACACTCCTGAGTGCAGCCACTCACACACACTCCTGAGTGCAGCCACTCACACACACTTCTGAGTGCAGCCACACACACACACACACCTGAGTGCAGCCACACACACACACACTTCTGAGTGCAGCCACTCACACACACACACCTGAGTGCAGCCACTCACACACACTCCTGAGTGCAGCCACCCACACACCTGAGTGCAGCCACACACACACACTCCTGAGTGCAGCCACTCACACACACTCCTGAGTGCAGCCACTAACACACACACTCCTGAGTGCAGCCACACACACACACCTGAGTGCAGCCACACACACACACTCCTGAGTGCAGCCACTCACACACACTTCTGAGTGCAGCCACTCACACACACTCCTGAGTGCAGCCACACACACACACCTGAGCGCAGCCACACACAGTCCTGAGTACAGCCGCTCACAACCCTGAGTGCAGCCACTCACACACACTCCTGAGTGCAGCCACTCACACACTCCTGATTGCAGCCACACACACACACTTCTGAGTGCAGCTACTCACACACACTCCTGAGTGCAGCCACTCACACACTCCTGAGTGCAGCCACTCACACACTCCTGAGTGCAGCCACACACACACACCTGAGTGCAGCCACACACATACACCTGAGTGCAGCCACACACATACACCTGAGTGCAGCCACACACACACGCACACCTGAGTGCAGTCACTCACACACACACACACTCTAGTGACAAACTTTGAGTCGACTTCAGCAACTTTGGACAGTAATTTAATGTACAAGCGAGACCTCAATTGGGATAAAAGTTGACCAGATTAAGTTTCCTCACTCTTTAAGTTGATGTTGTGATGTTTATTTGTTGTGTGTGTGTGTGTGTGTGTGTGTGTGTGTGTGTGTGTGTGTGTGTGTGTGTGTGTGTGTGTATGTTCGTATTTTTAGCATAATTATAGCTATAATATTTGAGTTGGTGACCAGACTGTGCCTTACGGTCATCCAGTTCGTGTCAAAAATGGGATTAAATTGGATTTTGCAATGCACTTTGATTCATTACAAAGCTCTTAAGGAATAATGTGGAATTACCCAGGATTTGTGGCTTAAATTATAAATTCT
>NC_069431.1:12145043-12207543 GCF_026875155.1 Cherax quadricarinatus | reverse complement strand
CTATCTGTCTGGCTGTTTGTCTGTCTGGCTGTTTGCCTGGCTGCATATCTGTGTGTGTGTGTATGTGTGTATGTGTTGTGTGTGTGTCTGTCTCTTTGTCTCGTTAAGTACACACACAAATATATATATATATATATATATATATATATATATATATATATTATATAATATATATATAATATATATATAATTGCACTTGAGCAACAAATATGCATAATGGATGAAAAAGTTTGTAACATATGCGAACATAAGAGAAGAATGGCCTTACAATGGCCATTACTAACGATTTCAGTTGCACAAAGCAACGTCTGGCTGACGGTATTAAAGCTAACGAAAAGTCAACTATATGCCAGAGGTCGTAGCAAGGAATTTGCATCACGAAATGTCGACACAGTTCTTAGTTCCCAGAGATGTATATTATTCTGGTAGCTTCTCAACACGTTAGTTATACGTTAACTTCTCTAGGCGTTAGTTACACTGTTAACTCCTCAAGCATACTGCTAGATTCTCCAGGTGTTACTTACATTGCTAGCTCCTTCAGACGCTAGTTACATTGCTAGCTCCTTCAGACGCTAGTTACATTGCTAGCTCCTTCAGACGCTAGTTACATTGCTAGCTCCTTCAGACGCTAGTTACATTGCTAGCTCCTTCAGACGCTAGTTACATTGCTAGCTCCTTCAGACGCTAGTTACATTGCTAGCTCCTTCAGACGCTAGTTACACTGCTAGCTCCTTCAGACGCTAGTTACACTGCCTAGCTCCTTCAGACGCTAGTTACATTGCTAGCTCCTTCAGACGCTAGTTACACTGCTAGCTCCTTCAGACGCTAGTTACACTGCTAGCTCCTTCAGACGCTAGTTACATTGCTAGCTCCTTCAGACGCTAGTTACACTGCTAGCTCCTTCAGACGCTAGTTACATTGCTAGCTCCTTCAGACGCTATTTTACATTGCTAGCTCCTTCAGACGCTAGTTACATTGCTAGCTCCTTCAGACGCTAGTTACATTGCTAGCTCCTTCAGACGCTAGTTACATTGCTAGCTCCTTCAGACGCTAGTTACACTGCTTTCTCCTTGAGTCATTATTTACACTACACCATAAGTCGATACACCTTTGTATATACTTTGAGGAGTATATCCATCTGAGAGTAGCAGTATATACACAAAACAGGGCATATATCTCACCATATATACACTGTATACAATCCGAGTTTATTTTCATCCTTTCACGAAGTATTCTGGTTGCGAACAAGTAGCATGTAGCCTTAATCACCTTCGTGTAGTAGATGGACTTCAAACCTAATAAATCAACAATAAAAACACCGTAAAGATTTCTCCATAAACTACACAAATGATAAATATAAATTACAACTATCACAGAGAAATATTTGGAATCCTCAAAAATCTTTTATCCCTATGATTCATGTGTCTCAAATGGTATAATTTAATATGTAAAAAAAAAGATATATTATTATATTTACAATTATTACATTTAAACTGTGTTCCACTAGAAGCAAAACAAGTGTAAATAAGGATTTACTGTGTAAATGTTATTGTGTATTTGCTAATAAGTTATGCTGTGCTAAATTTACAAAGTCACAATACTGTGGCTGACACAACTCACAGTTAACCCTCGCCTTTACCAGAGAAATTTCAAGGGTTGTTTCGACCCTTCCTGGACCATTATCAGGGCATAACTTGTGACTTGATAATGTTACAGGAAGGAGCGAAACATCGTCTAAATTCTTTATAGGTTAATATCTCACAAAATAACGTCGGCAAGGGGAAATGACGGCGTAAAAAAATCGATATCTGGCAATGTTTTTTTTTCACTAATTGATTTACAAAAAGGAATAGAAAAAATGGAAATATTTTATAGTTTTTGTAAGAAAAATAAAATTAAATCCTTATGGCTGTCGAATTTACTTAAAAAAGTCATCTCTCCATACCGAGATCGATCCTAGTTACATTTTCATACAAAATGTAATCGAATCCTCTGATTTTTTAATACAAAATATAATCGAACCTTTCAACATTTCCATTCGAAATGTCATCAACGCTGTTGATGTTTTTATAAACAATGTAATCGAAGTAATCGAGTTTATTTACACTTTTAAACAAGATAGTTAAACCTTTTTGGATTTTTGTGTGAAAGGGAATCCCAGTGGTAAGAATTTTTGTGAATGTAGAGGTTTATGTTGTAAAAGAAGTGTAATGACCGGTTGTGGATGAGAGGATGAGATGCAGGCAGCCACTTGTGGATGAGATGCAGGCAGCCACTTGTGGATGAGAGGCAGGCAGTCACTTGTGGATGAGATGCAGGCAGCCACTTGTGGATGAGAGGCAGGCAGCCACTTGTGGATGAGATGCAGGCAGCCACTTGTGGATGAGAGGCAGGCAGTCACTTGTGGATGAGATGCAGGCAGCCACTTGTGGATGAGAGGCAGGCAGCCACTTGTGGATGAGAGGCAGGCAGCCACTTGTGGATGAGACGCATGCAGCCACTTGTGGATGAGAGGCAGGCAGCCACTTGTGGATGAGAGGCAGGCAGTCACTTGTGGATGAGATGCAGGCAGCCACTTGTGGATGAGAGGCAGGCAGCCACTTGTGGATGAGATGCAGGCAGCCACTTGTGGATGAGAGGCAGGCAGCCACTTGTGGATGAGAGGCAGGCAGCCACTTGTGGATGAGACGCATGCAGCCACTTGTGGATGAGAGGCAGGCAGCCACTTGTGGATGAGAGGCAGGCAGCCACTTGTGGATGAGAGGCAGGCAGCCACTTGTGGATGAGAGGCAGGCAGCCACTTGTGGATGAGAGGCAGGCAGCCACTTGTGGATGAGAGGCAGGCAGCCACTTGTGGATGAGAGGCAGGCAGCCACTAGCTGACAAAATGGAAAAAAAATAGGGTCTACGGCCGTCTCCTACGAAGGCAGAGTGACACCCTCCCCTCCCCCCCCCCCCCCACAAAAGAAGAGGAAAACATTCACCCGTCATTCGATAAATAGTTGTCTTGCCAGAAGCGTGTAGATATCACACTGTCTGTTATTTTGACCTCTGAAAGAGGTCCTCGTCAGCAGATACATGCCAGACAGGAAATATATGCTGATGTTTCAGCAGCTTCCTGGTACATCCGTGGAATTGCTGCTTGCAAAACCAGCGAACAGTGTTACGGAGCTATGTGGTTGCAATATAGGTTGTCAATAGGCAGTGTTGCGGAGCTATCTACTTGCAACACAGGTTGCCAACGAGCAGGACAACTTATCCATCAGCAAAACCCATTAGCAAAATTTCTAATTTTCAACTCTCACACACACAAAAAAAAAATCCTTACCCCCCCCCCCCCCCGCCCTTTTCAAAACATCAAATGAAATAAACATCATGCAATGAGCTCTTTACGTCTGCAATTCGACATTCAGTGCGCAGTTTCACTTTGACTTAGCCACGACATCCACGCCATTGCAATGGGCAAAACAGCGTGATTATTTTCTCCCGCCCACCTGCTCGTGGACGAAACACCGATGGCTGATGTACCCAGCACATACAGGGGAAAAATATTGAATTTTTAATGTGACAAGCACGTGCCCGAACTCCATAAAAGGGTCTTCATTTATCCCCCTTTTTTTTTTGTCTTTTGCTATGATTGTTATTGGGTGTTGTTAACGTTATGAATGTTATTGTCGATAATTTTATCTCTGTTGTTCGTAGAGTCGAGTTCATGTTTGTAGTAGTGATGGGGTTGTTTGTTTGTTTGTATGTCGTTGTTGTTGTTGTTTGTTGCTGTTATCGTTGCTGTTGTTGTTGTTGGTGTTATTATTATTAGTTATTATTATTATTATTATTATTATTATTATTATTATTATTATTATTATTATTATTGTTATTATTATTATTACTATTTTCCTTCTTCCTCTTTATTATTATTATATTATATTATTATTATTATTATTATTATTATTATTATTATTATTATTATTATTATTATTATTGTTATTATTATTATTATTACTATTTTCCTTCTTCCTCTTATTATTATTATTATTATTATTATTATTATTATTATTATTATTATTATTATTATTATTATTATTATTACTACTACTAACTACTGTTGTGATTATTATATTTATTTCTATTTATTTCTATTTACCCCGCGTGGGTCATTCAGTTCAAATCTTACGGCTGCGTTTACGATCGGTACTGGCAGCAGCTACGGTAACACAAGTACAATATTTCCTGAACGAACTGGGTTCTCCATTTTTCCTTCACAAGACGCCGCTTACGGGAGAATTGTTCCCGTGAGCGGCGTCGAGATTCAAGATGCGATATTACTCCATTATCTGGAATAAAATATCCTTTAATATCTATACTCCAGCGTATACTTTCACAGTAATATCGTTTTGGTGGTATATATAAAAATACTTTAATTCCCTAGTGTGGGAATTATTCTTGAAGATAGTCTTAGTGGCTCATCTGTAGCCAATTGGCTACAGATGAGCCATTGAAACTATATTCAAGGCCCATTAAAACTATCTTCCAGAGCCATTAAAACTCTCTTCATGGGTCATTAAAACTCTCTTCAAGGGCCATTAAAACTATCTTCAAGGGTCATTAAACTCTCTTCAAGGGCCATTAAAACTATCTTCAAGGGCCATTAAAACTCTCTTCAAGGGCCATTAAAACTATCCTCCAGAGCCATTAAAACTATCTTCAAGGGCCATTAAAACTATCTTCAAGGGCCATTAAAACTATCCTCCAGAGCCATTAAAACTATCTTCAAGGGCCATTAAAACTATCTTCAAGGGCCATTAGAACTATCTTCAAGGGCCATTAAAACTATCCTCCAGAGCCATTAAAACTATCTTCAAGGGCCATTAGAACTATCTTCAAGGGCCATTAAAACTAGCTGTCATAGGGTTTATATACAAAGAGTTACGCAAGGCTCGCGTATGTACGCAGAGAGATTACAGCAATCATAGATTAAGCACATGTGCAACACTTGTGTATCTTAATTGTGGAAACGTTCCGCCACACGGTGGCTTCATCAGTCCAATACAGAGGAGAAAGTTGAAGATCAGAAGGATTTTGAGGCAATCAGTCCCTCAGTCTGGAGTCGATGTAATAAGTACATTAGTCTTTGTAAAGATTGATGGACTGATTATAACGGCTCTAAGCTGAGGGACAGATTACCTCAAAATCCTTCTGATCTACAACCATTCTCTGCATTGGACTGATGAAGCCACCTTGTGGAGAAACGTTTCTTCAGTAAAGATACCCAGGTGCTTCATGTGTCTGATTTATCAACTTTTCGGTTCTCTGAATCAACTTTTCTACTGTGATCAGTAGATTAAAATATTCTTGGTGAGTTTGCAGGTGAGTAGAAGCGTTAATGGCCCAAAGCTAATCGATTATCTATGAACCTAACAAATTAGCTGTCTATTGGGAGGTACTTTATGGCTGTCCCTCTCAGATAAGTGAGCTAGATGCCCAATAAATTAATTATCTGTTGGAAATAATGAGATTTACTGAACGGTGGGAGTAACTTGAAATAAAACCTGAATCGAAATTGTCAATAATTATAATTTCTGTTGAAACTGTTGAATCATTATATCTAGCAGCTCAGCTAGTGCAAACCTCTCAGATGTATAATGAAGTAGTATTATGAGCTTGCATAATGAAGCCAGGCGAGCACCCGCACAATGTTCTTGAGATGAGAGCAACACCTCTCGACTAAACTCCTTCCTCCTGAACCCTGGGATATAGTGCTGAGCATCTCACATCGAACCCCTAAGCAGCATCCCTTAAACCTTTAGTATCCACTAGTGATGCTACTGATGTTACTAAAATTAAAGCAAGAGACACATTCCCTCTTTTGTATTCGTTTCTTGGCGTTCTTGCTTGGATATGCAAGACGAAGGCCGAGCCAGAGCTACAATTACGCACGAGTTGTTGTGGTCTGAGGCGGATTCTGAGAACGGGGATTTAGGGTACTCCATGATGGGAGGATTTAGGTCGGATTCAACAAATTACTGCTAAGGATCAGTGTTCCATGGCAGTAATATATCATTTTCTAACAATTTGAAACGTTCGTGGTTGTGAAATTCGCGTCGTGATAATTCGCTGCGTAGAGAGAGATTGAAGATATGAGTTTATGAAATACGAGTGTTAAGAGGATTTGCAAGTTTGCGCACATAAAGTGTTGGAAATGTTTTGCATAAAGAAAAAAAGATGGCAGAAGTGTTTCCAAAAAATTCAGCATCGTTGTCAAAAAATTTGCATTATTTTTTTTTTTTTGGGGGGGTCTTAAAAAACTTTTCTAGTCTCTTTTCCTCATTAATTATTCTCTCTCTCTCTCTCTCTCTCTCTCTCTCTCTCTCTCTATATATAATATATATATATATATATATATATATATATATATATATATATATATATATATATATATATATATATATATATATATATATATATATATATATATTCTTGCGCCTCGTCTTGTTAAATACTTACGAGTTCAACGGGATTAAGAGAGTTCCTTCCACGTTTTTTACAAGCTAAGAGCTTATCTTCCCACCAAACTTCATATTAAACCCTAGGGCCAAGTATTTGCCTAATTAAAATGCCAGGTTTTTAAAGGTCTATGCTTGATTTGATGATGATATCACTATTCGGCCACTCTGCCTGAGTGGCTTAAGTACTGCGTACTTTGATGCAGACAATGTAGGTTGGAATCCTGCTGTGAACTGAGAGATATGTTTTGACCTGTCTTTGGTTGCAGGGGTCATGTGTGTGTGTGTGTACTCACCTATTTGTACTCACCTATTTGTGGTTGCAGGGGTCGAGTCACAGCTCCTGGCCCCGCCTCTTAGCTGATTGCTACTAGGTCCTCTCTCTCCCTGCCCCATGAGCTCTATCATACCTCGCCTTAAAACTATGTATGGTTCCTGCCTCCACCACATCACTTTCTAGGCTATTCCATGGCCTGACTACTCTATGACTGAAGAAATACTTCCTAACATCCCTTTGATTCATCTGAGTCTTCAACTTCCAATTGTGACCTCTTGTGTCTGTGTCCCATCTCTGGAACATCCCGTCTTTGTCCACCTCGTCTATTCCGCGCAGTATTTTATATGTCGTTATCAGTCTCCCCTGACCCTCCTGGCCTCCAGTGTCGTCAGGCCGATTTCCCTCAACCTTTCTTCATAGGACAATCCCCGTAGCTCTGGGACTAGTCTTGTTGCAAACCTTTGCACTTCTCTAATTTCTTGACGTGCTTGACTAGGTGTGGATTCCAAACTGGTGCTGCATACTCCAGTATGGGCCTGACGTAGATGGTGTACAGAGTCTTAAACGAGTCCTTACTGAGGTAACGGAACGCTATCCGTAGGTTTGCCAGGCGCCCGTATGCTGCAGCAGTTATCTGATTGATGTGCGCCTCAGGAGATATGCTCGGTGTTATACTCACCCCCAGATCTTTTTCCTTGAGTGAGGTTTGCAGTCTTTGGCCATCTAAACTATATTGTGTCTGCGGTCTTCTTTGCCCTTCCCCAATCTTCATGACTTTGCATTTGGCAGGGTTAAATTCAAGGAGCCAGTTGCTGGACCAGGCTTGTAGCCTGTCCAGATCTCTTTGTAGTCTTGCCTGATCCTCGTCCGATTCGATTCTTCTCATTAACTTCACATCGTCTGCAAACAAGGACACTTCTGAGTCTATCCCTTCCGTTATGTCGTTCACGTATACCAAGAACAGCACAGGTCCTAGGACTGACCCCTGTGGAACCCCGCTTGTCACAGGCGCCCACTCTGACACCTCGTCGCGTACCATGACTCGTTGTTTCCTCCCTGTCAGATATTCTCTGATCCATTGCAGTGCCTTTCCTGTTATGTGTGCCTGGTCCTCTAGCTTTTGCAGTAACCTCTTGTGAGGAACTGTGTCGAAAGCCTTCTTGCAGTCCAAAAATACGCAGTCGATCCACCCCTCTCTCTCTTGTCTTACTTCTGTCACCTTGTCATAAAACTCTAGTAGGTTTGTGACACAGGATTTTCCTTCCCTGAAACCGTGCTGGTTGTCAATTATACACTTGTTTCTTTCCAGGTGCCCCACCACTCTCCTCCTGATGATCTTCTCCATGACCTTGCATACTATACACGTTAGAGATACAGGTCTGTAGTTTAGTGCCTCATGTCTGTCTCCCTTTTTAAAAATTGGGACTACATTTGCCATTTTCCATACCTCAGGGAGTTGCCCAGTTTCAAATGATGTGTTGAAGATCTTTGTTAATGGCTCACACAATATCTCTGCTCCCTCTTTAAGGACCCATGGAGAGATGTTGTCTGGTCCCACCGCCTTTGAGGTGTGTGTGTGTGTGTGTTGTGTGTGTGTGTATGTGTGTGTATGTATTGTGTGTGTGTATGTGTGTGTGTGTGTGTGTGTGTGTGTATGTGTGTGTGTGTGTGTGTGTGTATATGTGTGTGTGTGTGTGTGTGTGTGTGTATGTGTGTATGTATGTGTGTGTGTATGTGTGTGTGTGTGTGTGTGTGTGTGTGTGTGTGTGTGTGTGTGTGTGTGTGTGTGTGTTGTGTCGTGGAAGATCAAGGACACAGGAACAAGAGAAGTAATTAACCAGTTGTTGGAGCTCCTCTGTACGAGGGTCATTAAGGAGAGTGTCAGTGATACACTACTAATTACCCCCTCCCATTTTCCTCGTCATTTTTTTTTCTTTAAGTGGGGAACGAACATTTCGCCCTCAAAACAATACGTAATAACGCACAATAGTGAAAATGACGCATAATGACGCGTGACTGACGGTGAAACTAGTTACGGATGCTTATGCTGTCTCATACACTGCGTCTCTCTGCCTCACCCACTGCCTCATTCCTTGCTTCACACTACCTCACCCACTGCTTCACTCTACTTCACCCACTGCCTCATTCCTTGCTTCACACTACCTCACCCACTGCTTCACTCTACTTCACCCACTGCCTCATTCCTTGCTTCACACTACCTCACCCACTGCTTCACTCTACTTCACCCACTGCCTCATTCCTTGCTTCACACTACCTCACCCACTGCTTCACTCTACTTCACCCACTGCCTCATTCCTTGCTTCACACTACCTCACCCACTGCTTCACTCTACTTCACCCATTGCCTCATTCCTTGCTTCACACTACCTCACCCACTGCCTCATCTTCTGCTTCACACTTCCTCATCCACAGCCTCACCCACTGTTTCACACTGCCTCACCCACAGCCTCACCCACTGCTTCACACTGCCTCACACACAGCCTCACACACTGTTTCACACTGCCTCACCCACAGCCTCACCCACTGTTTCACACTGCCTCACCCACAGCCTCACCCACTGCTTCACACTGCCTCACACACAGCCTCACCCACTGCTTCACACTGCCTCACCCACAGCCTCATCCCCTGCTTCACACTGCCTCAGCCACAGCCTCACCCACTGCTTCACACTGCCTCACCCACAGCCTTATCCCATGCTTCACACTGCCTCACCCACAGCTTTATCCCATGCTTCACACTGCCTCACCCACAGCCTCATCCCCTGCTTCACACTGCCTCACCCACAGCCTCACCCACTGCTTCACACTGCCTCACCCACAGCCTCATCCCCTGCTTCACACTGCCTCATCCACAGCCTCACACACTGCTTCACACTGCCTCACCCACAGCCTCACACACTGCCTCACCCACAGCCTCACCCACTGCTTCACACTGCCTCACCCACAGCCTCATCCCCTGCTTCACACTGCCTCACCCAAAGCCTCACCCACTGCTTCACACTGCCTCACACACAGCCTCACACACTGCTTCACACTGCCTCACCCACAGCCTTATCCCATGTTTCACACTGCCTCACCCACAGCCTCACCCACTGCTTCACACTGCCTCACCCACAGCCTTATCCCATGCTTCACGCTACCTCACCCACAGCCTCATCAACTGCTTCACACTGCCTCACCCACAGCCTCACCCACTGCTTCACACTGCCTCACCCACAGCCTCACCCACTGCTTCACACTGCCTCACCCACAGCCTCACCCACTGCTTCACACTGCCTCACCCACAGCCTCATCAACTGCTTCACACTGCCTCACCCACAGCCTCATCCCCTGCTTCACACTGCCTCACCCACAGCCTCACCCACTGTTTCACACTGCCTCACCCACTGCCTCATCCCCTGCTTCACATTGCCTCACCCACAGCCTTATCCCATGCTTCACTCTGCCTCACCCACTGCTTCACACTGCCTCACCCACTGCCTCATCCCATGCTTCACACTGCCTCACCCACAGCCTAATCCCCTGCTTCACACTGCCTCACCCACAGCCTCATCAACTGCTTCACACTGCCTCACCCACAGCCTCATCCCCTGCTTCACACTGCCTCATCCACAGCCTCACACACTGCTTCACACTGCCTCACCCACAGCCTCACACACTGCCTCACCCACAGCCTCACCCACTGCTTCACACTGCCTCACCCACAGCCTCATCCCCTGCTTCACACTGCCTCACCCAAAGCCTCACCCACTGCTTCACACTGCCTCACACACAGCCTCACACACTGCTTCACACTGCCTCACCCACAGCCTTATCCCATGTTTTACACTGCCTCACCCACAGCCTCACCCACTGCTTCACACTGCCTCACCCACAGCCTTATCCCATGCTTCACGCTACCTCACCCACAGCCTCATCAACTGCTTCACACTGCCTCACCCACAGCCTCACCCACTGCTTCACACTGCCTCACCCACAGCCTCACCCACTGCTTCACACTGCCTCACCCACAGCCTCACCCACTGCTTCACACTGCCTCACCCACAGCCTCATCAACTGCTTCACACTGCCTCACCCACAGCCTCATCCCCTGCTTCACACTGCCTCACCCACAGCCTCACCCACTGTTTCACACTGCCTCACCCACTGCCTCATCCCCTGCTTCACATTGCCTCACCCACAGCCTTATCCCATGCTTCACTCTGCCTCACCCACTGCTTCACACTGCCTCACCCACTGCCTCATCCCATGCTTCACACTGCCTCACCCACAGCCTAATCCCCTGCTTCACACTGCCTCACCCACAGCCTCATCAACTGCTTCACACTGCCTCACCCACAGCCTCATCCCCTGCTTCACACTGCCTCACCCACAGCCTCACCCACTGTTTCACATTGCCTCACCCACTGCCTCATCCCCTGCTTCACATTGCCTCACCCACAGCCTTATCCCATGCTTCACACTGCCTCACCCACTGCTTCACACTGCCTCACCCACTGCCTCATCCCATTCTTCACACTGCCTCACCCACAGCCTAATCCCCTGCTTCACACTGCCTCACCCACAGCCTCACCCACTGCTTCACACTGCCTCACCCACAGCCATATCCCATGCTTCACACTGCCTCACCCACAGCCTCATCAACTGCTTCACACTGCCTCACCCACAGCCTCATCCCCTGCTTCACACTGCCTCACCCACAGCCTCACCCACTGTTTCACACTGCCTCACCCACTGCCTCATCCCCTGCTTCACATTGCCTCACCCACAGCCTTATCCCATGCCTCACACTGCCTCGCCCACTGCTTCACACTGCCTCACCCACTGCCTCATCCCATGCTTCACACTGCCTCACCCACAGCCTAATCCCCTGCTTCACACTGCCTCACCCACAGCCTCACCCACTGCTTCACACTGCCTCACCCACTGCCTCATCCCCTGCTTCATACTGCCTCACCCACAACCTTATCCCATGCTTCACACTGCCTCACCCACTGCTTCATACTGCCTCACCCACTGCCTCATCCCATGCTTCACACTGCCTCACCCAAAGCCTAATCCCCTGCTTCACACTGCCTCACCTACAGCCTCACCCACTGCTTCACACTGCCTCACCCACTGCCTCATCCCCTGCTTCATACTGCCTCACCCACAGCCTTATCCCATGCTTCTCACTGCTTCACCCACAGCCTCACCCACTGCTTCACAATGCCTCACCCACTGCCTCATCCACTGCTTCACACTGCCTCACCCACTGATTCATCCACTGCTTCACACTGCCTCACCCACTGATTCATCCACTGCTTCACACTGCCTCACCCACTGATTCATCCACTGCTTCACACTGCCTCACCCACTGATTCATCCACTGCTTCACACTGCCTCACCCACTGATTCATCCGCTGCTTCACACTGCCTCACCCTCTGTTTCCCACTGTCATCATGAGCAGTCAAGAAGGGCTCATGACGCACGCCTCTGTTTGGATAATTATCATGAGTGAACTGTAGCGGTCTGAGTGGCACTGATATTAGTGCCAGGCTGAACTGCAGTGGTCTGAGTGGCACTGATATTCCTGTCTGGTATTGACACATGTGTTGCGTGTGTGTGTGGAGAATGATTGTCACGCTTTGAAGACTGTCTTGATGGGTGTTTGTGTGTGTTTGTGAGTGTATTTGAGTGTGTTAGTTTATAGTGTTTTGGGGGGGGGAATTTTTGTGTGTTTTATGGTGTTTCGAGGTGTTTGCATTGTTTGTAGGTCTTTAAGGGAGTTTGTGTGGTATTTAGGGGGATGTGCGTGTGTGTGTGTGTGTGTGTGTGTGTGGGTGTGTGTGTGTGTGTGCGTGTGTGTGTGTGTGTGTGCGTGTGTGTGTGTGTACTCACCTATTTGTACTCACCTATTTGTGGTTGCAGGGGTCGAGTCTTAGCTGCTGGCCCCGCCTCTTCACCGGTTGCTACTGGGCCCTCTCGCTCCCCGCTCCATGAGCTTTATCAAACCTCGTCTTAAAGCTGTGTATGGTTCCTGCCTCCACTACGTCATTTTCTAGGCTATTCCACTGCCTTACAACTCTATGACTGAAGAAATACTTCCTAATATCTCTCTGACTCATTTGTGTCTTCAACTTCCAATTGTGGCCTCTTGTTTCTGTGTCCCCTCTCTGGAACATCCTGTCTTTGTCCACCTTGTCTATTCCACGCAGTATTTTATATGTCGTTATCATGTGTACCCTGACCCTCCTGTCCTCCAGTGTCGTCAGGCCGATTTCCCTTAATCTTTCTTCATAGGACATTCCCCTTTCCTTACTAAGGTATCGGAATGCTGTTCTCAGGTTTGCCAGGCCCCCATATGCTGCAGCAGTTATCTGATTGACGTGTGCTTCCGGAGACATGCTCGGTGTTATACTCACCCCAAGATCTTTCTCCTTGAGTGAGGTTTGCAGTCTTTGGCCACCTAGCCTATACTCTGTCTGTGGTCTTCTATGCCCTTCCCCTATCTTCATGACTTTGCATTTGGCAGGATTAAATTCGAGAAGCCATTTGCTGGACCAGGTGTCCAGTCTGTCCAGGTCTCTTTGAAGTCCTGCCTGGTCCTCATCAGATTTAATTCTCCTCATTAACTTCACATCATCTGCAAACAGGGACACTTCTGAGTCTAACCCTTCCATCATGTCGTTCACATATACCAAAAATAGCACTGGTCCTAGGACCGACCCCTGTGGGACCCCGCTCGTCACAGGTGCCCACTGTGATACATCATTACGTACCATGACTCGTTGTTGCCTCCCTGTCAGGTATTCTCTGATCCATTACAGTGCCCTTCCTGTTATATGCGCCTGATGCTCTAGCTTCTGCACTAATCTCTTGTGAGGAACTGTGTCAAAGGCCTTCTTGCAGTCCAAGAAGATGCAATCAACCCACCTCTCTCTCTCATGTCTTCTGTTATTTTATCATAAAACTCCAGAAGGTTTGTGACACAGGATTTACCTTCCGTGAATCCGTGCTGGTTGGCATTTATACTCTTGTTCCGTTCCAGGTGCTCCACCACTCTCCTCCTGATAATCTTCTCCATAATTTTGCATAATTTTGTGTGTGTGTGTGTGTGTGTGTGTGTGTGTGTGTGTGTGTGTGTGTGTGTGTGTGTGTGTGTGTGTGTGATGTGTGTGTGTGTGTGTGTGTGTGTGTGTGTGAGTGTGTGTGTGTGTGTGTGTGTGTGTGTGTGTGTGTGTGTGTGTGTGTGTGTGTGTGTGTGTGTGTGTGTGTGTGTGGTGTGTGTGTGTGTGGTGTGTGTGTGTGAGTGTGTGTGTGTGTGTGTGTGTGTGTGTGTGTGAGTGTGTGTGTGTGTGTGTGTGTGTGAGTGTGTGTGTGTGTGTGTGTGTGTGTGTGTGTGGTGTGTGTGTGTGAGTGTGTGTGTGTGTGTGTGTGTGTGTGTGTGTGTGTGAGTGTGTGTGTGTGTGTGTGAGTGTGTGTGTGTGTGTGTGTGTGTGTGTGTGTGTATGTGTGTGTGTGTGTGTGTGTGTGTGTGTGTGTGTGTGTGTGTGTGTGTGTGTGTGTGTGTACGGAATGCTAGAGTGTCTGTCACCTCAGCATCGAGCTCCACTTCCTCGGATCAAGAGCCCCTCCACTCCCACAGGAGATGGAAACACAAACTTCAAAGAAGGTAATTATCGAATTTATTTTCCAATTTATTCTGAACGAAATAAACGAGAATTTCCTTTAAGAATCGACTCGTGCCATAACTGTTCACCGTTCTGGTGACTTTTTTTTTAAGTTCGCTTTAGAATGCCTGTGAAGGGCTCTTGATCCAAGAATGAGAGGCCACCTGACGCGTCCTCGGATCAAGCTTGAATACCTCCTATTTTCTTTTATGCGCTGTATGACTCCCCTACGGGTTTAACGCCTAACTGTGATTAGAATCATAAATGACACACACACTCACACACACAGGATCCATACATAGCTTTGGGAAGAGGTATGATAAAGCTTATGAGGCAGAGAGAGAGAGAGACAGAGACAGAGAGAGAGAGAGAGAGAGAGAGAGAGAGAGAGAGAGAGAGAGAGAGAGAGAGAGAGAGAGAGAGAGAGAGAGAGAGAGAGAGAGAGAGAGAGAGAGAGAGTGGCTCTAGTATCGACCAGCGGAAAGACGGGGCCAGGAGCTATGACTCGACCCCTACAACCACAAATAGGTGAGCACACTGAATCCCCAACATTACCTGTCAACGGATTAACAAAGTTTACTAACATTCGTCAGAGTGGACACGGATAGTCCCTTAGAATTAAGAAACAGATTCTGAACCTGGCAGTAACTTACCCACCCATCCCCCCTGGCTCCATCTATCTACCCCACACACTAATAAAGCCATCCTATCCCCCTGGCTCCATCTATCTACCACACACACTAATAAGCCATCCCATCCCCCTGGCTCCATCTATCTACCACACACACTAATAAAGCCATCCCATCCCCCTAGCTCCATCTATCTACCACACCTACTTTTTAAAGCCATCCCATCCCCCCCGGCTCCATCTATCTGTCACACTCTCTCATAAGCTATCCTATATACCTAGCTCCATCTATCGATGTATTTACCTTTCGTCCATCCATTAAGGCTGCTCATACATCATACAGTCTCCTCTTAAGAAGAGCTATGGCCAACACTCTGCACATTGTTGTGGTAGAGATTAATAGACAAGTGATTTCCCAGGAGGGAGAAGGGAGAGGAGTGAGAGGAGAGGGAGAGGAGAGGGGAGAGGGAGAGGAGAGGGGAGAGAGGAGTGGGAGAGGAGAGAGGGGAGAGGGAAGATGAGGATGATGGTAATAACAACAACAGCAGCAAAAATAATAATAATAATAATAATAATAATAATAATAATAATAATAATAATAATAATAATAATAATAATAATAATAATAATAATAATAATAATAATAATTAGAAGAAAAACCGAAATAATAATTTAAAATAATTCATCTTGTTTTTCTTCTTCTTCTTCTTCTTCTTCTTGTTCTTGTTCTTCTTCTTCTTCTTCTTCTTCTTCTTCTTATATATTATTATTATTATTATTATTATTATTATATTATATTATTATTATTATTATTGTTATTATTATTATTATTAGTAGTAGTAGTAGTAGTAGTAGTAATATTATTATTATTATTATTATTATTATTATTATTATTATTATTATTATTATTATTATTACTATTATTATTAGTAGTAGTAATAGTAGTAATATTATTATTATTATTTATATATAAAGTTTTCCCCAGGATGCTACCCACAAAAGTCGACTGACACCCGGGTTCCTCTTCAGTGTCTGGTGAACAATGACTGAAACTGAGAGAGAGAGACTTTTCCTGTACGTCTCACCCCTTTCCCTACCCCTTCCCCTTCCCCAGGGGAAAGGGGAAGGGGTAGGGGAAGGGGAAGAGAGGTTGTGCTGGATCTCAGTTAATCAGAACTTTGCTTGCAATTACGTCAAGTTTTCCATAAACAACTTGCTGCAGCGAACACCTTATTGGTGTGCGATTTTTGTTGCTTGCTTATCAGAGGTGTTTGTTTGTGTTTGTTGAGTGGGTGTGCAAGGAATGTGTGTGTGTGTTTATGTGTGAGTATGTAAGTAATGTCTGTGTGTTTCTCGTGTGGGTATCTGTGTGTTTGTTGAGTGGGTATCCACTGAGTGTGTGTGTGTGTGTGTGTGTGTGTGTGTGTGTGTGTGTGTGTGTGTGTGTGTGTGTGTGTGTGTGTGTTGTGTGTGTGTGGTGTGTCTGTGTGTCTGTGTCTGTGTAATTACCAGATATTAGTGTTTTGATTCCCATTGCTTTCGTGACGGTGTATGTGTGTATTTACGTAGTTTACGAGTGTTGGGATACAATTCTTGGGCCCTCCTCGTGTTTTTCTGTAGGTGGACGTAATCTGTCACTGTCGAATTTAAAATGACTGGCAGACTCCTGGTGTACCTGTTTGTTTATTTAGGTTGTGCATCAATCATTTGCGGCTTCTGCTCCTGTGTGTGTCCCCTCGTGTGCTGGTGTCCCCTCACATATGTTTCCCTTTCGTGTGCTGGTGTCCCTTCACGTATGTGTGTCCCCTCGTGTGCTGATGTCCCCTCATATATGTTTCCCTTTCGTGTGCTGGTGTCCCCTCAGATATGTGTCCCCAAGTGTGCTGGTGTCCCCTCACATTTGTTTCCCTTTCGTGTGCTGGTGTCCCTTCACATATGTGTCCCCTCGTGTGCTGGTGTCCCCTCACATATGTTTCCCTTTCGTGTATTGGTGTCCCCTCACATATGTGTCCCCTCATGTGCTGGTGTCCATTCATGCGCTGGTGTCCCCTCACATATGTGTCCCCTCGTGTGCTGGTGTCCCCTCACATGTGTGTCCCCTCGTGTGTTGGTCCCCCTCACACATGCGTCCCTTTGCTTTGTCTCCCTTTGTCTAAGTGTCAAACAATTTTCTATGTCGTGGTTATAGCTCCTTATACTATACGATCTTCCAGTGATGCGAAGTCAAGAATGTTCATTGTTCACACATTTTTCTTCATCCTTCTCCAGTTTAGACTTCTGCTATGGGCAAATTCCTGTATTTTTTCTATTTTTAGTTTTGTTTAGCAAGCTACTGGCTCTACAGTGGTGCTGCGTAATCGATGATAGTTCTTACGTACTTTGTGGCGAGTGGCTCTAGCATGATTGCAGGTTTTCGAGAGAATGATTGAAATGCATTTTTTCTAGAGAATGATAGTCAAGGATAGATAGATCAGATAGATCAGGCTAGTTTAGAAAGACATTTAGGGAAACACCGGGATATATTTATTAAAAAAAATTTCGGTCTTGGGACCTTGATCACTCCTGAAGTGAAAAACGGGGGCGCTATGAGACAACATATTACAACCCAGGAGTCCAAATGGCCTGTTATCCTGGGTGTAAAGGGAGCAAAATAAACACAGTGGAAAAGTTTTGACTTATATTATCCTTCACCAATTTAGAACAGCAGTATGTACACTATGTACAGTGATAGGTATTAGTGCACTCCACGGTAAGCAAGGCAGAAATAGAAGCCACCAGAGAGCAGACCGTGCTTCAACCAGCTCTAGAATGGGAATGACAAAGGCAGACAGGAGAGTGGTACCCACATAACCTCTGCGATTGCCAAAACCATCTTATTATTGGCTGGAACCTGGTCACTAGTTTAACAACGGGGCCCCATCATCAACTCTCAGTCACCTGGTTCGCTGGTTGGGGGAGATAGCCTGTAAATGAGGGTGTGTACATGCGCCGAATAAAGGTTACGTACTCTTTGTATGCCACACAACACATTAAGTGTCAGGGACCCAAAACTGTTCAACTGCTTCCTAGCATACATAAGGGGAATTACTAACCTGGTTAGGTAAGGTTTGTCAGGAAACATGACAAGTGTTCCTGACACTGGTCTAAGTCATATCATGACCCGCCACCGTAACTTTTCTTTTTTTTTTTTTTTTTTTTGCTCTACTGAAGAATTTGCAACTCCTCACTTGTGTTTGTATGATGACGGACGATGTTGCACTAAGCAGTGACTTTTTGGAATTGAGGGACTGTACCCCCTATCTTCCCCTGTTGTTATAGTTCTGCAAGGCTGAGGGACTGATTATCTCATCTACCACAGTCTTCGTTCACCATCTTTGTACTGAACTCAGAAAATCACTGGTTGGCTAAATGTCTTCACTTAAGTGTCTCGATGATTCGCAAGAGTTTGATTCCTCAGCTTGTCGCTACTGTGTACTAATATTGTGAAAACTCGTGTTTACAAGTCTGGTTGAAGATTGAGATGTTCTTCTCCAGCATCACGGCATCTCTTCCTTCCCTTGAAGGGAACTGTAATATCACAGCTTCCTTCCCTTGAAGGGAACGGTAATATCACCCCTTCTTTACCTTGAAGGGAACGGTAATATCACCCCTTCTTTACCTTGAAGGGAACTGTAATATCACAGCTTCCTTCCCTTGAAGGGAACGGTAATATCACCCCTCCCTTCCCTTGAAGGGAACGGTAATACCACCCCTTCTTTACCTTGAAGGGAAGAGTATTAGCACTCCTTCCTCCCTTAGAAGGAAGGCTAACACCGCTCTCTTGTCCTCTTGAAAAAACTAATATCAACATGAATGCATGAACATTAGTAATAAGCAACAGTGCAGTTGATCGTGACCTGATCCAGCGGCTACTGTCACGTAGCGAATCGACTGGAGAAGGCTCAATTCTTCATCAATTAATCAAGCAGCAGACACGACACGCAGCTTTACTTACCTATTACCACAGTTCAGAGCAGAGATCCAAGTGTAACTGCACTTAAGAGCGACCATCTGTAGTACGTAAATAAAACACACTTAAGAAGAGAATACTAAATACGTTTCGGTCCTTCTTGGGACCATTATTAACTCACACAAGAGTGTGAAAGTACTAAGAAGAATAAAAGATTAATCTGGGGGATAATTTAGTAGTAGTAGTAGTAGAAGTAGTAGTAGTAGCAGTAGTAGCAGTACTACTACTAGTAGTAGCACTTCTACTAGTAGTAGTAGTGACAGTATTAATGGTGGTAGTAGTAGTAGTAGTAGTAGTAGTAATAGTATTAGTAGTAGTAGTCGCAGTAATAGTGGTGATAGTAGTAGTAACAATAATAATAACGGGGCTAGTTTTACTAGTTGTAGAGTTAGTGTTAATGCTATTATTGTTGATGATGTTGATGTTGTCGTTGATATTTTTGCTGTCACTCCTCTTTCTTCTTCTTCTTCTTCTTCTTCTTCTTCTTATTATTATTATTATTATTATTATTATTATTATTATTATTATTATTATTATTACTATAAATAATATTATTATCACACAAGTTTGACTAGATAATTGTCCAGAATGGACAGAAACGTCGTATTAAACTTTCTAAGTGATAGATTTTGAGAACTGTTTCTGTCACGGTATTTTATTCCTCCTCTAGAACCAAAATATTTACCACATAGCAGCAGGTGTTCTGGCCTCTTGGTGTTTCCTGTGTTCAGTTATTTAACCTGCTTTATTGACACGTTCCTATATGAGAGACTTTATTCCTAGATCTGAATCTTTATTCTTAGATCTGAGACCTTGTTCATAGATCAAAGACTTTTGTCTTGGCTGTGAAATGGGCTGCCAGTGGGTCAGCCTTTTCTTGATTGCTGGAAGAGACAGTCCCATTCTCCTGATTTACGGCTGGAACTGTGGCCTCTGGTGAATATTTTCTCTGAGCTACACACACACACACACACACACACACACACACACACACACACACACACACACACACACACACACGCACACACACACACACACACACACACACACACACACACACACACACTCCTATTTTTGTTTACCCCTGTTTCTTCTTCCTTCTTCCTTCCATTCATCCTTACACCCTCCAGCCATGCCGTCTCCTCATTATCCAGCACTCTATCTCACTTAATTCTTCTTTCTCTTTCATTTCTCTTCATATTTCTCTCCCTAAACATTTAATGCTCATCTTGGCTACATCATCAACCTTCGATCACAAGTATAAATCACTAGAATCATCACTCATCACATATCTTCTGCAGGAGCTATCGCTATCATCACTCACTCACCTGCTGAGTCAGCAGGTGATGATAGTAGTGTGTGGGTAAACGTGGGTAGTGAGGAGAAAGTGTGGGTAGTGAGAAGGTGTGGGTAGTGAGGAGGTGTTGGTAGTGAGAAGGTGTGGGTAGTGAGGTGTGGGTAGTGAGGAGGTGAGGGTAGTGAGGAGGTGTGGGTAGTGAGGTGTGGGTAGTGAGAAGGTGTGGGTAGTGAGAAGGTGTGGGTAGTGAGGAGCTGTGGGTAGTGAGAAGGTGTGGGTAGTGAGGAGGTGTCGGTAGTGAAGAGAAGGTGTGGGTAGTGTGGTTCGTGTTGTGGTAGAGGACCTTCCTGTGAACAGCCTCAATATTGTACAGAAATGGTAAAAAGTGTGTTTGTGAGAACATAGATAAGGTTTATCCATGACAAGATTATCTTGTATTTGTATCTTGGTGATGTTATCTGTTAGGTGCTCCTTAGATCGTATATGGTAAAGGCAGTGTGGTGAAGACTTTGCACTCTACACTGAGGCTTCCTGTATACAGCGACCAATCTTTACCTTATGCTCTAAATTCACAATGGATAGTTGATGAAGGAAATTGAAAGTGGATGGAAGACATAAACTACAACTGTATCTACTGAAATAAATAATAGTATTACTATTACTACTACTATTATTGCTGCTACCACTACTACAACTATAGCTATACTACTCTTGCTACTATTCTAGTGCGGCTACTGCTACTACTATTACTACGACAGCTACCACTACTACTACTAATATAACTACTACTACTACTATAACTACTACTACTACTACTACTACTACTACTACAGTTACCACTACTACTGCAACACCCGTATGATTCCAGAATTTCAGACAGTGTACCGGTGGTAGCTGCCATAGTACACAGTGATTAATAGAATCCTAACTTTGCGACGTCGTCGTCCAACTTATTCATGAAGGATACAGAAAAAGTAACCCTTAGGAATCCCAGGGGAGTAAATATATATTAACAAGAAACAATTAATCTTATTAAGGAGACGTTTCGACCCTCCAGGAACTTCATCAATTATGTAGGTGAGGATTGATTAAGTTCCAGGCTGACGAAACGTCTTTTGTATAAAATGATAATTACCTCATTTTGAGGTTTATTGACATACTTGTCGGTGTGTAATAGTATCGATAAACAAAGTAGAAGTTTGTAAAAGTTGCCTACCTGTCTTACGATCACGAGACTGAGCGACAAGAACAGCCATGACTGGAAGTCATGCGTCTTCGACACCTCCGTCCTCTAAACTCCTCCTGACCTCTCTCTGAGAAACCATTCCAACAATATTTCTTAAAAATTTCTGGCCCGTTCCATAAGTTTTGGACCTCTGGCATCGACAAAGGTCTCTAATTGTATTTATGGCACCATGAACGTTGGCTCAGTTTGTTTTGCACCTACACTGGTATTTTTCACTCAGATTATTATTATTACGAGGTACATCGTAAAGTCTTAGCGTCAATGGTTACCTAATCAGCCGACAGAATTCTGTGCGGAAAACACGAACGTCCAGGTAACACTGAGACAATGTGTTCGATAATTATATCTAGACCAAGCATTATTTTTTTATGATCTGTCGTAATATGTAGACATGCAGCGCTAAATCCGTATGGGCCATTCTGCCCATACGGATTTAGCGATGTAAGACGTTCATAGGAATATTGAAAATGGTGTATAATACCACCGAGTTGATTGAAACTTTTCGCCTACAGAGCAGGCTTCTTCAGTCACATACAGAGGCAACAGGCGTAACAGGGAAGTGAAGGTGATGTACTCAGTTCATCGACTTTGGGTAAATAGGGGGTCAGTCTCTCAGCCTGAGGGACTGACCCCCCTCCCCTCGAAAACTACTTCTCCAAGATTGATGGACTGATTAAATCATCTATACTTCGCTGCTACACTTGCTGCCTCTGTATTTGACTGAAGAATCCTACTCTGCAAGCGAGACGTTTCACTCACAAGATACACAACTGTTGTACATATGTCTCATTTTTCTTCATCATAGGAAGGGGTCTTAAAGGTAGTGAAGGACTCCTGGTGCCTCGAACCTGACGCTATAGTTAGGTTAGGTAAGATTCGTCAGGAAACAGGACAGGTGTTTCCTGACGCGGGTCTTAGTTATATGATGATCCACAGCTGGAGCTTTTGGTCAACTGTCCGAGGCCTTCCGCTGGCTTACCCCTCCACCCCTTAAAAATTAGTGTTATATACGGCTATAGTGCTCTCCCTATAAGGCATCTAGAAAGTGGGAGTGGTTTCTTTACCATAATACACCTTAGCAGTGGCACTTACCTTGCGTCACTCTGACAGTATCTTGTCTCCTGGACAGTACCAGTGGTGGCAGTGACGGGGGTGGTTGGAGGGTCGGCGGCACTGCCCTGTGAAGTGGCACACCCTCAAGATGATGCCATCTTCCTCCTGTTGTGGTTCAGAGAACCTCTCACCACACCTATTTACAGGTAAGAACCATTCCATCTACAGGTAAGAACCATCCCATCTACAGGTAAGAGCCATCTCATCTACAGGCAAGAACTATCCCATCTACAGGTAAGAACTACATTCGTCATCATAATCATCATCATTATCATCAGCATCATCACAGCTTCATTATAACAGTCTCATTAAGCTTCCCAAGTCTCATTTGTAAGATTTCTCACATTTTTAAGCGCCTCGTTGAGGGCATTTATTTTCAAGGTCTAAGTTTTATACGATTTATCTTCGGGGTTAATTGAGGTTGGTGGCTGGATGGAGGCTCGAACCTCCGTCCCCTGATCGCTGCCCGGAGGAGGAAGGGATCTCTGACCTTCAAACTACCTGAGTGGTCAGAATCGTGCGGATTTTGTAGTTTCCGTCCATATGATGGATGTGAGATGAGCGGTAAACTGGATGCTTCGGTGGCAAAAGCCAGGTTTTGTAAAAGGGGTGTTTGCAGGCTCGATCCTCCGTTCGTCACTGATGAAAAAAGTTGCATAACGCTACTGGGTTGTGAGCAGGAACGCAAATGCAGTGTATTGAGATTCTTCTTGTCAGTAGAGGATCTTATTACAGTGCTTTTGTACCTCTGTTTCCATTGTATAGTCATTGTATACCACTGTACTGGGTTGTTCCCCTTTCCTGGTGCCACAGTATCGTAGAGTGGGTGTCTGATTCATATTGTCTTGTTTGTGTTTGCCTCAGTGCCTCTGGGGTAGGTATTGATCGCCACTCTGATGCAGCGGGTGAATGTAAAATTGCTGAATCCGCCTCTCAATGAATTCCATACACTGTGTCGACCAGCTAGCATCACCACTAGGTGATCATACACGGGTTCAACATGTGTTGACCAGCTAGCATCACCACTAGGTGCATCATACACGGGTTCAACATGTGTTGACCAGCTAGCATCACCACTAGGTGGATCATACACGGGTTTAACATGTGTTGACCAGCTAGCATCACCACTAGGTGGATCATACACGGGTTCAACATGTGTCGACCAGCTAGCATCACCACTAGGTGGATCATACACGGGTTCAACATGTGTCGACCAGCTAGCATCACCACTAGGTGGATCATACACGGGTTCAACATGTGTGACCAGCTAGTATCACCACTAGGTGGATCATACACGGGTTCAACATGTGTCGACCAGCTAGTATCACCACTAGGTGGATCATACACGGGTTCAACATGTGTCGACCAGCCAGTATCACCACTAGGTGGATCATACACGGGTTCAACATGTGTCGACCAGCTAGTATCACCACTAGGTGGATCATACATGGGTTCAGCATGTGTCGACCAGCAAGCATCACCTCGCAGTGTACTCCATACACTGGTTCCAAAAAAAAAAATACAAGGTTATTTGACGTCATTTTCTAGTGAGTTAAGTAACATGACCAAGAGCTGGTGCTCAGCCTCTGCAAACTCAGATATGTAGCAACAACACGTATTCCTGCTACCAACTGTATCAAGAGGCAAATACCTATTTTTTTCCGGAAGAATAATGTGGTGTTCAAATTCAGAGGGGAAAAAACTTCTGGCTAACAATTTCAAACAAGTGTAAATACTGCTGATAATGGGCCAAGATTTTTTAATTATCTTATACCAAATGAACGCGTTTTTTTTTACCATCTCTTGTTAATAGGGTTGTTAAACGCTGGGCATTTTATCTTCTTTTCATCGAAATAAACCTCAGTTTATTTTAAAGCCCAGTCTAAAATATACTATCATTTCCCAGGATGTCAAACGTAAGAGTCGACTACCACCCAAGTGCCTATTTAATAGTAGACCAACAGGAGCAATAGAGAGATGAGGAGATTTGCCCAAAGTCTTTACCCGGTCAGAATTGAACCACGACCTTCAGCTGTGAACTCAGGAGCTACCACTGAGGTGTGAGCAAGTGCCCGTGGCAGGATGTGATACCGAGGCTTCGTGACACAAAATCAAACACAATGAATCTCTGGTATATTCTCATGAAGGTGCCAGAGAGTGCCACAAGTGAGAGTACTTGATCCCTTGCCAAGCAACGCTTATTCCAACGACCTATTTCTCTCTATTTCCGTATTCCAACACTGATGAATGACTCTGATATTCATTTTATACAAATGAGAAGATCCTCACTTCACTCCTCCCAGGTACATGAATAACCAATTTTTGGATATATATGCTTGGGGCAAGCGAGGCCAGATCATATTTGCTTTTGAGAAAATGCAGACGGTGATGGATGAGAGTCCCCGGAGAGCATGATGCTACCAATGGACCTGCAGTGATAATGAATGGACGATGAAGTTGCTACCCTGGGAAGGAATTTGACTTTGCAGTAAATACAATGAACCATTTACTAAGCCTTTCCTGCAAGGTAGCCAAGAAAATTGTTGTATAAAGGAGCATATCATAATTTCTAGACACCTTTCGCAGAAAAAAGTCTAGATGAAACACATATATGGAACGTTCTTGGATGACCTGCCCCTCATTTCAATTTGGACATGACGCCTCATCTCGTGCCCTGATTCGGCCTTGTTTAACAATCATCCCACCAGTCTTCAGCAATAGAGATGTGCTAATTAAAGTTCGGAGGTTATCAAGGTCCCTCACGTGACGCAGCCTCAGTGGAGGACAGCGGACATCTATTATACCACATGATGGGAATCCATCACTACCTTCAGATGATTCCGACTTCGCCCTGTACCCGAATAAGACACGCAACAATGCGATTTAAGTCAGTTATTGAGAAGATGTTTCGTCCCTGGTAGACGAAACGTCTTTAGATGCAATAAACCACATATTGCGTCTTATTTATATACTTTCAGCATATTTTAACCCTGGTCTACTTTCATCTTGTACCTCTACACATACCCTGACATGTACATTTGGAATAACAGATGCTAACTTGTAAAATACATGCAAGAACTACTAACGCCACTTACACCTAGGGCTAACCTAACCTGCCATGAAGTTCTCTAACATAAACTAACCAAATGTAACATAATCTAACGTCCTCTAACCTAATATAACTTAGCCGGTATAGAATCATCAAAGCGTTAGAAATATAGGAGAGGCAAGAACACGTAGCACCGTATCTACCCACTTCAGTTCACGTTCTAACTGACAGATCCTTTTTACTGCTCTTACAATAAACAGACAAGGATCCCAGTGGAAATAAGTCACTTTGACTTACTTTTTTTTTGAGAGGGAGGGGCGTTATCCTAGGTAATTTACACATATGTTACTATGTATGATAATTTGTGTAACTGTATTTATGTGTATCTGTACCTAAATAAATATACAATATAAAACTAATTCTCCTCCACTTCCCAGTCCTCGTCTATTCCCTTCCCTTCATCCTCCATCCCCTGCTCTGCTCTCTCGCGTCTCCACCCAGGCTACAGACACTCCCAGCAGAAGCAAATTCCTTTATACTTCTTTTTCTCTGCAGACGTTTTTGGCATCCATTGAAGATCATTCCATCCCCAGGAGGGTGCTGAGAGAGCCTTACTGCTGCCAGGCTTTTGTCCCAGGAAGGATTGTCCGCAGCTAAGGTGAAAATCGCCTTAGGATTCACGCTTGGGGCTCATTTACGAGCTTAACGCCAGCAATATGCAGTCTTTTTGGGTGGTTATGTGGTACTGTGGATAGGATTATTATTTTTTCTCAGTGAGTGGATTTAGTGAGTACCTGTGGCAACGGACACTGTGTATAATTCAGGACATTCATTACAGGGAACGTTTCACCACGAGCGGCTTATCAGTTCTAAAAATATATGTCCTGATTGGTATGCAAGTGGCTGTCAACAGTGTTGATATCACCGTACTATCGTGAGTAATTGTTTCACTGTAGAATTATAAATACTCAGAGAGTTGTGGCTGCAGGGATCAGGCTATAGCTCCTGGTCAGTCTTCTTCACATTAAATTAATCGGCATAGGTTATTGCTCTCATCTCTATTTTTAAATCCAATTGCATTCAATGGTCACTTTATTAAGTACACCAGTACATGTGCTCGTTAATACAAATAACTAATCAGCCCCATTAACGTGGCAGCACCTCAGTGCCTACCAGCACGCAGACATGCTCGAGAGCTTCAGTAGTTCTTCAGACTAGACATCAGAATGGGGAACAAATTTGATCTAAGTGATTTTGACCGAGAACTGATTTGTTGATGCCAGACAGACGAGGTGGTCTGAGTATTTCAAAAACTGCTGATCTCCTGAGATTTTCACGCACAACATTTTCCAGAGTTTACAGAGAACGATGTGAAAAATGCAAACCATCCAATTCTGCGGGCGAAAGCCGCTTTATAATGAGGGAGAACAGAGAAGAATAACCAGACTGCTTCAACTACGCGTTACAACAGTAATATGCCGAGGAGCATCTCTGAACGCACCACACGTCAAGCCTTGAAGTTTATGGGCTACAGTAGGAGAAGACTACACCGGGTTCCACTCGTGACAGCAAAGAACAGGAAACTGAGGATACAGTGGTCACTGGCTCACCAAAACTGGACAACTGAAAAATTGGGAAAACATCGCCTGGTTTAACGAACCGCAATTTCTGCTGCGACATGCGGATGGTAGGGTAAGAATTTGGCATAAACTTTTGGGATATGATGAAACAGGAGATACACAACATGAATGTGCAGCTGACAGATCAGCAGCAACTGTATGGTGCTATCACACAGATGCTGCTGTCAACAATGGCCAGAATCTGTAGGGAATGTCTCCAGTCCCTAGAAGAGAATTCATTCTCTTCTAGGGGCAAAGGGATGGTGTTACCCATTACTAGAAAGGTATCCCAAATAAAGTATACCAAATAAAGTAACCATTGAGTATATGTAGTTATAACAAATAATATTTTAGCGTTTAAATATTTTCCTCTTATATGTGACATAAAGAAGTTAAATTTGAATTGGATATTTTAACAATTTTAAAATGGAAATTTGTTAAAATCTGGTGAGGGAAATGCATTTTTTCCTTTAATAAGCGGCCTTCAGGGCATCAAAAAGATTTATCTTTCAGGGGATCATTGTTCTGACTTTGAATAGAAATTAAGAACAAAAAAGCCACAGTAGCGTGGCTGCATGAATACCTCCCCCCCCCCACCAAAAAAAAAAAAACAGATTAGGAGAGGTACCTCATGACGACGTTTACCCCTCCAGTACTGGGCCATGAACAGTGATCCGGGACGGACCGAAACGTCGTCACGAATTTACCCCTGCTAAGTGCGGATGTTGGTGCTTCGAAAAGACGTAAATCTGCTTCAGAATAGGTAAAAACTTGCGATTTTGGTTTAATTGGCAACGCTCTTCTTGCCGAATAAGGCAAGCGAAAATTTGTATACGCAATAATTTCACAAAAGCCATTCTGAACCTATCGAAAAAATATGTTTCATTGTGTTTGTTTATTATTAAATTATTGTAAACTTATCTAAAATATATTTAGCTGAATTAGGCTAAATTAAATTGCGCTTGTTATAATAAGGTCAGGTAAGTTTTCTAAGATTCTTTTGGTACAAAATTATTAATTTTTACATTAACATAAATGAAAAAAAATATATATCTTTAAATGTGTAAGAGAAAATTTTAGAAAGGACTTAATTTTAAATGATTTCTTGCTAATTGACCGGTTTTACATATTCGGCACGACATATATATATATATATATATATATATATATATATATATATATATATATATATATATATATATATATATTTATATATATATATATATATATATATATATATATATATATATATTTATATATATAACAATACGGAATATACACCCTCTTATATCTGCCTTCATGACCCTAGTGTACAGTCGATAGGCTTCAAACCCCATTAACCAACTAAGCCATTGAAATACTCGTTCCCCTCTGCCATCAATTCCAAAATTTAAACCATTTGCCGAAACTTTGTACACTGCTATCGGGGGCCGGATTAGGCTAATGGGGGTTTAAAGCCTATCGACTACACTATAATCATTCAGGCTACACCGAAGCTCTTCACCACCAGAGGAGACAGTACCTTAATACCTAAAATAAGGGATTAATGAAAACTGCTATTATTATTATTATTATTATTATTATTATTATTATTATTATTATTATTATTATTATTATTATTATTGTTATTATCATTATTATTATTATTACTACTATGATTATTATTATTCATTTTAGGAAATCAGATGAAGGTTGGCTGGCTTGTTTCACTTTAAGAAAGACACCCATGAAAGAATATGTCTTTGGGGTATCTATGCGTCGGTACCTACGCTAATTCACAGAAAACCGAACTTATGCGTCAGTTCTTACAATCTAGCGTCTGTTTCTATACCTGTGCGTCTGTCGTTATATTCATGCGTCAGTTCCGATAGCTATGCGTCGATTTTTTTCGAATGCGTTGATTTCAATATTCCTGTGTCAGTCCCCTACGAATCCATGCGTTGAAGCCCATACACTCATGCGTTAAATCGAACATATCCATGCGTTGGAAGCAACACGTACAGGCGTTGGCTTTTACACGGCCATACGTCGGTCTCCCAGACCGACGTATGCCATGCGTTCAGTCTCACACACCCCTGCGTCGTTCCTACATATCCATGCGTCGGTCCTACACATTCATACGTCGTTCGTACAGATCCATGCCTATGTCCTAACATCCATGCGTTGGTCGTGCGCAACTACACACAGATCCTAGCCTACCACATACACACCCATACCTCGTTTAATATTCACATACGTGTCGTTCCCATACTCCCATGCGTCGTTCCCATACACCCACGCGTCGTTCCTATACACCCATGCGTCGGCACAACTGTCCCAAGCTAAAATCAACACAAAAAGATAATGATGAGTAACGCACATGCGCAACATACCATTTTCTACTCAAAAAAGGGACACTAACTCAACGAAATCATGCGTGGGTGTCCCCATCACCCATGCGTTGTTGCCTCCGGGGGTCTACGCTCCGGTGCGTACACTAACACAGGGGACAAGCTGCCTCGGCTGTTTAACATATAGACGAGGAGAGGCTGTCAGTAGATGAGAATGGAATTTCCTAGTTTCTGAATGCGGTTCCTATCTAATTCCCCCCCCCCCCCATTTTTTTGCGCTAGTTTTTCTATGAGGAATTTATGTGCGTGATACGCATGGGTAGTGTGCGTGTTCTTTTTTTTTTTTTTTTTTTTTGGCGTTGAGTGTGGGTTGGTCCATTTGCCGAATTGACTGAATTTTCTTAATGGGGAAATCCGTATGATGCACGTCTGTCTTACTCATCTACTCATCATTACTGTCAAATGAATGTATATGTCTCACTCATCTACCATTCATTACTGTCCAGTAGATGAGTGTCTCTCATCTACCACCATCTGCGTGCTTTCAGGTTGGATGAGAGGTCTGACCAGGAGACCCACTGGTCTGATGAGGAGACGGTGGGGTCTAGGGTCGCCCTGGAAGTGAGCGAAATGTCTGCAGTGTTAAGGATCACCTCACTCCTGCCAGGGGACGGGGCTCTTTACACCTGCAGGGTAGACTTCAGACTCCAGCCTACCAGGACTACCAGAGTCAACCTCACTGTTGTTGGTAATGTGGTGGTAGTGGTCTCTCTCTCTCTCTCTCTCTCTCTCTCTCTCTCTCTCTCTATCCACATTAATTTCCCTAGTAATCTTCAGTGTTCATTTCAATTAAACAAAAAAATTCCTTCAATCATTTTTTAAGCCTGCAAAGTAATTAGAGGGAGGGGAAAGAGCCTTCTGCTATTCTATTCTAACTTTAACTATGTAGACAGACCTAGAGGCAACTAAACAGCAGTTAGTCCTTAACTAATAACCTCAATCTAGGCCATGACATCTACTACCGCCTCAATCGTGTTTTACAGTTCTTTTATATTTTAAAGATCAACCAGACTCAGGAGCCGACTTTAAACTGCGTGCTGCTAGCACCAACAACCTGACTGATCAGGCCAGCTAAAGGTGGATTTTTAAACCCGGAAGGTTAGCCACCCAGGATGATCCAAGAAAGTCAGTGCGTTATTGAGGACTGTCTAACTTATTTCCATTGAGGTCCTTCAATACCGTCCCCCGGGATGCCACCCACACCGGTCGACTAATACCCAGGTACCTACTTGCTTGCTAGGTGAACAGGGACAGCAGGTGTAAAGAAACACGACCAATGTTGCCACTCATGCAGGGTATCGAACCACAGTGTGAAGCGAAAACGATGCTTACCAGGCCACGGGACAGGTAAAAAGTGCAGCTCATGCGACATTTCATTGTGACAACGTTTCACTCTCGCGAAACGTTGCACGCGTATCCTTGTACTATAACACCATCAACAGAGAAGAAATCTACGTGTAACCTAAGGCAGACAGACTCAAGAAATTTATTTAAAACGCTCAACCTCCAGCATCGTTATATATTAATTAACTTCGCTCGTTGCTATTGCAACATTAAGAGGACCATAAATTCGGATCCTGCTCCAGTGAAGGAAAAGAAGCAGGTTATTTTTTTTTTAATGGATTAAGCAGCAATTTAAAATTCCAGCCGCAGGCAGTGTTAAAGAAAACTCTGCCAAATGTGCAGCTGCATTTTGTTGCTCAGTAAAGGAATTGCTGGAATACAAGCTTGGAACAAAGGAATTGCAGGAGTACAAGCCTGGAACAAGGGAGCTGTAGGAACACAAGCCTGGAATGAGGGAGCTGCAGGAACACACCCCTGGAACAATGGAGCTGCAGGAACACATCTCTAGAATGAGGGAGCTGCAGGAACACAATCCTGGAACGAGGGAACTGCAGGAACACAACTCTAGAATGAGGGAACTGCAGGAACACAACCCTGAAACAAGGGAGCTGCAGGAACGCAAGCTTGGAACGAGGGAGATGCAGTAACACAACGCTGGAATGAGAAAGCTACAAGAACATAACCCAGGAACGAGGGAGTTGCAGGCACACAAGCCTAGAAAAAGGGAGCTGCAGGAACACATCCCTGGAACGATGGAGATGCAGAAACACAACCCTGGAACAGAGGAGCTGCAGGAGCACAACCCTGGAAAGAAGGAGCTGCAGGAACACAAACCTAGAACAAGAGAGCTGCAAGAATACAAGCCTAGAACAAGGGAGCTGCAATAACACATTCCTGGAACGATGAAGATGCAGAAACACAACCCTGGAACAGAGAAACTGCAGAAACACAACCCTGGAACAAGGGAGCATCGCTCTGTTGCTAACATTAAGGAACATATTTTTGCCAACGTGGCTCACTAACAGCATCTTCCTCAACTCACTTGTTCTCATTTTTCTCTCCAGTAGACCTAGAAGCTTTGTTTTTTAATATTTAGTTGCTCTAAAAATTAATTTCATTGTTGCAACTTAATGAAATGTATTTGTGTTTGTATTTTGTTGAAATCTAAATTAGGATTCCAAAGAAAGAATGAAAGATGAAGGTTGATTCTGTTTTTAATTGAATTCCCTCTGAAAGGAAAGGAATAAACAATATATATGATAGAGCATATATAACAGAGTATATATAATGCAGTGTATATAATACAGTAGATATAATGCAGTACATGTATTGCAGTACACACATACACACACACACACACACACACACACACACACACACACACACACATGCAGCAAATATTTACTAAACAATAGAATGTTAGATAACAGACAAAAGCTCCACTTCAAATATTGATGATAGAGCTATGAATTTTTCATTAACATAGAATATAAGAGACGTAACTGCTACAGCCACTAAGAGTAATATTACGGATTCAATACCTGTATTTTCTATTAAGCTAAATTCGATACATCATATCAGCTGCTGCCCCTTTTCTATATGATAATTACATAGACGGGACACATAGAAATACCTCTACTTGTGTAGATACAAAGTTAAATAGAAATAATTCCAGAGTAAGTCTAAAATCAGCAAAGAAACGTGTAGGCATAAGTGCAAAGAGAGAGAAAAGATAAAAGATACAGAAGTAATTACTGAGAGATTATAGTCAGTCCTTGTCAACAGTGCCGCCAGCTGGAGTCACAGTCCTGGAAGAAGCACCAGCAGGTTTCCAATACGACCCCAGCAGCGCCTCCGCCAGCAGTATACTGGGACCTTACCAGGAAGGCGACACTGTAAGACTTACTTGTGTCTCCCAAGGAGGTATGACACCCTTAATATCATCTGGTTTCTTAGAGTTTAAGATGTCTTAGCTGCTAGAGGGCTAGAAATAACATGACAATATTGACTAAGGGAAATTCTCAGTGTATACACACTAACAGAGAGACATACTCTGTTTTGTAATATATATATATAATATATATATATATATATATATATATATATATATATATATATATATATATATATATATTATATATATGATTTTATTTTATATACCCCCCTCTGGGTTTTCTTCTATTTTCTTACTAGTTCTTTTTCTTGTTTATTTCCTGATATCTCCGTGGGGAAGTGGAACAATTCTTCCTCCGTAAGCCATGCGTGTTGTAAGAGGCGACTAAAATGCCGGGAGCAAGGGGTAGTAACCCCTTCTCTTGTATAAATTACTAAATTTAAAATGAGAAACTTACGTTTTTCTTTTTGGGTCACCCTGCCTCGGTGGGATACGGCCGGTGTGTTGAAAAAAAAAAAATATTATATATATATATATATATATATATATATATATATATATATATTATATATATATATATATATATATATATATATATATATATATATTATATATAAGCAAAGATGGTGGATAATCAAAAATAAAGAGAGGCAGAAATAAATAGGGAGAGAGAGACAGACGTACAGACAGACGTACAGACAGACAGACAGACAGACAGGAAGACAAGACAGACAGAAATATACTCGACATTCGTATATAAAAAAGATATTCTAGTGAGCTTAACACGGCTGCAAAGAATTTCACAGAGTCACAAAATTCTATCAGAGCTGAAAACTTTCTTGGGCATCAAAGACTTGGTTGATAAACCAAAGGAACTTGTGTCACGCGCAGCTGACTCCGTCTACACCCACCTGTCTACTGTCTATTTTCCCTAATGAAGTGAATAGTTTGAGTTGTTGATGCATAAGACACATGTGCAACACTTTGGTATTCTTATTTTTGAAACGTATCGCCTACACGGGAGGCTTCTTCAGTCGAATACAGAGGTGACTGAAAATGGAGATAGTAGAAGCACTGAGAAGTACAGATGATGTGACTGTCTTGAGGAAGTAGCTTTGAGGTGGTCAGTCCCACAGCCTTAAGAGGCGTCCAGCGTCTTGATCAGTCTGCAGCTAAATGTAACGTAAGACTGGGCAGCAAGCTGCTCCATATTGTGTCTTATTTAGTAAATTGTCAGTATTGTAAGTCAGTATTGTAAGTCAGTATTGTTAGTCAGTATTGTTAGTACTGTAAGTCAGTATTGTAAGTCAGTATTGTAAGTCAGTATTGTAAGTCAGTATTGTAAGTCAGTATTGTAAGTCAGTATTGTAAGTCAGAATTGTAAGTCAGTATTGTAAGTCAGTATTGTAAGTCAGTATTGTTAGTCAGTATTGTTAGTACTGTAAGTCAGTATTGTAAGTCAGTATTGTAAGTCAGTATTGTAAGTCAGTATTGTAAGTCAGAATTGTAAGTCAGTATTGTAAGTCAGTATTGTAAGTCAGTATTGTTAGTCAGTATTGTTAGTCAGTATTGTTAGTCAGTATTGTAAGTCAGTATTGTAAGTCAGTATTGTAAGTCAGTATTGTAAGTCAATATTGTAAGTCAGTATTGTTAATCAGTATTGTTAGTCAGTATTGTTAGTCAGTATTGTAAGTCAGTATTGTAAGTCAGTATTGTAAGTCAGTATTGTAAGTCAGAATTGTAAGTCAGTATTGTAAGTCAGTATTGTAAGTCAGTATTGTTAGTCAGTATTGTTAGTACTGTAAGTCAGTATTGTAAGTCAGTATTGTAAGTCAGTATTGTAAGTCAGTATTGTAAGTCAGAATTGTAAGTCAGTATTGTAAGTCAGTATTGTAAGTCAGTATTGTTAGTCAGTATTGTTAGTCAGTATTGTTAGTCAGTATTGTAAGTCAGTATTGTAAGTCAGTATTGTAAGTCAGTATTGTAAGTCAATATTGTAAGTCAGTATTGTTAATCAGTATTGTTAGTCAGTATTGTTAGTCAGTATTGTAAGTCAGTATTGTAAGTCAATATTGTAAGTCAGTATTGTCAGTCAGTATTGTTAGTCAGTATTGTTAGTATTGTAAGTCAGTATTGTAAGTCAGTATTGTAAGTCAGTATTGTAAGTCAATATTGTAAGTCAGTATTGTTAGTCAGTATTGTTAGCCAGTATTGTTAGTCAGTATTGTAAGTCAGTATTGTAAGTCAGTATTGTAAGTCAGTATTGTAAGTCAATATTGAAGGTCAGTATTGTTAGTCAGTACTGTTAGTCAGTATTGTAAATCAGTATTGTAAGTCAGTATTGTAAGTCAGTATTGTTAGTCAGTATTGTTAGTCAGTATTGTAAGTCAATACTGTAAGTCAGTATTGTTAGTCAGTATTGTTAGTCAATATTGTTAGTCAGTATTGTAAGTCAGTGTTGTAAGTCAGTATTGTAAGTCAATATTGTAAGTCAGTATTGTTAGTCAGTATTGTTAGTCAGTATTGTTAGCCAGTATTGTAAGTCAGTATTGTAAGTCAGTATTGTAAGTCAGTATTGTAAGTCAGTATTGTAAGTCAGTATTGTAAGTCAGTATTGTAAGTCAGTATTGTAAGTCAGTATTGTAAGTCAGTATTGTAAGTCAGTATTGTAAGTCAGTATTGTAAGTCAGTATTGTAAGTCAGTATTGTAAGTCAGTATTGTAAGTCAGTATTGTAAGTCAGTATTGTAAGTCAGTATTGTAAGTCAGTATTGTAAGTCAGTATTGTAAGTCAGTATTGTAAGTCAGTATTGTAAGTCAGTATTGTAAGTCAGTATTGTAAGTCAGTATTGTAAGTCAGTATTGTAAGTCAGTATTGTTAGTCAGTATTGTTAGTCAGTATTGTTAGTCAGTATTGTAAGTCAGTATTGTAAGTCAGTATTGTAAGTCAGTATTGTAAGTCAGTATTGTAAGTCAGTATTGTAAGTCAGTATTGTAAGTCAGTATTGTAAGTCAGTATTGTTAGTCAGTATTGTTAGTCAGTATTGTTAGTCAGTATTGTAAGTCAGTATTGTAAGTCAGTATTGTAAGTCAGTATTGTAAGTCAGTATTGTAGGTCATCAATATTGTTATTATTGTAATATTTTGCTTACCCATAAGTTTCCAGAAAACTTCAAGTCGAACCTCACAAACAAGCCACGAGACACTCCTACTAACCCACAAACTCACAAACAAGCCACGAGACACTCCTACTAACCCACAAACTCACAAACAAGCCACGAGACACTCCTACTAACCCACAAACTCACAAACAAGCCACGAGACACTCCTACTAACCCACAAACTCACAAACAAAGCCACGAGACACTCCTACTAACCCACAAACTCACAAACAAGCCACGAGACACTCCTACTAACCCACAAACTCACAAACAAGCCACGAGACACTCCTACTAACCCACAAACTCACAAACAAGCCACGAGACACTCCCACTAACCCACAAACTCACAAACAAGCCACGAGACACTCCCACTAACCCACAAACTCACAAACAAGCCACGAGACACTCCTACTAACCCACAAACTCACAAACAAGCCACGAGACACTCCTACTAACCCACAAACTCACAAACAAGCCACGAGACACTCCCACTAACCCACAAACTCACACAAGGCACGAGACACTCCTACTAACCCACAAACTCACAAACAAGCCACGAGACACTCCCACTAACCCACAAACTCACAAACAAGCCACGAGGCACTCCCACTAACCCACAAACTCACACAAGGCACGAGACACTCCCACTAACCCACAAACTCACAAACAAGCCACGAGACACTCCCACTAACCCACAAACTCACAAACAAGCCACGAGACACTCCTACTAACCCACAAACTCACAAACAAGCCACGAGACACTCCTACTAACCCACAAACTCACAAACAAGCCACGAGACACTCCTACTAACCCACAAACTCACAAACAAGCCACGAGACACTCCCACTAACCCACAAACTCACACAAGGCATGAGACACTCCTACTAACCCACAAAACTCACAAACAAGCCACGAGACACTCCCACTAACCCACAAACTCACAAACAAGCCACGAGACACTCCCACTAACCCACAAACTCACAAACAAGCCACGAGACACTCCTACTAACCCACAAACTCACAAACAAGCCACGAGACACTCCTACTAACCCACAAAACTCACAAACAAGCCACGAGACACTCCCACTAACCCACAAACTCACACAAGGCACGAGACACTCCTACTAACCAACAAACTCACAAACAAGCCACGAGACACTCCCACTAACCCACAAACTCACAAACAAGCCACGAGGCACTCCCACTAACCCACAAACTCACACAAGGCACGAGACACTCCCACTAACCCACAAACTCACAAACAAGCCACGAGACACTCCCACTAACCCACAAACTCACAAACAAGCCACGAGACACTCCCACTAACCCACAAACTCACAAACAAGCCACGAGACACTCCCACTAACCCACAAACTCACAAACAAGCCACGAGACACTCCCACTAACCCACAAACTCACAAACAAGCCACGAGACACTCCCACTAACCCACAAACTCACAAACAAGCCACGAGACACTACCACTAACCCACAAACTCACAAACAAGCCACGAGACACTCCCACTAACCCACAAACTCACAAACAAGCCATGAGACACTCCCACTAACCCACAAACTCACAAACAAGCCACGAGGACACTCCCACTAACCCACAAACTCACAAACAAGCCACGAGACACTCCCACTAACCCACAAACTCACAAACAAGCCACGAGACACTCCCACTAACCCACAAACTCACAAACAAGCCACGAGACACTCCCACTAACCCACAAACTCACAAACAAGCCACGAGACACTCCCACTAACCCACAAACTCACAAACAAGCCACGAGACACTCCCACTAACCCACAAACTCACAAACAAGCCATGAGACACTCCCACTAACCCACAAACTCACAAACAAGCCACGAGACACTCCCACTAACCCACAAACTCACAAACAAGCCACGAGACACTCCCACTAACCCACAAACTCACAAACAAGCCACGAGACACTCCCACTAACCCACAAACTCACAAACAAGCCACGAGACACTCCCACTAACCCACAAACTCACAAACAAGCCACGAGACACTCCCACTAACCCACAAACTCACAAACAAGCCACGAGACACTCCCACTAACCCACAAACTCACAAACAAGCCATGAGACACTCCCACTAACCCACAAACTCACAAACAAGCCACGAGACACTCCCACTAACCCACAAACTCACAAACAAGCCACGAGACACTCCCACTAACCCACAAACTCACAAACAAGCCACGAGACACTCCCACTAACCCACAAACTCACAAACAAGCCACGAGACACTCCCACTAACCCACAAACTCACAAACAAGCCACGAGACACTCCCACTAACCCACAAACTCACAAACAAGCCACGAGACACTCCCACTAACCCACAAACTCACAAACAAGCCACGAGACACTCCCACTAACCCACAAACTCACAAACAAGCCATGAGACACTCCCACTAACCCACAAACTCACAAACAAGCCACGAGACACTCCCACTAACCCACAAACTCACAAACAAGCCACGAGACACTCCCACTAACCCACAAACTCACAAACAAGCCACGAGACACTCCCACTAACCCACAAACTCACAAACAAGCCACGAGACACTCCCACTAACCCACAAACTCACAAACAAGCCACGAGACACTCCCACTAACCCACAAACTCACAAACAAGCCACGATACACTCCCACTAACCCACAAACTCACAAACAAGCCACGAGACACTCCCACTAACCCACAAACTCACAAACAAGCCACGAGACACTCCCACTAACCCACAAAACTCACAAACAAGCCACGAGACACTCCCACTAACCCACAAACTCACAAACAAGCCATGAGACACTCCCACTAACCCACAAACTCACAAACAAGCCACGAGACACTCCCACTAACCCACAAACTCACAAACAAGCCACGAGACACTCCCACTAACCCACAAACTCACAAACAAGCCACGAGACACTCCCACTAACCCACAAACTCACAAACAAGCCATGAGACACTCCACTAACCCACAAACTCACAAACAAGCCACGAGACACTCCCACTAACCACAAACTCACAAACAAGCCACGAGACACTCCCACTAACCCACAAACTCACAAACAAGCCACGAGACACTCCCACTAACCCACAAACTCACAAACAAGCCACGAGACACTCCCTCTAACCCACAAACTCACAAACAAGCCACGAGACACTCCCACTAACCCACAAACTCACAAACAAGCCACGAGACACTCCCACTAACCCACAAACTCACAAACAAGCCACGAGACACTCCCACTAACCCACAAACTCACAAACAAGCCACGAGACACTCCCACTAACCCACAAACTCACAAACAAGCCACGAGACACTCCCACTAACCCACAAACTCACAAACAAGCCACGAGACACTCCCACTAACCCACAAACTCACAAACAAGGCACGAGACACTCCCACTAACCCACAAACTCACAAACAAGCCACGAGACACTCCCACTAACCCACAAACTCACAACAAGCCACGAGACACTCCCACTAACCCACAAACTCACAAACAAGGCACGAGACACTCCCACTAACCCACAAACTCACAAACAAGGCACGAGACACTCCCACTAACCCACAAACTCACAAACAAGGCACGAGACACTCCCACTAACCCACAAACTCACAAACAAGCCACGAGACACTCCCACTAACCCACAAACTCAAAAACAAGCCACGAGACACTCCCACTAACCCACAAACTCAAAAACAAGCCACGAGACACTCCCGCTAACCCACAAACTCAAAAACAAGCCACGAGACACTTCCACTAACCCACAAACTCACAAACAAGCCACGAGACACTCCCACTAACCCACAAACTCAAAAACAAGCCACGAGACACTCCCACTAACCACAAACTCACAAACAAGCCACCAGACACTCCCACTAACCCACAAACTCACACAAGGCACGAGACACTCCCACTAACCCACAAACTCACAAACAAGCCACGAGACACTCCCACTAACCCACAAACTCACAAACAAGGCACGAGACACTCCCACTAACCCACAAACTCACAAACAAGCCACGAGACACTCCCACTAACCCACAAACTCAAAAACAAGCCTCGAGACACTCCCACTAACCCACAAACTCAAAAACAAGCCACGAGACACTCCCACTAACCCACAAACTCAAAAACAAGCCACGAGACACTTCCACTAACCCACAAACTCGCAAACAAGCCACGAGACACTCCCACTAACCCACAAACTTAAAAACAAGCCACGAGACATCCCACTAACCCACAAACTCACAAACAAGCCACAAGACACTCCCACTAACCCACAAACTCACAAACATGCCACGAGACACTCCCACTAACCCACAAACTCAAAAACAAGCCACGAGACACTCCCACTAACCCACAAACTCACAAACAAGCCACGAGACACTCCCACTAACCCACAAACTCACAAACAAGCCACGAGACACTTCCACTAACCAACAAACTCAAAAACAAGCCATGAGACACTCCCACTAACCCACAAACTCACAAACAAGCCACGAGACACTCCCACTAACCCACAAACTCACAAACAAGCCATGAGACACTTCCACTAACCCACAAACTCAAAAACAAAGCCATGAGACACTCCCACTAACCCACAAACTCACACAAGCACGAGACCTCCCACTAACCCACAAACTCACAAACAAGGCACGAGACACTCCCACTAACCCACAAACTCACAAACAAGCCACGAGACACTCCCACTAACCCACAAACTCACAAACAAGCCACGAGACACTCCAATAACCCACAAACTCACAAACAAGCCACGAGACACTTCCACTAACCCACAAACTCAAAAACAAGCCACGAGACACTCCCACTAACCCACAAACTCACAAACAAGCCACGAGACACTCCCACTAACCCACAAACACAAACAAGCCACGAGACACTCCCACTAACCCACAAACTCACAAACAAGGCACGAGACACTCCCACTAACCCACAAACTCACAAACAAGCCACGAGACACTTCCACTAACCCACAAACTCAAAAACAAGCCACGAGACACTCCCACTAACCCACAAACTCACAAACAAGCCACGAGACACTCCCACTAACCCACAAACTCACAAAGAAGCCATGAGACACTCCCACTAACCCACAAACTCACAAACAAGCCATGAGACTCTCCCACTAACCACAAACTCACAAACAAGCCACGAGACACTCCCACTAACCCACAAACTCACAAACAAGCCACGAGACACTCCCACTAACCCACAAACTCACACAAGGCACGAGACACTCCCACTAACCCACAAACTCACAAACAAGCCACGAGACACTCCCACTAACCCACAAACTCACAAACAAGCCACGAGACACTCCCACTAACCCACAAACTCACAAACAAGCCACGAGACACTCCCACTAACCCACAAACTCACAAACAAGCCACGAGACACTCCCACTAACCCACAAACTCACACAAGGCACGAGACACTCCCACTAACCCACAAACTCACAAACAAGCCACGAGACACTCCCACTAACCCACAAACTCACAAACAAGCCACGAGACACTCCCACTAACCCACAAACTCACACAAGGCACGAGACACTCCCACTAACCCACAAACTCACAAACAAGCCACGAGACACTCCCACTAACCCACAAACTCAAAAAAGGCACGAGACACTCCCCTAACCCACAAACTCACAACAAGCACGAGACACTCCCACTAACCCACAAACTCACAAACAAGCACGAGACACTCCCACTAACCCACAAACTCACAACAAGCACGAGACACTCCCACTAACCCACAAACTCACAAACAAGCACGAGACACTCCCACTAACCCACAAACTCACAAACAAGCCACGAGACACTCCCACTAACCCACAAACTCACAAACAAGCCACGAGACACTCCCACTAACCCACAAACTCACAAACAAGCCACGAGACACTCCCACTAACCCACAAACTCACAAACAAGCACGAGACACTCCCACTAACCCACACACTCACACAAGGCACGAGACACTCCCACTAACCCACAATCTCACAACAAGCCACGAGACACTCCCACTAACCCACAAACTCACAAACAAGCCACGAGACACTCCCACTAACCCACAAACTCACAAACAAGCCACGAGACACTCCCACTAACCCACAAACTCACAAACAAGCCATGAGACACTCCCACTAACCACAAACTCACAAACAAGCCACGAGACACTCCCACTAACCCACAAACTCACAAACAAGCCACGAGACACTCCCTACTAACCCACAAACTCACAAACAAGCCACGAGACACTCCAGTAACCCACAAACTCACAAACAATCCACGAGACACTCCCACTAACCCACAAACTCACAAAGGCCACGAGACACTCCCACTAACCCACAAACTCACAAACAAGCCACGAGACACTCCCACTAACCACAAACTCACAAACAACCACAGACACTCCACTAACCCACAAACTCCAACAAGCCACGAGACACTCCCACTAACCCACAAACTCACAAACAAGCCACGAGACACTCCCACTAACCCACAAACTCACAAACAATCCACGAGACACTCCCACTAACCCACAAACTCACACAAGGCACGAGACACTCCCACTAACCCACAAACTCACAAACAAGCCACGAGACACTCCCACTAACCCACAAACTCACAAACAAGCCACGAGACACTCCCACTAACCCACAAACTCACAAACAAGCCACGAGACACTCCCACTAACCCACAAACTCACAAACAAGCCACGAGACACTCCCACTAACCCACAAACTCACAATTCATCTCTTCAGATTCCCACTTAAAAGTGAAAACACAATTAACAATTGTTTAGAATAACTCCGGGATTACAGTTAACTTCACAGAAATAAATTCCCTTCATGAATTCTCATGTGTAATGGTCCAGAATTAATATTTTTACCCCAATTAGAAACGATCAAGTTCTGGATTAATAAACATTTTTAGCTATGTAAATTTCCTCATGAATTTACTAATTTTGGAAATAATATTTTTATGACGTAATTATATCTAAGTTTTGAGTCTAAGGAGGTAATATGTTTTTTTAAAAGTTCTAAATATCTCTAAATTTCATCTCTAGGAAATAGATTCTTCTGGTTTCATTTCCATTTTTTTTGTTTTGATAGTTATGAGCGTCAGAATGTTTCCTCGGTATTATTGAAGTTAAAATCTTTTAATTCATTCACGGATTAAAGATTTTTATCGTAGGTTCAGTTGGAAGATGTTTGTGTGTGTGTGTGTGTGTGTGTGGGGTGTGTGTGTGTGTGTGTGTGTGTGTGTGTATGTGTGTGTGTGTGTGTGTGTGTGTGTGTGTTTTGTGTGTGTGTGTGTGTAATGTGTGTGTGTGTGTATGGTATGTGATGTGTGTGTAGTGTATGTGTATGTGTGTGTGTGTTATGTGTATGTGTATGTGTGTGTGTGTGTATGTGTATGTATGTGTGTGTATGTGTATGTGTATGTGTGTGTGTGTGTTTTGTGTGTGTGTGTGTGTGTGTGTGTATGTGTATGTGTTGTGTGTGTATGTGTATGTGTATGTGTGTGGTGTGTGGCGCGCGCGAGCAATAGAGACATAAAATAATACAGACAGAAGAACGGGAGGGTAAGGAACAGAGATAGATAGATAGATAGAGAGAGAGAGAGAGAGAGAGAGAGAGAGAGGGAAGGGAGGAGAATAAAAAGGATAGACGGGGGAGGGGAAAATGAAGAAGTAAATTGAGCGAGAGAAGTGGAATGAAAGAGATAACCAGAAAACTTTTTACTGACTTGTGCAACATCCTAAATTCCTGACTTTACTAGCGTGCAACATTACTCTGCTAGCGTGCAACATTACTCTGCTAGCGTGCAACATTACTCTGCTAGCGTGCAACATTACTCTGCTAGCGTGCAACATTACTCTACTAGCGTGAAATTACTCTAGCGTGCAACATTACTCTGCTAGCGTGCAAAAATTACTCTGCTAGCGCGCAACATTACTCTGCTAGCGTGCAACATTACTCTGTAGCGTGCAACATTTTCTCTGCTAGCGTGCAACATTACTCTGCTAGCGTGCAACATTACTCTACTAGCGTGCAACATTACTCTGCTGGCGTGCAACATTACTCTGCTAGCGTGCAACATTACTCTGCTAGCGTGCACCATTACTCTACTAGCGTGCAACATTACTCTGCTAGCGTGCAACATTACTCTTCTAGCATGCAACATTACCTGCTAGGCAAATTACTTAGCGTGCAACATTACTCTACTAGCGTGCAACATTACTCTGCTAGCGTGGGAACATTACTCTGTCTAGCGTGCGCAACATTACTCTACTAGCGTGCAACATTACTCTGCTAGCGTGCAACATTACTCTGCTAGCGTGCAACATTACTCTACTAGCGTGCAACATTACTCTAGCGTGCAACATTACTCTACTAGCGTGCAACATTACTCTGCTAGCGTGCAACATTACTCTGCTAGCGTGCGCAACATTACTCTACTTGCGTGCAACATTACTCTGCTAGCGTGCAACATTACTCTGCTAGCGTGCAACATTACTCTGCTGCGTGCAACATACTTGCTAGCGTGCAACATTACTCTGCTAGCGTGGCAACATTACTCTACTAGCGTGCCCAAAATTACTCTGCTAGCGTGCAACATTACTCTGCTAGCGTGCAACATTACTCTGCTAGTGTGCAACATTACTCTGCTAGCGTGCAACATTACTTTACTCGCGTGCAACATTACTCTACTAGCGTGCAACATTACTCTGCTAGCGTGCAACATTACTCTACTAGCGTGCAACATTACTCTGCTAGCGTGCAACATTACTCTGCTAGCGTGCAACATTACTCTTGCTTAGCGTGCAACATTACTCTACTAGCGTGCAACATTACTCTGCTAGCGTGCAACATTACTCTACTAGCGTGCAACATTACTCTAGCGTGCAACATTACTCTACTAGCGTGCAACATTACTCTGCTAGCGTGCAACATTACTCTGCTAGCGTGCGCAACATTACTCTACTTGCGTGCAACATTACTCTGCTAGCGTGCAACATTACTCTGCTAGCGTGCAACATTACTCTGCTAGCGTGCAACATTACTCTGCTAGCGTGCAACATTACTCTGCTAGCGTGCAACATTACTCTGCTAGTGTGCAACATTACTCTGCTAGCGTGCAACATTACTTTACTCCGTGCAACATTACTTTTACTAGCGTGCAACATTACTCTGCTAGCGTGCAACATTACTCTACTAGCGTGGGAACATTACTCTGCTAGCGTGCAACATTACTCTGCTAGCGTGCAACATTACTTTGCTAGCGTGCAACATTACTCTACTAGCGTGCAACATTACTCTGCTAGCGTGCAACATTACTCTGCTAGCGTGCAACATTACTCTGCTAGCGTGCAACATTACTCTGCTAGCGTGCAACATTACTCTGCTAGCGTGCAACATTACTCTGCTAGCGTGCAACATTACTCTACTAGCGTGCAACGTTACTCTGCTAGCGTGCAACATTACTCTTCTAGCGTGCAACATTACTCTGCTAGCGTGCAACATTACTCTGCTAGCGTGCAACATTACTCTGCTAGCGTGCAACATTACTCCAAAATGTTGCAAAAGTAAAAAAAATCAGCTTTACTAACAAAATAAAGACAATAGAGATAGGCCAGGAGGCAACCACTCTGTAGAGTCCAAGAGGCAACCACTCTGTAGAGTCCAGGAGACAGCCACTCTGTAGAGTCCAGGAGACAGCCACTCTGTAGAGTCCAGGAGACAGCCACTCTGTAGAGTCCAGGAGACAGCCACTCTTTAAGCCACACCAAAATTATTTCTCTTAACACGCCCCCCCCCCCGGCCAAAAAAAATCCAGCCTAATATAATTCGGGTAATTGATCCGAACGTTGGCAACCCTCAAGACACACCATCAGTCATCTTCACACCACAAATCACCTTCACACCGTCACTCATCTTCATCACTTATCATCATTACGTAAATTACCTCGGATTGGAAGGATTCCTTTTTTTTTCTTAAATAATTTATCTCACAATTTTCCCGACTAAAAATGGCAAATAACCTCTAGGAATTTTCTCAGGATAATGAAAATATATTACGTTAGTTAAGTGGGCGCAGATGCAAGTAATAGGACATTTTATTGAAGCAACGTTTCGCCCACCAGGAGCTTTGTCAAGCTAACAGCGTCAAGAAGACAATAATCTACTTTTTATGTATAAATGTTTCTACTAGCGCAATAATAATAATAATAATAATAATAATAATATAATAATAATAATAATAATAATAATAATAATAATAATAATATAATATAATAATAATAATAATGATAATAATAATAATAATAATAATAATAATAATAATAATAATAATAATTATTATTATTATTATTATTATTATTATTATTATTATTATTATTAATTATTATTTCATCACATAACATGAACATGTTGAAATATCGAGTTCGTGGTAGTTCTATAATGGTCGTCATTTTCAGAACACAAATAAAACTGAGCATTAAAATGGGTCGGATTGTACAGTTGTTAAAGGGAATTAGAGCATTTCATCTCCATTATACAGGAAAGCAGCCTGCCTTGGACAGAGATCAAATCTAAACGGAGAAGCGAGCCTCCGTTAATCCTTCCGTTGCATGACCCACACTGTTCGTGAAACACGATGCCATGAAGGAAAGGTTCACATATTTCATGTTATAACCTTGTTGTTTTATATATAACCTTTAATTAAAGTATATTGAATACTTGTTAGTACTCAATAACGACCCACATGAAGACAGAAACTCAGGAGAATAATTGATCTGTATATTTCGACCCCCCTTCTGGAACCCTCTTCAACAGATGTGAAGAGGATCCGAGAAGAGGGTCGACATATGCAGATCAATTAATCTCATGGGTTTCTGTCTTCATGTGGGTTATTAGTGAGCATAATATTAAGTTATACAGCATCTGATGCATTCTCCCTGCAGGTAAACCTCGACCCTCTGTGTTGTGGTATGAGGGTGCTCGTCTCCTGGATGCCATCATGGAATCTGAATCTGCTGGAAATTTCGAGAGAGTTTCCCATGGGATGAGTCAACCAGCCTCATCCCCGAAACCATTAATGATGCCTTCGATGCTCTTGGGAGGACAACATCCTCACGAACTGCTTCCGTTACGGCCCCTGCCCCTTGCTGCGCTGCCAAATTTAAGAGGAAAGCCCATATTTCTTACCCATGGAAGAGAGTCTGTCAGCAGTCTGGACCACTCAGCATCGATGCAAGGACAAAGAAGACCACGCGGCAAGCTTATACAGGGACCTCAAAGACCTATGTCGGAAATCAGAAGACAGTCTTATGGGACTCATAATCTGGGTTCTTCGATGTCTCCTTCGGCTTCTGTAGGTGATGCCTTCAATACCGTCACTTTGGGACCACCGGTCTTTGGAGGGAACCCGTTCAATACCCTCATACTGGGGCCCCTCAACCGCAGTCACCTCCTCCTCGAACTGACTTGCGAAGCTTCCAACACGAACCTGACTAAGCCAGTTACAGCAGTCGTCACCCTAGACATGAACCGTGAGTACTCTGCTCAGAACGTAAACCGTCACCCTTTATTCTTGACATGAATTGTTAGTGTACTCTGTTTTGGAAACTGTCAGTACTCTGTTCTTGACATGAACTCTTACCACTCTAGTCTTGACATGAACCTTCTTTGCATGTTCTTTTCTCCAACCCTTATTCCTTTAAGTGAATGGTGGGGGGGGGATGATGGTAATAAAGGGATCTTGATCCAAGGAATCTGAGCTTCCTTTTCCTTCCTCATTTCAGGCCTGAACCTCCATAATTAACAACACCAATAATATAAGTAATTATTATTTATTATTATCATTATTATTATTATTTTATTATTATTATTATTATTATTATTATTATTATTATTATTATTGTTGTTGTTGTTGTTGTTGTTGTTGTTGTTGTTGTTGTTGTTGTTGTTGTTGTTGTTGTTGTTACTATTATTTTAATGTTACATTTAAAAGTCCAGAAGCTAAAAGAACGATCAGTAATAATGAAAATCGCATTACACCAACATATTACCCAGGCTCAATCATCACCAGTTTCACCTGGCAGAGGCAGGGACGAGATTAGAAGAAGGAGGATCGAACCTTCTATATTCCTAGTGCTGAAAGACTCAAAGGGGATCTAGTTCCGTATCTGTAAGTTCACTGGTATATCAGTTTCATCTTGTGAGAGACGAGGAGGAGGGAATACAGATGGCAGTGAGTCCTGTCTATGGGACAGAAGCAGTTTCAGTGTCATCTACGGGGAAGGATTCGATCCGTTGCAGTCTATATTTTCAGAACGCTCCTGAGAAGAGTGTATTTTTTTTTTTTTTACTTCAGACAGGTTCTTTTTTCGGTTATGTCTTGTTGATCTTAATGATCTTGAGTGCCTTTCTCTCTCTCTCTCTCTCTCACACACAACACTCCTTTCCCTTGATACGTTCCTGGAACGAAATCTTTCTCTCTCACAACACTCATCTCCCTTGATACGTTCCTGGAACGAAATCTTTCTCTCTCACAACACTCATCTCCATTGAGACGTTCCTGGAACGAAATCTTTCTCGCCCACACCACTCTGATGTTTCTCACACAGTGTTTCTTTCCCTTAATCTCCTGGATCTATCTGATAACACAAATCACTCGCAGTTCGTGCGGAGTAAAATTCCAAGAATTTAGTTGTCCTCTTCCCCTCCGGTAATTATTAAAAAATCTCCCCAAGTTTTCACCAGAATGCCAAATATCATCTTTTGTTAACAGTGGAATATAACTGCTGGTTGCTGACAGGGGTTTAACTGACTGTTTTAATGACTGTGAAATGACACTGTTGACTGGAGGCGCCTGGGGTACTATAATTGGTAGTTTATTATCAAGTTAAGAGGAAAAAGTTATTAATGCCCAGACCGATAGGAAAAAAATTCTTGTAATTTACTCAAGTTTATATTCTTTAATTAACAAAAAAATGATAACTAAATACTTTTAAAAAAAAATCTGCCTATAGGCAAGTGAGATTATTTTGCTTGAGTAACAAACACAGTGACGACGGCAACTACAACAAGAACAGCAACAACAATAATTTCAATAACAATAAAAACAACAACAATACCACTAACAACAAAAACAACAGCAAAAATAACACAAGTGATAGCAACAACGATAATATCAATAGCAACAATAACAGCAAGCGTCACTTGCAACATTAAAAAAGTTATGCTGAATACCAATGCAATGTTCAATATCTATGCAATGTTCAGTACTAACATAATGTTCAATCTATAAATGACTGAGGATAAATTTCCAGGCAAATCATATATAACACAAAAAAAAATCCTTTAGACTCCAAAACACAAATCTCCAGCTGATTTTTTTTTCGAGTCTGTAGCTCCCCTTAACATTAAATTCAGCCTATATATACTCTATTTCTAAATTTCCCCTATGTATGGTCTAATTCTAGATTCTAATTCTGAATTCTGTGGTTGTCCTAATTATACATACACTATATATTCTAATTCTAGATTAGCCATACGTGTGTATACTAAATCTAGATTATATATAAGTATATATTCCAAATCTGAATGTATATTTAGAATATTCTAGTTGATTATATGACATAGTTCTGTTTTTTTTTTTTTTTTCGTTTCTGTTTATAGTACCGCCAGTAAGTGTCCAGATACGACGACCTGGTGACCAGCCGCTGAGGGAGAGCGAAACGTATGAGGTAACCTGTGTGGTCGTCGGTGCACGACCCCCGCCAACCATCACCTGGTGGAGCGGCTACCAACGACTCATCCAGGTTCCCGACGCGGTCAGTACTCGTTACGGTTCTTGTGGATAAGTGACGTAAAGAGAGAGAAAGAGAGAGAGAAAGAGAAGAGAGAGAGAGAGAGAGAGAGAGAGAGAGAGAGAGAGAGAGAGAGAGAGGGAGGAGGAGGGAGCAACTTTCCTAAAACATTTCAACATGACTGGGTTGAAGAAACCTTTTCCACGGGCTAAAGGTCTTTCAAATTCTTGTTTATTTGCTACTTCCACGGTCGGTACTTTGCTTCCGACACGACCTGTTACTGTTAAGGACAAAGAAAAATGTCCATCACGGACGTTAGCTTTACAAGTACGAATAATAACTGCGTAAAAGAGAAAGTGAATGTGGACACGTTGTACTGTACTTAGCACAGGAATGGAAAAATAATATAACTTGTTACATTTGTTAACATTCACGGACGATACCTGTGCTTATTATTATTATATGTTTATTATTATTATTATTATTATTATTATTATTATTATTATTATTATTATTATTATTATTATAATGAGGAAGCCCTAATGCTGTAAGGGTCTTATTATGCCTGGGAAAGATGGAAGGTAATTAGACAAGAAGAAGAAGAAGAAGAAGAAGAAGAAGAAGAAGAAGAAGAAGAAGAAGAAGAAGAAGAAGAAGAAGAAGAAGAAGAAGAAGAAGAAGAAGAAGAAGAAGAAGAATAGATGTTTAGGTGGTTAAATCTTCCAGTCAAAATATCGGTGGTTGTTGTATTCCTGTCGAAATAACTGGAATTCAGTCTTCAAGTCCGGTTACTGGTAATTTAGTTTTCCAGTCCAGTTACTGGTGGTATAGTCTTCCAGTCCAGTTACTGGTGGTACAGTCTTCCAGTCCAGTTACTGGTGGTATAGTCTTCCAGTTCAGTTACTGGTGGTAAAGTCTTCCAGTCCAGTTACTGGTGGTACAGTCTTCCAGTTCAGTTACTGATGGTTCAGTCTTCCAGTCCAGTTACTGGTGGTACAGTCTTCTAGTCCAGTTACTGGTGGTACAGTCTTCCAGTCCAGTTACTGGTGGTACAGTCTTCCAATCCAGTTACTGGTGGCACAGTCATCCAGACCAGTTACTGGTGGTTTAGTCTTCCAGTTCATGTCTTGCCGGAGGTCGAGGTTTCCAGTCCATTTATTGATGACTGGGTTTCCAGCTTACTGGTTTCAATAAGAAACCAACTGATTGCCCTTGTCAAAACTTTTTCTTGAACGATCAGAACTATTACAGAATTGCCTTGGGCAAACAGGGAAGGTTGCCTGTCTTGTGGTGGTGATGGTTGCTAGAGAGAGAGAGAGAGAGAGAGAGAGAGAGAGTGTGTGTGTGTGTGTGCGTGTGTGTATTTTTAATGGTTTTTGAAATATTTGCAAATTTTAATAGACCATAGAGCTTCTGACTGCCCAAAATTATTTAGTGCATTACTAAATACCTCACCCGAGAGGCTGTCTTGTCTATGTAACAACTGCCTGCTGAATTATATTTGAGTACGTGTCCATAAATGACAAAAAAGGTACGTGTTTAAATATGTACTCAGCGAGCTTATTAACATGAGAAGAGGTGTCTTCTAAACTACGACTTCTCTTTTTCCAGCACTAATACCTCTCCTCTTCATTTCTCATGCATTCCCTTTCCAGCACTAACAACTCTCCTCTCCCTCAGAGCTCGGGAGTAGAGAATATTAGCACCAGCAGTGTTGTCTTCACGCCTCGACCTCAAGACCATGGCTCCGTTCTTCGCTGTGTTGCTGAGACGCGCACACCACCAACCATCTTAGAAGACGCCTGGCCCCTAGTTGTTCACTGTAAGTAGCTTCGTACTCTTTTGCGTAGCTTTCTGTAGCTTTACCGTCGCCGTCGTTGCTTTTAAAGTAGCCTGTGTAGTCTCTCTGTGCGATGTGTAACCATAACATTGTATCAATCGCATCTGCTAGAAAAATGACAGGATGGATAATGAGAACCTTCAAAACTAGGGAGGCCAAGCCCATGATGACACTCTTCAGGTCACTTGTTCTATCTAGGCTGGAATATTGCTGCACACTAACAGCACCTTTCAAGGCAGGTGAAATTGCCGACCTAGAAAATGTACAGAGAACTTTCACGGCGCGCATAACGGAGATAAAACACCTCAATTATTGGGAGCGCTTGAGGTTCCTAAACCTGTATTCCCTGGAACGCAGGAGGGAGAGATACATGATTATATACACCTGGAAAATCCTAGAGGGACTAGTACCGAACTTGCACACGAAAATCACCCACTACGAAAGCAAAAGACTTGGCAGACGATGCACCATCCCCCCAATGAAAAGCAGGGGTGTCACTAGCACGTTAAGAGACCATACAATAAGTGTCAGGGGCCCGAGACTGTTCAACTGCCTCCCAGCACACATAAGGGGGATTACCAACAGACCCCTGGCAGTCTTCAAGCTGGCACTGGACAAGCACCTAAAGTCAGTTCCGGATCAGCCGGGCTGTGGCTCGTATGTTGGTTTGCGTGCAGCCAGCAGCAACAGCCTGGTTGATCAGGCTCTGATCCACCAGGAGGCCTGGTCTCAGACCGGGCCGCGGGGCGTTGACCCCCGGAACTCTCTCCAGGTAAACTCCAGGTAAATAACAAGGTTCCTTCTAGTATGTGTTGCTTGTATCGTCACATATCGTGTGAATAAGAACAATAATTTGCTTCGCACCTACTCATTGTAGGTGAAAATAGGAAATAAAACCTGAGCGCTTTCATGTGCTTACACATATCTTCCGAGGAATAGGAAGATCAGGCAAGAGAAGCAGATTTTACATGTTAAATCCCGAGGCCACACCTCACTCAAAGAAGGTGACACGCAAATCCTCGATAGCCCTGGTAGCCTGGGTATGGACATTGAAGTCTTTGGCTATCTGTCTTTCCCTTGTATTCCCGTGTACTCTCATGTCTCCTCCTCCTCCTCCTCCTCCTCCTCCTCCTCCTCCTCCTCCTTCTCCTCCTCCTTCTCCTCCTCCTCCTTCTCCTCTTCCTCTTTCTCCACGTCCTTTTCATCTGCTTCCTCTTCCTCATTTCCCTCCTGCTCATTCGCGCCCCATATTTCATTGACGCCATTACAGCAACATTGCCCGCTGCACCGGGCTGCAATTTAAACAGCATGCTTGTCCTCTGTTTGATTCACCTTCGCCATGGTAACGAGCAGTGCAGTGTTGCATATGCACAATTGTTAGAGACTACGTCTGCAAGAAGTAGCAACTCACCCTGGAGTAGTCTTCATATTGTTCATTAATATTATTGATATTTGTTAACATTACCAGGAATCATCACCTTGTCACCACCACCATCACCACCACCAGCACCACCAACAACACCACCAACAGCACCACCTCCACCACTACCTCACACATCTACACAGAGAGTAAGCACACATTAACTAGTGAGTTATCAGGTTATTAATCTCTGCAGATGTGAGTTATCGCAGCCTCAGCTGTGTGACATTAGCAGTCAACCCATTCCTCTATGTCGGCCTGCTTATAAGACATACACTGTGCCTTGGGATATTCACTATGCCTTAGGACATGCACTCTACCTTTGGGGGTAGGACACGCAGTGTGTTTCAGGATATGCAGTATACCTCATGGCATACGCATTGTCTTTGAATGAGTCAATAAAGAGGTTATTAAATACACGAGGGTCTCTGTCTGTCTGTCTGTCTGTCTGTCTCTCTCTCTCTCTCTCTCTCTCTCTCTCTCTCTCTCTCTCTCTCTCTCTCTCTGTCTCTCTCTCTCTCTCTCTCTCTCTATCTATCTATCTATCTATCTATCAATCTATCTCACTCACTCTCAATTAACACTATAAAAAGGAAATCGTAACGGACAATGAGCCCGTAACCACCACAACCACCCCAGTCACCACCACCACTACCACAATCATTACCACCATCATTGCCGCCACCACTTACCACCACCACTGCCATAACCACCACCCAGTAACACCCTCTACCTCGCCCTCCAACAGATCGACCTAAGGCCACCTGCAGCTTCGGAGCGTCTCTCGACTCAAACAACATCAAGGAAGGAGATGATGTATACTTCGAGTGTTTCATTGAGGCTAACCCCAGGAGCACCCGTGTCTCCTGGAGTCATGATGTGAGTTATTATTATTATTATTATTATTATTATTATTATTATTATTATTATTATTATTATTATTATTATTATTATTATCACTGTTATTATCACTATTATTGTCATTATTATTACTATTATTATTAGTAGTAGTAGTAGTAGTAGAAGTAGTAGTAGTAGTAATAATAGTAGTAGTAGTAGTAGTAGTAGTAGTAGTAGTAGTAGTAGTAGTAGTAGTAGTAGTAGTAGTAGTAATAGTAGTAGTAGCAGTAGTAGTATGCTACTACTGCTACTACTACGTTGCTACCATTTGCTTTATTACTATTAATAATAATAATAATAATAATAATAATAATAATAATAATAATAATAATAATAATGATAATAATAATAATAATATTGTTATTATTATTACTATTATTATTATTATTATTATTAATATTATTATTAATATTATTATTATTATTATTATTATTATTATGATTATTATTATTATTATTATTATTATTATAAGCAGATTTCAGGCAGCAGTGAGAGGGTTCCCATCAGCCAATCACATTCATCGATAAAAAACACTTTATTACGGCTGGCTGGTGTAATACCCTATTATCGGTATTGCTTCCTGGAAGACATATCTATTTTTTACGATAGCTAATATCTGTATTATATTTATGAGTGAGCGGAAAATCCATAGGGGCCTTACAGCGCCTTGGAACCGCGAGGAAATCAGGTTTGATCCAATTATGGGTGATCCAACTCTTTGGATTAATTGTCCAGTTAAGAAATCTGTAGTTTCATGACTAATGAATCGACTGATGAAGGCGTTTGCCGGTGTGTTACAGGAGGTGAGGCTGGTCCATAACGTTACAGCGGGCGTGATCGTCAGCAACCAGAGCCTGGTGTTACAGCGGGTGGACAGGACGCAGACGGGGAGCTACGCATGTCACGCTCACAACACCGTGGGTGACGCAACATCCAACACTCTCACTCTTGATGTTAAATGTGGGTTCTGGGAGGTGTTGTTAATGTGTTTTCGTAGTTCGAGTAATGTGTTCCTGGAGGTGTTATTCGACTGTTGTAGCTTATACAGTGTGTCCTTGAAGGGTGTAATTGTACCGCTCTACCCTATTATAATATTAATAAATGAATTTTTTTGAATAATAATAACTATAATAATAATAATAATAATAATAATAATAATAATAATAATAATAATAATAATAATAATAATAATAATAATAATAATAATAACCCCTATGTGGTGGTGTCAGACGCACCTATGTGCAGGGCTGGTCAGCCCAGCACCTACGTGGTCAGCCGCTACCAGGACGCAGAAGTAAGATGTACAGTGGACGCCAACCCAGCACATGAGTCGTTCCAGTGGAGGTTCAACAACACGGCTGACACCATCGACGTCCCCCACGGCAGGTTCACTTCGTCAGGTGAACACAGCATCATCACCTACACGCCCATGACCTCCCTGGACTACGGCACGCTTCTCTGCTGGGCCACCAATCAGATTGGTACCCAGAGGAACCCTTGTGTTTTCCATATTCTTCCTGCTGGTGAGTCTCCCGGCTCCTCATGTTCACTACATCGCAAGTCATGTTCACTAAAACACTACTCATGTTCAGGAAAATACTACTCATGTTCCCCAGAACTCAATTATTTATACAGTATTCTCTATCCTTCAAATTATTAATTTTGATTTTTTTATTATTATCATTATTAGAGGTAGTACTTAAATAGTTATTAATATTATTATTTGCAATAAAATTATTATTATTATTATTATTATTATTATTATTATTATTATTATTATTATTATTATTATTATTATCATCATCATCATCATTATTATTAGTTTTACCGTCTCCATCATTATTGTTATTATTATATTCGTGAGGGAAGGACTAAACCCTTAGGGGCTATACAGCTCCTAGGTAATTCGAACGGGTAGTTCAAATTACCTGGATCAAGAATCCTTCAGCAACACCCAGGCACATCCTCTCCTTCTTGAAGGGTAGATTAGTTTCGGCTGATCCTTCTCAGGCAGAGCCTGTGGGGGAAGGGTCTTTCCTGTATCTGTTTCTCTCTTTCTGTTGTCCATCATGTTTATTTCGAGATTCGATGACGGTAGATCGAGCCTTCACCTCTCCTTGCGTTGACTGACCCACACAAAGCCCATGTTTCACCCTCACAGGTAAGCCAGAGTCCCCAACTAACTGCACTGCCTGGGGAGGAGGGAAGACCTGGGTGAGGCTGAAATGTGTAGCAGGAGTAAGCGGAGGCCTGAACCAGCACTTCCTGCTGTGGGCCAGCCTTCTGGACGGTCCACAGCACCACCACATCAACCTCACCACAGCCACAGCTCAAGACTTCTCTCTCCCGAGCTTTCTGGTAACACTTATATATTTACAAAAATCTGCTCCCCCACGTTACTGGGCAAAATACGCAGATGCATTAAGATTTTTACTCAATTATCGTCTTGAAATGCAGTTTTAGAGAGTAATATTGATTTAAAATTATGGTAATATATGCATTTCTACTGAATATAGCGTTAATTTTGTTATATGGGTGCATATTATGGATTTTTACCTATATCAGGAAACGTGTCAAACCGCTTCTATTGGACAACGTTTCGCCCAGAACAGACGTTTTCTTGTATTTGTGTGTGTGTGTGTGTGTGTGTGTGTGTGTGTGTGTGTGTGTGTGTGTGTGTGTGTGTGTGTGTGTGTGTGTGGTGTGTGTGTGTGTGTGGGTGTTGTGTATAAAGGCTTGTACACACAATATTATTTTAATAAGAACCAGTCACGAGAAGCGCCAGTAGGCCTAAGCAGACAGACGGTAATAGACACATAAAACAAAGAAATCTATACCACCAGAGAAATGCCCCATTTTCTCCCTATTTTTATTAATATCTATCCTTTTACTAAAGCCTATTTCTAAGACCTATGTCTAAGACCTGTTTTTAAGACCCATGATTCAATGAGATCATAGCAGGTGATATCATAATATGCAAAATAACCACAGTGAGAAAATAGGGAAATTCCAATCGCTAAGACCTCTGTCTAACATCTATATCTAAGACCTGTTTCTAAGACCTTTTCTAAGACCTGTATCTAAGACCTACTTCTCTTCGTAAGTAACACTTGTTACAGTGCTTCCTGTAAGACTTAGACAACACGAATTTCCTGTATCTGATATTAGCTCCGTGTCTGAACGTAATTACAAACGACTACACTTAAGATAATCCAAGACTACACAACTTATCTTGTCCTGTAATAATGGAACGATTCACAAATGGAATAGTTATTTTTTCCTGTCCTTAGTGTTAAGTAATTATAAACATTAACAATTTAATACTTCTTCCCTGATGTAATTATGGGTTTTATATATAATAATAATAATAATAATAATAATAATAATAATAATAATAATATTATTATTATTATTATTATTATTATTATTATTATTATTATTATTATTATTATTATTATTATTATTATTATTATTATGGGGAAGTGTAAATATTGTAAGCGACATATAGCCTCTGGGGAATGGGAGATAATCAGGTTTGATCCGAGGAAGGGAAAGGCAGCCATTCTAACGTCAAGACCCTAATTTTTCCCACCAGTAAACAAGAAAAAAAATCTGATGTATTTTTTAATTCTAACTCGATTTAGAAAACTTTTGATTCCATCACTTTTATATTTTTTATATGTATAATGAGTAGAAAGAATCACATAAAAATAGCTTTCTCCCCTTCCATTTCTTTTTCATTGGTTACAATGATTTAATAAGTTTAATTGAAGTCTCTTCTCTGTCATTTAACACACACAACTTTAGGGATTACTGCCGTCTTCCTTCTGTCTGGCGGCTTCGCTGTCCTGATGACCCGACATTATTATCTTCTAGTTGTCTTTGTCGTTGTCCTTCTGTTCCTTGTCCCCTGCCCCTCTTCCTCCTTCTCCTCCTCTTTCCCCTGCCCCTCTTCCTCCTTCTCCTCTTCTTCCCCTGCCCCTCTTCCTCCTTCTCCTCTTCTCCCCTGCCCCTCTTCCTCCTTCTCCTCCTCTTCCTCTGCCCCTTTTCCTCCTTCTCTCTCTTTCTCTCTCCCTCCCTTTCTCTCTCCTCTCTCTCTTCCTCTCTCTCTTCCTCCTTCTCCGTCTCTCTCCCTCTCCTCTCCTCTCTCTCCTCTCTCCTCTCTCTCTCTCTCTCATCCTCTCCCACTCTCCTTTTCATTTACCGTTCCCCCACTTCCATCTCCCCCTCCGCCTTTCTTTTCCAAGCCGTTCTCTCTCCCTCTTCCTTGACCTGTTCCATTATTTCCCCAACATTAAGTGTATTAATCTAGTTTTCCATCGGATAGTTTGTCTCAGCCGCAGAGTCTGGAGAGTTCATCTTCTTGCCCTGTTATGACCTGACCTGGTGTCTTCTAACCTTATCTAAAATGCCATGACCTTCTTCCTTCTAAGCTGACATGACCTGGTTTCTTCCACTGTAAACTGACTTGGCTTCTAACTTCACCTGACCTGGGTTCTTCTAACCTTATCTAAAATGCCATGACCTTCCTTCTAAGCTGACATGACCTGGTCTCTTCCACTGTAACTTGACCTGGCTTCTAACTTCATCTGGGTTCTTCTAAGCTGGCCTAGCATGACCCTGACCTTTCCTACTAGACTACCCACAAGAGAAGTAGCGGATGCTATGACAGTCTCAAATATGGCTGTCTCGCGTTTAGCGGACGGAGGATCGAGCCTTCACCATGGGCTAGATGAGGCACTCACGAGTTTTACCGCTTCATATCGCAGGTGGAAGGACTGAGGGAAGCGGGGAAGTACCAGGTGGTGATCACAGCTGTCAACGACAGGGGCTTACGGAGCGAAACACGTTTCACCATCTCCAGCCTGGGCACCAATGGTTCAGTCTACCAGCTTCATGGTTAGTGGCAGTAGACACCACCTCCATGGTTAGTGGTAGTAGACACCACCTCCATGGTCAGTGGTAGTAGACACCACCTCCATGGTTAGTGGTAGTAGGCACCACCTCCATGGTTAGTGGTAGTAGACACCACCTCCATGGTCAGTGGTAGTAGACACCACCTCCATGGTTAGTGGTAGTAGACACCACCTCCGTGGTCAGTGGTAGTAGACACCACCTCCATGGTTAGTGGTAGTAGACACAACCTCCATGGTTAGTGGTAGGAGACACCACCTCCATGGTTAGTGGTAGTAGACACCACCTCCATGGTTAGTGGTAGTAGACACCACCTCCATGGTTAGTGGTAGTAGACACCACCTCCGTGGTCAGTGGTAGTAGACACCACCTCCATGGTTAGTGGTAGTAGACACCACCTCCATGGTTAGTGATAGTAGACACCACCTCCATGGTTAGTGGTAGTAGACACCACCTCCATGGTTAGTGGTAGTAGACACCACCTCCATGGTCAGTGGTAGTAGACACCACCTCCATGGTTAGTGGTAGTAGACACCACCTCCATGGTCAGTGGTAGTAGACACCACCTCCATGGTCAGTGGTAGTAGACACCACCTCCATGGTCAGTGGTAATGGACACCACCTCCATGGTCAGTGGCTCAATTCTTAAATGATATATATATATATATATATATATATATATATATATATATATATATATATATATATATATATATATATATATATATATATATATATGTATATATATATATATATAATATATAAAATATATATATATAAATATATATATATATATATATATGTATATATATATATATATATATATATATATATATATATATATATAATATATATATATATATATATATATATATATAATATATATATATATAATGTATATATATTTTATTATCTCTATTAATTTTTGAGTGCAGATTACTATTTTTATCTATTTTCTATCTTTATTTTATCCATATTTCATCTTTCTTCTTTAGTTCTTCTTCCCTTGTTTTCTTTATTTACTCTGCCTCCGATTTTATTGTTGTTCTTTATTTTCTTTACTATTCTAGGTTCCCTTCTTTATTTTATTTTTACAAATACCTGTTTTGTTCTGCTTCTGTCTTTATCTTTCTCACTTTCTTTACTTTATTCCGGCCTCTCATTATTAAAGTAATAAATGTATTAAAAACAGCCATACTAAAAATAGTCTTATTAAAAATAGTCATCAAAAATAATCATTAAAACAGCCATACTAAAAATAGCCAAATTAAAAATAGCCAAATTAAAAATAGTCATTAAAAATAATCATATTACTAAAAAATAGTCACATTCAGTAGTTTTAAAGATAGTCACATATATTTTTTTATCTGTCAGCTTTACTGAAAGTCACGCTGATTAGCTTTAATTAGTTATCTTTATTGAGTTTTATTATAGCTGTCTGTTAGTTTTAAAGAGAAGAAAATAGGTCAGTAAGGTTTAAAGCCAGTTATGTCTATAAGCTTTAAAGTGAGTCATGTGAGCTATCTTTCAGTAAAGCTAATATGACTATTGTAGCAGTTGAAGAATGTCGTAGCCAACAAGTGTGTAAAACACATACAAAATAAAGGAGACCTTTATTAGTGCGACGTTTTTCCTAAGTGAGGCTTTATCAAGTGTCTGATATAACTTTATATGGGTGAAACGTAGTGTTGATAAAAGTTTGTTTTTGATTGTGTGTGTGTGTGTGTGTGTGTGTGTGTGTGTGTGTGTGTGTGTGTGTCTTCTGTATTTAAGTTCCATCTCCTCTTCAGACGGTCCTTTGGAAGCGGAAGTCCGCGACGGAGGACAAACGGTAATCGGCGCGGGAGACGCTGCCGAAGGAACCGAGGACTTCGAGTCTGAAAGCAAATCATTCTTGGAGATGCTGACTCGAAGTCCATCCACTGCGCTACTCCTCCTCGTCTTGGGCTGCGGATTTCTCCTCCTGATGGCCATCCTCCTGCTGCTCCTGCTGGGGATTATGACCTACAGGAGGAGGAGGAGGAGATCGTCAGACTCCGACCCAGCCCCACTGGATGACAGCCACGACGATACGTTGGAAGGGTCGTGTGGAACCAGAGAGTCATCGGTGTGTGTTGTCGTTCCGACTTCGCTAGTGACGAAAGAACACGATACTAAATGCACTGAAAGGGCTTTGCAGGTGAGTGAAGAAAGAGATAGATAGATACATAGAGAGAGAGAGAGAGAGAGAGAGAGAGAGAGAGAGAGAGAGAAATAGACAAAGTCATTACACGCACTGACACACAATAACAAAAAGCAGTGAGTGAGAATTATTAAAGGAAGAGCCTTCCACTATAATTAATGTGCAGGAAAAATATTTGAAATTTAAGTAGTTGGATAAGACTAATGGTTTTGTTTTGATAAAATCCCATTATAAATCTTCTGTTGGTGCCGTTGCTCAGCACACAAGTAAACTATCTTTGTTTCCTATTGTTTGCTTCTGGTAATTGATTATCTCCTTTTTCCTGATAATACTGCTGTTGCAGCAGCTGCTGCTGTTATTACTGATGCTACTGCTGCACCTACTGCTGCCGTTGATACCGTTCCTGTGTCTGCTGCTCCTATAACCGTTACTCCTGCTATTACTGTTGCTGCTCCTTTTCTGCTACTCATTGCAATGCTACTGTATCTGCTTCCTCTGCTGGTGATTCTTGCTCTACTACAGCTAATACTGCTACTGTGTCTGCTGATGCTGCTTGTACCATTACTCCCACTGTTTATAATATTTTTTGCTGCGCCTAACACTTAAATATAGATTAGTATTGGGCCCAAAACACTACAACTATCACTATTACGTCTGCTACTATCACTACTACTACTACTAGTACTACTATTTATTGTTGCGGCTTGCCTACACGAAGAGATTTTTTTTCTTATCACACCTTCTGTCTATTACAGGGGAAAAACCTACATCTACTTTCTCTCTCTCCTACAGGTAAAGACTGAGAACGATGTGGAGCCCGATGTTATACCTCTGAGGGAGTCTTGTAGAGGGTGTGAAAGAGAGGCAGTGATGCAACCAACCACTACACCCAAGCTCTCTCACCAGTACTGGGAGACACAGAGGGAAATAAAGCTGCCAGTACCCACCACCCCCCAGTTTCCACACCAGTATCTTGGGTGTGAGAGGGACGAGAGGCTTCCAGTACCCACCACCCCTCAGTTTTCACACCAGTATCATGGGTGTGAGAGCGAGGAAAGGCTTCTAGTACCCACCACCCCCAAGTTTCCACACCAGTATCGTGGGTGTGAGAGCGAGGACAGGCTTCCAGTACCCACCACCCCCAAGTTTCCACAC
>NC_069431.1:12110043-12137543 GCF_026875155.1 Cherax quadricarinatus | reverse complement strand
TCAACACATCATTTGAAACTGGGCAACTCCCCGAGGTATGGAAGATGGCAAATGTAGTCCCAATTTTTAAAAAGGGAGACAGACATGAGACACTAAACTACAGACCTGTATCACTAACGTGTATAGTATGCAAGGTCATGGAGAAGATCATCAGGAGGAGAGTGGTGGAGCACCTGGAAAGAAACAAGTGTATAATTGGCAACCAGCATGGTTTCAGGAGGGAAAATCCTGTGTCAAAAACCCTACTAGAGTTTTATGACAAGGTGACAGAAGTAAGACAAGAGAGAGAGGGGTGGATCGACTGCATTTTTTTGGACTGTAAGAAGGCCTTCGACACAGTTCCTCAGAAGAGGTTACTGCAAAAGCTAGAGGATCAGGCACACATAACAGGAAAGGCACTGCAATGGATCAGAGAATACCTGACAGGGAGGTAACAACGAGTCATGGTACGTGACGAGGTGTCAGAGTGGGCGCCTGTGACAAGCGGGTTCCACAGGGGTCATCCTAGGCCTGTGCTGGTCTTGGTATATGTGAATGACATAACGGAAGGGATAGACTCAGAAGTGTCCTTGTTTGCAGATGATGCGAAGTTAATGAGAAGAATCAAATCGGATGAGGATCAGGCAGGACTACAAAGAGACCTGGACAGGCTACAAGCCTGGTCCAGCAACTGGCTCCTTGAATTTAAACCCTGGCCAAATGCAAAGTCATGAAGATGGGAAGGGCAAAGAAGACCGCAACACAATATAGTTTAGAGGATGGCCAAAGTCTGCAAACCTCACTCAAGGAAAAAGATCTGGGGGTGAGTATAACACCGAGCATATCTCCTGAGGCGCATATCAATCAGATAACTACTGCAGCATACGGGCGCCTGGCAAACCTACGGATAGCGTTCCGATACCACAAAAAATTCGTTTAAGACTCTGTATACCATTTAGTCGGGGCCCATACTATAGTATCGCCCCGGGTTTGGAATCCACACCTTTTTCAAGCACGCAGAAACTAGAGAAATTGCAAAGGTTTCAACAAGGCTAGCCCCAAACTAGGGGGGTTTGTCCTACGAAGAAAGGTTGGGGGGAAAAATCGGCCTGGCGACATGAGGACAGAGGGTCAGGGGGACATTTTAACAAATTAAAAAACGCGGGGAAATAGACAAGGGGGGACAAGAGGGATGTTCAGAAAAAGGGACACAGACACAAGGGGTCACTTTGGGAATTTTGAAGACACAGATGATCAAAGGGATGTTAGGAATTTTCTTCATCAAGAGAAGTCAGGCCGGGGAATAGCCTAAAATTTTAACGAGTGGAGGGGGGAAACCAACATAGTTTTAAGGCGGGGTAAATAGACCATGGGGCAGGGAGAGAGAGACCTATAGCAACACGAAGGGGCGGGGACCAGGACTGGGGCTGCCCCTGAAACCACAAATGGTGATACAAACATGAGTACACACAGACACACACACACATAACACACACACACACACACCACACAACACATCAAAACCAACAGCTTTAAGACGAGGTATGATAAAGCTCATGTAGCGGGAGAGGAGACATAGCGTTCATTTTGAAAAGGGGGGGGCCAGAGCTGAGTTCGCCCCCTGAAAACCAAAATTAGGTGAGTACACCACACACGTGGTGTGTTGTGTGGTGGTTTTTTTGTAATCCCGAATGGGAAAAAATTTGGGTCAGTTAGCAAGAAATCATTTAAAATTAAGTCCTTTCTAAAATTTTATCTTATACGTTTAAAGATATATTTTTTTCATTAATGTACATGTAAAAATTAATAATTTTTTACCAAAAGAACCTTAGAAAACTTACCTGACCTTATTATAACAAGCACAATTTAATTTAGCCTAATCCAATTAATATATAATAATAATTATAATATACAATAATACATGTATATAATAATATAAAATATATAATAATAATTTAATAATAAACAAACACAATGAAATATATTTTTTTTCGTTAGGTTCAGAATTATTTTTTGCAAAATTATTGCACACACAAATTTTCGCTTGCCTTATTCGGCAAGAAGAGCGTTGCTATTTAAGCCAAAATCGCAAGTTTTCCCTATTCGGCACGACATATATATGCACGATGGTACGGATTAGAGGATCCTTTGTTGACTCACACTGGATCATATCCTTTGATCCTTAGACAATGGAGTGTGTGGTGAGCCTTCGTTGGCGAGGCAGGGTGTGAGTAAGACCTGCCTAGCATGAGCCAGTAGACCTAGGATTATTATTATTATTATTATTATTATTATTATTATTATTATTATTATTATTATTATTATTATTATTGTTTTTAAATTATTGTTATTTTTATTATTATTATTATTATTTATTATATTATTATTATTATTATTATTATTATTATTATTATTATTATTATTATTATTATTAGTATTATTATTATTGTTATTATTATTATTAATATTATTTAATGAAGATGTATAAATTATAAATTATGTGTATAGTGAAGCATTTCATATAAATTGCAGTGTATATAGGAATGTTATAGCTGAGTGCAGTGTCACTCTCAGAGTGAATGATGTCTTTGAGTGTAGATAGTGTCACTCTCAGAGTGAATGATATCTTTGAGTGTAGATAGTGTCACTCTCAGAGTGAATGATATCTTTGAGTGTAGATAGTGTCACTCTCAGAGTGAATGATGTCTTTGAGTGTAGATAGTGTCACTCTCAGAGTGAATGATGTCTTTGAGTGTAGATAGTGTCACTCTCAGAGTGAATGATATCTTTGAGTGTAGATAGTGTCACTCTCAGAGTGAATGATGTCTTTGAGTGTAGATAGTGTCACTCTCAGAGTGAATGATATCTTTGAGTGTAGATAGTGCCCACTCTCAGAGTGAATGATGTCTTTGAGTGTAGATAGTGTCACTCTCAGAGTGAATGATGTCTTTGAGTGTAGATAGTGTCACTCTCAGAGTGAATGATGTCTTTGAGTGTAGATAGTGTCACTCTCAGAGTGAATGATATCTTTGAGTGTAGATAGTGTCACTCTCAGAGTGAATGATATCTCTGAGTGAATGTTACCTTCGAGTGCACTCTGTCAGAGTGAAATATTCTTACACTCATCCCACACATTTCACAGTTAATTCGTTTTCCTTCCCTGCGCACATGCTTACCCAGGGGAAGCTCTAAACCCGCAAGATCCATCACGTTTGATCCGAGGAAGCGATGAGCGGCTCCAATTCCGTGCAACAAGAGACCTTCATCAACATTAAGGAACCTCCCCCTTATATAAATTTTTATATATATATATATATAAATTTGTATGCTTTTCTTAATAAAAATTGTGAAAATAAAGAGAATTTTTACTGAATAATTTCGATCGTTGTATTAAAAGGAGGGAGCGCTAAACCCGGGTGGGTTATTCAGAAAATTGAAAGAAATTACTAAAAAACAAAAAAAAACTGTTTATTTAATAAAATTTTGATCAGAATATGAAATAATGTTTTATTAGGCGCTAATTATTATTATTATTATTATTATTATTATTTTTATTATTATTATTAATATTATTATTATTATTATTTTCATTATTATTATTATTATTATTATTATTATTATTATTATTTATTATTATTATTAATATTATTATTATTATTATTTTCATTATTATTATTATTATTATTATTATTATTATTATTATTATTATTATTATTATTATTATTATTATTATTATTATTATTATTATTTGCATTATTTTTTATTATATTATTATTATTATTATTATTATTATTAAATTATTATTATTATTATTATTATTTATATATTATTATTATTTTTTATTATTATAATGATTTGGCAGCTCTAAGCCCCTTGGGTCATATAGAGCCTAAGAAACAGGAGATTATCAGGCTTGATCCAGGGAAGGGGAGGGAAGCTCCACTTCCATGGATGAAGAGACGTTCAACAGCATTAATGGTTGGTAATCTACGCGTACCTAGGAAGAAGAGGAGATAGAGGAAGAAGGATATTGAATAAAAGAAGAAAGACAGGGAAGAGAAGAGTGATGATAAGAGAAGGATGTACATATCAAGGGAATGGATAAAGAAGAATAAAGAGAAAATGGGAAGTAGTGGTTTGGCAATAGAGTTGTAGATGAGTGGAACAGTTTCTCAGGTAACTTTAATTATAGGTTGGACGGGGTGACATACAGGTTTGTCTCATACCCGACCTACCCAGCATTCTCCACCTGACTCTCCACACTCATGTACTCTTGACCCAGATAGATCTGTTTGTGACTTGGTAAAGCCCCACTGTGTGAGCGAAACGTTGTCAAGAAATGATCGCATTACACTCCATTTGTGTTTATTTTTCCGACATGAGTGGGTGTTAGTGGGTGCAATTTGGACCTGCCTAGGATGGGCTTGTGGATCTACTGCAGTGTTCCCACTGCAGTGTTCCCACTGCAGTGTTCCACGATAGCTGTCTAAGAATTAACCTGATAGCAGAAACGAGCAAGAACTGTGTGGTAAGCGAGAATGGAATTTAAATTATCCAAGAAAATAAAATTTCCGTTTGAATTTGCTGCTTGAGGACTGAGCTAATTATCCAGTTAAACACACACACACACACACACACACACACACACACACACACACACACACACACACACACACACACACACACACACACACACACACACACAACCCCAACAAATGCCAAGTTATGAAAATTGATGAAGGGGACAGAAGACCTTGGAAACGCACCTGATATCCACTGAGATTATTCAGGGTGTTTTTCTAGCGACCCCGAACTGTAATTGTGTTGTGAAGGCAGTTGTAATAATTGTGAATAATCTGGCATGACAGAGAATAATAATGATAAACAGAGAAACAGAACACAGTCATCAAAAAATAATAGATGAAAGAACAGCAAAATTAAGAACAATGTGAAATGATAATAATGAGAAAAGCGGTAAGAAGATGAAGAATAAGAAGATATATTGAAAACCGGGAAGACGATAAAGAAATAAGAAGGTAGAATAGAAGAAGCAGGAGAGAGTAGCAACGCTGATATCTCCTAACAGTTATATTAGCGACTAACGAAGAGGCAGGGACAGGAGCTGTGAATCGACCCCTGCAATCACATATAGGTGAGTACATGTAAGTGATTAAAGCAGAAAGCAAACAACTGCTACACAGTACTAGCAAACAATGGGAACTAGTCAATTGCTACCCAATGTTAGGAAGCAATGGAAACTAGTCAACTGCTACCCAGTACTAGGATACAATGAGAACTAGTCAACTGCTACCCAATACTAGGAAGCAATGAGAACTAGTCAACTGCTACCCAATACTAGGATACAATGAGAACTAGTCAACTGCTACCCAATACTAGGAAGCAATGAGAACTAGTCAACTGCTACCCAGTACTAGGATACAATGAGAACTAGTCAACTGCTACCCAATACTAGGAAGCAATGAGAACTAGTCAACTGCTACCCAATACTAGGAAACAAAGAGAATAGTCAACTGCTACCCAATACTAGGAAGCCCAAAGGAACTAGTCAAAAATGCTACCCAATCTAGGAAGCAATGAGAACTAGTCAACCCGCTACCCAATATAGGAAGCAATGAGAACTAGTCAACTGCTACCCAATACTAGGAAGCAATGAGAACTAGTCAACTGCTACCCAATACTAGGAAGCAATGAAAACTAGTCAACTGCTACCCAATACTAGGAAGCAATGAGAACTAGTCAACTGCTACCCAATACTAGGAAGAAAAAGAGAACTAGTCAACAGCTACCAATACTAGGAAGCAATGGAACTAGTCAACGCTACCCAATACTAGGAAGCAATGGGGAAATAGTCAACTGCTACCCCCAAAACTAGGAAACAATGGGAACTAGTCAACTGCTAACCCAATACTAGGAAGCAATGAACTAGTCAACTGCTACCCAATACTAGGAAGCAATGGGAACTAGTCAAAGCTACCCTATACTAGGGAAGCAATGAGAAACTAGTCAACTGCTACCCAATACTAGGAAGCAATGAGAACTAGTCAACTGCTACCCAATACTAGGAAGCAATGAGAACTAGTCAACTGCTACCCAATACTAGGAAGCAATGAAAACTAGTCAACTGCTACCCAATACTAGGAAGCAATGAGAACTAGTCAACTGCTACCCAATACTAGGAAGCAATGAAAACTAGTCAACTGCTACCCAATACTAGGAAGCAATGGGAAAGTCAACTGCTACCCAATACTAGGAAACAATGGAAACTAGTCACTGCTACCCAATACTAGGAACCACAATGGGAAGAAACAATTGCTTCCCTATCCTAGAATTTATGTAAACTAAAACAACCAACTCACAATATAGAGAACTCCGTGAAAATCAGACAGCAGCTGCTACACAATACTAGAATTTACGAACCCTTTTCACACTGCTAGAAAACTGATAGGAATCTAGACGTTTTAAGCTTAACTGCGCCCCCAGTCAGCCAGCCAGCAAACTAGGGACTAGCCAGAGGCAAGTCAACACAATTGATGATTGCAAAAGATTTTTTTCCTCGACATGTAATTACTGACGGAGACGGACATGTTTTGACAGGAGGTGACTTGACGTCCCTGGGACTTGACCGACTGAAGTCTTTGTTATTGTTTTTTTGTGTTTGTCGTTGTGTGCTGTTGTTGGTTGTTTTTTGCTGATGTTGTTGTTGTTGTTGTGGTTGGCTTTATGGTTGATGTTGCCGAGTTGTTGTTATATTGATGTGTTTAATGCTGTTGCTGTTGTTGATGTTATTGTTTTATTGCTGCTGCTGTTTTTGCTCGCACTTTACTAACAAAAGCCAGGAAAATGTTATACTTTGTTACTTTGAGATATGTCCCTTGATGCCTGTAAAGGGCTCTTGATCCAGGAACTGCAGCTCTACTTTCCCCTCGAATTAAACCTAACCGACATCTATCTCCCAGGCGATGCATGATTCCCTACGGTTTTAGCGCTTCCCTTGCCAATGGGAATCGAAGCCTCTAAACTCAACACTTTTCGAACTCTCAACACTTTTCGCACCCTCAATACATTTCGTACCCTCAACACATTTCGCACCCTCTCACATTTTGCACACCCAGCACATTTCGCACACTCAACACATTTCGCTCTTTTCACCAAACAAAAAATGAATATTCCCGCCATCCTGAGATTTCTTTTGTGTTTCTTCAATTAGGTTTTCCAAAACCAAGAACCTCACTTAAAGAAGGTTGAAAAAATTGGTCGTTTAATTTAAGACTTTCTGCTAGCTTGTGCCAACAGCAGGAGAGAGAGAGAGAGAGGAGAGAGAGAGAGACAGACACACAGAAGAGAGGAGAGAGAGAGGAGAGAGGGGAGAGAGAGCTGATTTAGGTAACAGCTCTTGGCTTGTAAATATAGGTAGGACTCTTAACCTAACTCTGTAGAACTATTGTGTAAATAAGAAAAGGAGAGAGAGAGAAAGAGAGAGAAGAGAGAGAAGAGAGAGAGAGAGAAGAGAAAAGAGAGAGAGAGAAGAAGAGAGAGAGAAAGTACTCCTCTTAATTACAATACACAATCCAATTTAACAATATCCAAACATTTAACTTATTCACTCCATTAATATAACTCATAAAAATCCCCATTAAAGCAAAATCTAAAAAATTACCACAAAAAAGGGTGTTTTGAACGTATTATTTCTACAAAAATTTTCCATCGTTTCATCTAATTCCTTAATTAATCGTAGTTTTGGAGATTTCCCTAATGATTTTTAATTAGGTATAAATCCTGTGTTGACTCAAAGGGGTCATTAAGCTGCAAAAACCCCTATTTCCCACCAGGCAAGAATACGTAATCCCCGAACGGGGATTAAAGTTAGCCCCAAGGTATATACACCTCTCTGTATATATCCGTGAGTAACACTTTGGTGTATACACCTTGAGTTAGCTTCTGTGGGGTGGTCCTGTGTCGGCGTTCGTGATGCAAAGTGTGGAAAGCACACGAAAGATTTAACAACGTGCTTCTTCGTGGAAACTTTTTGATGGGGTTTACGGGGGGGGCAACGCCCTCCCTGGAATCGTGTACGGTACACAACTGGAAAAATTTCGGGTAACTACGGTTAAAGGACCTAGGATTTCTTTTTGATACAGAAAAGGGGTTTAGGTTTTGGTTGTGATAGACACAGACAACACTTAGTATCTTTATTGGCCCTTTGTTGGGTACCTTTTTAATATCTTTATGGTATCGTTTCAGCCCCTTTAATTTTAATTTTAAGTGCTGTTTCGAGCATTGCAGCCCTCTGGAGCTGTAATGCTCGAAACTTTGGGAGCCCTCACAAAGGTTCAAACCCCGCACCTCAGAATTAAAAGTGAGTCTTCACCTATTGTTTATTTTCAAAAGTAAGCCCTTGTCTTACTTAGTAATAAACCAGCCACGATCACCGGTGACTTCGCTACGGCTCTGGCCTCGCCCCCAAGACTCGACCTTAGGCTCTGGCCTCGCCACCAGAGACTCGCCCTTTTTATCGGCTCGGGCCTCCCCACCAGACTCGACCTTATCGGCTCTCCCCTCGCCCCCAAGACTCGCCCTTACCTTCCCCTTCCACCAGAGCCCCCGCCCTCACGGCTCTCCCCTCCACCGAGACTCGACCTCATCTGAACAAGAAGTAGGTGATCCCTGATTGGGTGATACTTCCCCAAATATAACTCCAACAAGACCAAGAACCCCAAACAAGACCCGAACTCCAACAAGACCACGGAACCCCAACAAGACCACAGAACCCCAACAAACCACGGGAACTCCAACAAACCACAAACCCCCAAAAAACCCACGGGGAACCCAAAAGCCACGAACTCCCAAAAACCACAAATCCCCAACAAGACCACAGGAACTCCAAACAAGAACCCCGGGAACTCCAACAAAAACCAAAAGGAACTCCAAAAATTTTTACGGAAACTGAAGAAGTCACTCCGGGCGAAACGATTCCATAAAAAATTTTCTTTTGAAAATCAATCCATCTTCAAACTCCAAAAAAAAAAAATCACTTTGAATACAAACGAGATGTTGAGAAAAAATCAGTCCCCCTAAACCCCTTCATTCCCCCACAAAATTTAACCATTTATTTAATAAAATGGTTTTGTTAAGTTGTTTTTAAAAACTGGTAATTTTAAAGGCCCGTAACTAATTTCATTTATTTGTTTATTTTTTAGCGTGACTTTTAAAAAAACAAGAAATTTAATTTTTATACAGTCCACCTTTTTTTTTTTTTTTTTTTTTTTTTTTTTTTGCCGGTAGTCCACCTGTACAGCCTATAATGTTCGTAGTATATTCTTGCAGACCTTAATGATCTATTAAAATATGTAACATAAATATTTTCGTCGTAATAATAATAATAATAAAAAATAATAATAATAATAATAATAATAATAATAATAAAATAATTATTATTATTATTATTATTATTATTATTATTATTATTATTATTATTATTACTATTAATGGTGGTAGTAGTAAAAGTAGTAGCAGTAGTAATAGTAACAATAGTGATAGACGTAACAGTAGTAACAGTAATAATATTAGCAGACGTAGCATTAAGATATTATTTTGGTTTATTTACTTAATATTAGCCTAATAAACCTTAGATTTTTTTTTTCTATTTTAACTTTTGTTTTTAAAATTATATAAGAAATGTCCATCCCAAAATAAAAATGAAGAACAAACATTTCTCGTTTTTTGAGAAAACATATTTGACTTTCTGTTTGCTAATGGCACTTAATACGCATTAACATTTCAATTGAGTTTTTGTCTAAAAACACACACACACACACAACACACACAAAACACACACACACACGCACACGCACAAGCACACACACACACACACACACACACACACACAACACACACACACACAACACACACACACACACAAAACACACACACACATACACACACACACACACACACACATTAAGCATTGATAACCCACAAAAAAACACTTTTTTCAGCTGTGAACAAATGATGTAACTCTGTCGAAGGAGAAACAACTTGATCCAAAGCTAGGTACTGGTCCCAGGAGCTAGAAATTCATCTCCCAACTAGTTAAATGCAGGCACAAATGAGCACACTAACACGGCATCGCTATCTACCACAAGACAGTTCCTGGCACAAGACAATTTTACGATTCGAAAGTCTAGAAAACATTAACTATCAATAGAAAGGTACATAAAGACAAGTCGAGCCAATGATGGAGCAGTGCAGAGGGTCTACTGGCCCATGCTAGGGAGGTTCTACAAAGAGTCAAAAAATAACTAAGTGATATCTACGACGAGCACTAAAACAGTGTAGCCAGTCGCTGCTGAGGCAAGAGAACCATGTTGGTTCCAATAAGCAAATGAAGTGGTAACAGACGTCATGAACCAACACATCCTGAGTCAGTGGAGCAACTTCTGTTGTCATGGCGAGGAGAGGTGAAAACGCTAAGTAAACCTCACGTATCCTGTAGACATATATACAGAGAGAGAGAGAAAAGAGAAGAGAGAGAGAGAGGGTGGGGAGAAACAGGGCACAAAGTGAGTAAAACGATAAGCACCGTCAATTCCCCGAGTCTACACTAAATTCCATGCAGATAATCCTCTCTCAAGTCAGTACCATGACGCTCCTTCACTTACATCACAGTCAGCTCAGCGAGCAGGCGTGGAGGGGGAAGGGGAGGAGGAGGGAAGGAAAAGGGGGAAGAGAGGGAGAGAGGGATGTGGGAGAGAAAGGTGGGATGGAAAGCGATACGTTTATCTCTTTGTGGGCGTAATGGAATGAAAAGATAACCTTTTTTGGAGTGTGTTTTTGTTTGTCCCCCCCACCAAATTGGGGTTGAAAGGGGTTCGAGACTCAGCTCCGGGCCCCGCCCTTAAACTGATCGCTACAAAGGGTCCTCCCCTCCCCCTTCCTTCCAGATTGTCAACCTGGTCTTAAAGGTATATAGGGTTCCGGGCCTTCACTACACATTTGTTAGGCTATTCCCACTTTCTGCCGACCCCTATGGTGTGTGACTCCACCTATTTGTTTTGTGTGTTGTGTGTGTGTGTGGGGTTTTGGGGTGTGAGTGTGTGTGTGGGTGTGTTAATTTTTGTGTGTGAGCGGGTTTTTGCTAATGGGCCAAGCTTTTTAAAACTCCCAAACGTAAAACCCCCCCCCCCCCCCCCGTTAAGCTGCCCAGAAACTCTTTATATCAAACTTAAAAATTTGGGGGTTTTTTTTTTTAGGATTTAACCACCCCCACTGGTTAAATCCCCCCCCCCCCCCCACTCTGGCCCTGGGAAAGAAAATTTTATTTAAACCTGTGGTGATAACGGTAGTTTTGGGGCCCTCCACTGATTAGTTTTAGAAAACACTGTTAACTGTAGACTTTTACTTACCCCTCATACTAAATAAAAGAAAAATTTTGGAAAGAAGATAAACATATAGGAGACTTGAAAGTCCTCGTATTTATGTATAAATATAAAAATATATATATATAATATAAAATATAATTTTATATATATATATATATAAATTTATATATATAAAAAATTTTATATAATATATTTTATATTTGTGTGTGTGTGTGGTTTTTGGTTTTGAGTGGTGTGTTGTGTGTGTGTTTTTGGTGGTGTGTGTGGTGTGTGTGTGTGTCTGTGTGTGTGGTGTGTGAAATGTGTTGTGTGTTGAGTTTTGGGGTGTGTGTGTGTGGTGTGTGTGTGTGTGTTTTGGGGGTGCCAAATGGGAAAAAATTGGGTCAATAAGCAAGAACTCAGAAATTAAACCCTTTTCCCAAAAATTTTTTTCCTCTTTACGTTTAAAATTTTTTTTTTTCTTTTAAATTTTAATGTAAAATTAAAAATTTTTGTACCAAAAAAACCCTTTAGAAAACTTACCTAACCCTTTTTTATAAAAAGGAAATTTTAAAATTAGCCGAATCCAACTAATTTTTTTAATTTAAGTGTACAATAATTTGTTTAATAAACCTAAACTTTGAAATATATATTTTTCGTTAGGTTCAAAATAAAATTTTTTGCAAAATTTAAATTGCATCCCACAAATTTTCGCTTGTTTTTTATTCGCAAAAAATGCTTGCTTTTTAAAGGGCCAAAATCGAAAATTTTTTAACCCGGGTTCGGCACGACAAAACAGTAAAAACCCCCTAAAATTCCCAAAGGGGGGTTTAATTTTTCCAAGACCAACCCAGAATTTGGAAAAACCTCGAATTTTTGGTTTGCTTTTAAAAAAATTCCCTTTTAAAATGCCTATTTTTTATAGTTTAAAAAATTTCTAAAAAATGCCCCCCAAAACACAAATTTTAATTTCAAACTCACTTCACGCATCACCCTAAAAAAATAACCCTGGAAATAAGTCCCCTCTGTCCCTTTACTTTTTTTTGGGGGTTAAACCCAGGTTCTCTACACATATGTTGGGTATGTATGAAAAAATTCTATTAACTGTATTTTTTGTATTTCCTGAAAAAACTTTTCTTACCAACTTTAAAAAAAAAAAAGGGGGGCAGTTATTAAAAATCCTGAATCTTTGTTGGATGATACGGGGCCGGGCGACCCAGGTCAAAATAGAAAAAGGGTTCCCAAAGTAAAACGCTTAGATAGGAACAGAAAGGGGGGTGGGGAAAGGCCTACATTAAAAAAAAATTGCCCTTAAAAAACCCAAGACCTGATTTTTAAAAAACAATAAACCCGAGATTCTATGGTTTGGGAATGCCCCTTCCCAAGACCAAACCCATCTTTTAAATAGGAACTAGTTAACCGGGCCCCCCTACCCAGGACCAGTTCTTTGAAAACTTTTCCCCGAGTCCCTTTTCCCGGAGTTGAAAAAAAATTTGGCGACAATAATCCCGGGCACTTCAAAAATCTGTTTTCCAAACAGCAAAATAACGGGCAAAGCAAAAGGGATAACAAATTTTTAGGAAATTTTAAAAAGCCAAAAAAACCCAACAAAATTTAAAACAAACCCAAACCCGGGTCACCCCATTCTCACCCCCCTAATTAACCCCCCATCTTTTAAACCCGGGGTTTTTTGAGGAACATTATCAGTTTAGGTTTTTTCCAAACCCCGGTTCCCTTTGTTTATCATTTATCCCTTTTACTGCAACCAGGAAAATCACTAGGGATAGGTAAAGGGTTAAAAAGGACAATAAAAATAGGTCCAAATAGAAAAAACAGTAAAAAAAAAAACCCGGAAAAAAGGGTACACAATTGTGAAATGGAAAAGAGATAACAAGTTTTTCACGGACGTAAACGATGGGCCCGGGAAAATTTCAAAACAATGTTCAATACCATTTTTTGAAAAATAATTTCACCAGTTAAAGAGGTTAGGATTAAAAAGAAAAATGAACCCGGGGTGAATACTGGGGGATATTTTGATAATAAGAAATTCAAACCAGCTGCTTTAAAAAAATTTAAAGCAAACAGACGGATATTGCAGCCCTAAATAATTCCAAAGGGGGGAGAAAAAGGAAAAGAGCTTTTTAAAAAGGGACAAAAAAACAAAGCACTAATTTCCCCAAAAATTTAAGAGTAAAAGCATAAAACCCCAGGGAAACTCTGGCAACAAATAAAACATTTGGGGGATAGCCCCTAAGCCAGTAGATAGGCCAAAAATAGACTTTTACATCGATAAAGAGGTATGCCACGAAAAATCCAAAGGGGGCAAAATTTTTTTTAATTTCCCCACTACACAACTGTTGCATCAACACAAATAAGTAAAAATACCATGCATCAAATACCTTTAACACAGACTCTGGGTAAGTTTCAAAAATACCCCCCTTAAACCCAAAAAAGGGGGAACCCCCAAACCCTTGTCAACTATTTAAATGTATCCATGACTTCATTTAAAAAGAACTAAGCAGTTAAACCCCAACAAGAGCACAGGCCCTGATAACATCCCCCTCTAAGTTTCCCCAAAAGATGGTGCTTCTGAACGTCAATTTCCCCAATTTCTCCCTTTAAAAAACTATCAATAACCAATAAAACCGTACCGGAGGGGTTCAAGGGGGCCAGATTAAATCCTATCTTCAAGAAAAAAAATAGGTCCCCGAGTAAGCAACTATAGAAACCGGTTTGTATACTCAGTATAATAAAAATTTAAAAATTTTGGAGAGGGGGGGTGGGATTCCCCAATAATTTAATACCTTAAAAACAACCAGCATTCCCATAGCTATCAATCGGGCTTTAAAAAGACCTACTCAACCGATACCTCCCTTATTAAAACGATGGGTTTCCTAGAACCCGAAAAATTTAAAAGGGGGAAACCCATAGGTATGGAAAACCTTTAAACCCGCAAAAGGCCCTTTAATACTGGGCAAAACCCCAATAAATTATGTAAGAAACTTCAAAACTATCGGAAATTTTTTGTTTTTACTGGTTTAAAATCCTAACCTTTGCAACAGGAAACAATAGTCAAAATCAACAAAACGAAAACAGAAACCCCGGGCCCAAAAACATGTGGAGTTTCCCCCAAAGGGAGTAAATTTTGGGGCCCCTTTTTATTCTTTTTTATGTCAATGATATCCAAACAGTTCAAATGCAAACTCCTACGTAAAGCAATGAACAGTGCCTGTTAGGACAGGTAAAGACCCACAAGATTTGCAAATGTTTTAAAAAACTGGAAAATGGAGTCCTGCAGCAAATGGTTAGTAAAACCAAAAATCAAATTTCACCTAGGGAAAACTGAAAGGGCCAAACTCTTTTTACGAAACATAAACTGAGAAGGGGAAATAATTTTTTAAAGCTCAGTGTTAAAAGGGGAGGGCCATTTAAATTTGGTTTTTTTCATTAAAAAAATCTGGGAATTTCCCCCTTTTACCCATGCATGTCAGGAGAATTGATAGGGAACAGTGTAGTAAAAAAAGCGAATGCCAGACTGAAGTTCCTGTATAGACAAGCACAGTGTCTACCTACTGAGGCCGCAGGACCCTATGTCTAGCCCTTATACAATGCCAAAATAAAATTACGCATGCTCTTCATGGTACTCTGCCTTGACAAAAAAAAACGAAAGTAGACTGCAAATCACCCAGAAAAAAAATCGTAAGATTCCATCCGGGGGGCTGGGACCAAGAGAACATGTAGGCCAGGATGAATTACAGCAGTTGGATATGCTGAATGTTGAAGACAGATTTAAAACAACTGAAGCTAAAATCATGTTTATAAAATTGCTCACAAAACAGGTCCAGAATATCTTGCTGTCAATTTTGTCAAGGTTGGGAACCAAAGCAATCATAGTACTAGGGGGAGAGAGCACAACTTTGTAGTACCCACAGTCAGTGGCCAGGCGTCAGACACCTTTTATTGTACAGCAATAAAGGAATGGAACAGACTACCCGCACATGTCAAAGCCAGTCATAGCATGAACTAGTTCAAGAAGAGTGCCAAAAAGTGTCTGATGAATGAAGCTATAGAAAGGGAGGGGAATGATTTTCTATTTTTTAGCTAAAATACGTGTAAATTTTACCATATTCCTAGTAATGACCCTCGTATTGTAGATAGTCTTAATGACCCTCGTGTAGTAGATAGTCTTAATGACCCTCGTATTGTAGATAGTCTTAATGACCCTCGTGTAGTAGATAGTCTTTTTAGTATGATAATAAGATGTTATCTTCATTGTAGAATAATAAGAAAATATTATAACCTTTATATTATAATAATAAGGTAAAAGGACCCCAATGGAAATAAGTCACTGTCTGACTTTTTTGGGTTATCCCAGGTTCTCTACACATATGCTGCTATGTATGATAATTCTATGTAACTGTATTTGTGTATACCTGAATAAACTTACTTACTTACTTACTTACTTATATCTCCCGCAATGTTGGAATGTAAAATACCGATGTTACCCCCATATGTACTGTGAGTCATGCAACCCCGTTTTCTTTGGTATACTATAATTCATGCATCCCCGTTTTCTTTGGAATACAAGCGGCAAATATACGGTAACAATTTAATTTAGTAAAAGTAAAGTTAAATACACAGGTACTCATCAATATATGGAAATTTAACTGATTTTATGCTAAAATTTATGTTACAAAATTATTAAATTATATTTTTCTTAATATTTATTATTATTATTATTATTATTATTATTATTATTATTATTATTATTATTATTATTATTATTATTATTATTATTATTATTATTATTATTATTATTATTATATATTATTATATTCGCCGGTATTCTCCCGGCCCGGGCATTTTCCAAGTGGTGGCCCGGCCTTGACTCCCTCTTTAGTGAGTGTCTGAGACCTAAGTCTCCCATGGGAGGAGGCACAAGTACCTCCTCATCTTTGGGACCAACTGTCCCCAGGCCTAGCCACAAGCTAGGCCTCTCTGGTCTGCCATCCCCGCCCCCAAGGGGGGCTAATGGGAATGACAGTCTTGGCTCAGGCACCTACCCCCCAAAATGCTGATGGATGTGTCTATAAGATTCCTTGTAAAATTTGCGATAAAGTTTATTACGGTCAAACTGGTAAAAATCTCGAACTAAGATTAAAACAACATAAATATAGCATTAGAACTGGACAAGATTCCAATGCTGTATTTATTCATGTAAGAGATTTTAACCATCCAATTGATTTTCAAAAAGTTGAGAAAGTAGTATCAAGCAAGTCCATGGTAGACAGGAATATAATTGAATCTTGTTTCATAAAAAGCAGTTTTGACAATAATATGAATATTTCCTTTGGTTTATATAAATTAGATCCATTTATAATTAATAGAATTTGGGAAGAATTTAATAATACACTGGACAAATAATAATTTTTAAATTTTCTTGGGTAGAATAGTTTGTGGGTGAGTTGTGCAAAGGACCTGTCCAGTTGGGCCGGCGCGCGTCACGTGTTTAACCGTTGTGGGATCTGATAGTGAGGTGCTGGCCAGACCCCTTATATAGCTTCCTTGGATGCTTTACTTACATAGTTCCTTGATAATGTGAGTAGTCACGAAAGTGCTTGGAATTTCTCTATTCTTTCAGAGTGGTTGTTTTGCATATTCTGAAATCATCTGTTTACTGTGATCTTATTGCATATATATATTATATATTATATATATATATATATATATATATATATATATATATATATATATATATATATATATATAATATATATATATATGCAAAACAACCACTCTGAAAGAATAGGGAAATTCCATATATATATATATATATATATTATATATATATAGATATATATATATATATATATATATATATATATATATATATATATATATATGCAAAACAACCACTCTGAAAGAATAGGGAAATTCCTTATATATATATATATATATATATATAATATATATATATATATATATATATATATATATATATATATAATATATATATATATATATTATATATATATATATATTATATATATAGACTACACAAGTCATCAAGACACGAGGGTCTTGATGACCCTCGTGTAGTCGACAGGCGTTTAGTCCATTTAATCAGGTCGTTCCGGGTGCTGTTAGAAGGCGCAGTCATTCACACAGACAACTTTATACAGATGAGCTCATTAATCGCAAGGTATATATTTCGTTCCCGAAATTTTAATTTTTCTCTTCATTCATTCTGTTCGTACTCTCTCGCCCTGAAAAAAATTTCACTCTCAGCTATTTCCATTCATGCTGCAACTCCAGCATACACACACACACACACACACACACACACACACACACACACACACACACACACACACACACACACACACACACGCACGCAGGAGAGAGAGGAGTAGCGTCCCTGATGAAATTAACATAACAAGATCAACAGGAGAGGTAAATGAATTAACAAGAAGAGAGGGAGGCCCAGGCGGTCAAGTAGCCCAGGAGGGCCTTGTTGCTTGTGTTAGCAGGTGTTGTTGGTGTTAGCAGGTGTTGCTTGTGTTAGCAGGTGTTGCTTGTGTTAGCAGGTGTTGTTGGTGTTAGCAGGTGTTGCTTGTGTTAGCAGGTGTTGATGGTGTCAGTCGGTTCAGGTTGTGTGTAGAGGCGTTTGTGACCATAGTGGAAGTTCTGACGGTATCTAGGGGAATTGAGGTTAGTTTGTGTCACTCCTCTCTGACCCTGACCAGAGTCCACCAGAGTCTGACTACACCACTGACCAGAGTCCACCAGAGTCTGACTACACCACTGACCAGAGTCTGACTACACCACTGACCAGAGTCCACCAAAGTCTGACCACACCACTGACCAGAGCCCACCAGAATCTGACTACACCACTGACCAGAGTCCACCAAAGTCTGACCACACCACTGACCAGAGTCCACCAGAGTCTGACTACACCACTGACCAGAGTCCACCAGAGTCTGACCACACCACTGACCAGAGCCCACCAGTCTGACTGCACCACTGACCAGAGTCCACCAGATTCTGAACACACCACTGACCAGAGTCCACCAGAGTCTGAACACACCACTGACCAGAGTCCACCAGAGTCTGAACACACCCTGACCAGAGTCCACCAAGTCTGAACAAAACCACTGACCAACCACCAATCGAACACCCACTGACCAAGTCCACCAGAGTCTGACTACACCACTGCCCCGGGCCCACCAGGCGACTACACCACGACCCGATCCACCAATCTACTACACCACTGACCAAGCCCCACCAAGCGACTACACCACGACCAAGTCTGACTAAAACCACAACCAATCCAACAAGTCTACACACCACTGACCGAGCCACCAAAGTCTGACCACACCACTGACCAGACCCACCAAACTACACACCACTGACCAAGTCCACCAAAGTCGACCACACCACGACCAAGTCCACCAGAGTCGGATACACCACGACCAGAGTCCACCAACCCGACCCACCACTGACCAACCCCACCTCTACTGCACCATGACCAACCAAAAATTCTAACCACCAAGCCCAGAGTCCACCAAGCCCGAACAAACCACTGACCAAGTCCACCAGAGTCGAACACACCACGCCAGAGCCCACCAAGTCTGAAAAACCCACTCCCAAAATCCACCAACTGAACACACCCTGACCAAGCCCACCAAGTCTGAACACACCACAAAAGTCCACCAGAGCGACCACACCCCTGACCAGTCCCCAAGTCGACCACACCACGACCAGAGCCACCAAGCGAAAAAACCCCACTACCAAACCACCAATCTGACCACACCACGAAAAAGACCACCAAGCTCCCCCCCCCCGACCAAGTCCACCAAGCTGAACACACCCTGCCTAAAATTTTCCCCTCCAGGGGTGGTGTTTTTACCCAGGAATGAGGGGACCAGCACTTAAATTCTCTATCTCACAAAAGGGGGTCTAAAAAAATTCTTATCGTCCTTCGCTATAAAAACGAACTACACACCCTTTCGTGTGTGCTTTGAGTACACAAATCCATTTGTCCCTTCCCCCAAAGCCTTGCACTGGAAATCATTGCCGGGGTTGCGGAACAGACATACCACGCGGCTCCAACCCGTTACACAAAGGGGAACTTAAATTCCATCATCTCACTTTTCTCACAAACTTCTAATCTAAAAAGTTTTTTTTCCTCTTCCTTTTTTTTGGGAGGCCAAAATGGCGACGCCCTTCATAGCCAGGATTAGTTTTTTCTGAAATTTAATTATTTTTGAGGAAGGTAAAGTGAGGTGTGTGTGTGTGTGGTGTGTTGTTTTTTTGTGTGGGGGGGGGGGAGCGTGCCTCACGTTTTTTTTTTTTGGGGGGGGGGGGGCAATTCATTGATTTCACCCTGACCCCTTTTTGTATACGACACAGTTACTTATCTCGTTTCTTGGTTTTTGGGCATCCCTCCCTTTAAAACTGTGTCGGGGTTTAAATTTCTAGATACCCTCTTTCTTACCCCCTAAACAAAGGGGTAAAATACTTAAGAAAACATGTCCTCGTATCCCCAAATTTCAAAAACCCCTAGGGTGGTCGGGGCTGACCACCACATGGATCATGGACTGCTTACATCGTTGCTTCATCGTAGGGCTGCTTACACGTTTTTACATCTCTACGCTTCCCGCTGCCTCGTATTAAACTGAAGAAGGTACGGGGAGGCGAAACTTTTTCGGAATAAAGAAAATAACGTTGCATATAATCTACTTAAAATACTGGGGCCTGGTCACAGACCGGCAGGGGGGAGTTGACCCCCCGGAACTCTCCCGTAAACTCCGGGAAAGGGGGTAATGGATAGAAAGGCTCTGGTATTTTCCTTTGGGGCTGAGGGTAAAAAGAATGAAAAAGAGCCAAACGAGAGGGGAAAGGGGTCATGGAACTCCGGAAAAACTAAAGCACTAAAGAAGGAGGAATTTGGGAAAATGGTCAATTTTGGCCCATTTGTCCTGGTCCCATGAGCCCCCCACAGGTCGCTTTTTGACGGTGGGTAACGTCACGGTCCACCTTGAAAACACAGGCTTCCCTCTCAGTATCATGACGAACACTGAAAAATCCTGGTCGGTTGGAAAAATGAAATCTATGCTATTTTTTTTTCCTTTAAATTAACTTTCATTTAAACTGAAAGTTTGTAAACCCTCCCCTTGAAATTAATACTTAACTAAATCCAAGTCAGTGAATCTATGTTTACCTTAAGTACCGATTGTAGTCTTTTATCCCATAACCTCCACTTTTCTCATTTTTTTGGTGGGGGAAGGGAAAGGTTTTAAATTAAAATTTTGTGTTAGGGGGTACAGGGGGTCATAAGAACATTCTTTTTTTTTATACCGCCTAGTTTGGGCCCGTAGCCTTCTGCGGTTTTCCCACATTTTTATTTTCTTTTTTTTGGGGGGGTGGTTTTTCCCTTTTTAATTTAAAGGGGGGGGGGAAAAATGAAGAGAAAATTTTTTAGAAAATGGAAAAAAAGGGGTTAAATCTTTTAGCCTTCCCTTTTTGCTCTTCTCCCCTCTCTCCTGCCCCCCTCCCCTCCTCCCTTCCCCCCTCCGCCCCTCCCCTTTCCCCCCCTCCTCTCTCCTCCTGTTCCCCTTTTTTTCCCCCCTCGTTATCCCCACTCCTTGGGCCATATTTAAAATTTCTTTCCCAAAACTTCCTTTTAATCCCCCCTTTTTTTTTTTTCTTTCTCTTTTTCTTCCTTTTTTCCCCCCCTCTTTCCCCTTTCCCTCATGGTTTTTTTTTTTTCCCCTTTTTTTTATTCTCCTTTTTCCCCCCTTGGTTTTTTTTTTTTTGCTTTTTTTTTTTTTTTTCCCCTTATTTTGAATTTTTTGGGGGGTGTGGTTGGGGTTTTTGGGGGGTTTTTGGTTTTTGGGGGGTTTTTGGTTTTTTTTTCGTGTTTTTTTTGCTATACCAAATTGGTTTACCCACTGTACATTTAGACTGGAAAAAACTCCACTATTTCCCACTTTGGGCTAAAACCCTTATCCTTTTCTTCCCCCCTAAAACCCCCATTTTTTTGGGGGGGTTTTTTTGTTGTGTTTTTTGTTGTTGTTTTTTGGGTTGTTTTTTTTTGTGGGTCTTTTGACATTTCCCCTTTAGTTACTCAACCCTCCTTTAAACCCCCCCCCGGGAACATTTTCTTTGGCCCCCTTTTAAACCTTTTCGGGTTGTGAACCCCTTCTTAACCGTTTTTCTGTAACCAGTTATCCTTTTTAACCCCTGTCGGGTTTTTTCTGGGGTTGAATTCCTGAGTTAAACCTACGGGTTTTAACCCCTTTCGTGGGAACCATGTTCGTGGTGTGCACTGTACTGGTAATCCAATTCGGTTGTGAACCCTTACGTGTAACCATGGCGGGGCCCCCTACCCCCCTTTCAAAAAACCGGGGGTAATTTTTTTTTTTGGTTTTGGGAAAATTTTTCCCTTTTTTACTGAAAATTTTTTAATTCCAATTTTGGGAAACCCCGTAAGGCCCCCACGGGTTTTTTCCTTCTTAAAAACTGTAAAAATTAGTTAATTATCCTTTTTTAAAATTTTTAATTTTTTTTTTTTTTTAAATTATTTTTTTTTTTTAAATTTTTAAAATTTAAAAATCATATAAAACAAAAAAAAAAAATTTTTTTTTATTTTGGTGTTTTCTGGTTAAATTCCAAAATCCCTTTTAATTTTGGTGTACTAAACCCCTCAACCCTGACCCTTAATATTTTTTAATTTGAAATTAAAAACGCAACAGAGTTAACCAGTTTGGTTTTGGAATCACTGAATTTTAAGCAGGGGTAAAAATGTAGGGTTTTTAGTGTGGTATAAAAGGGGAAAATTTTTTTGTTTACTGTATTATTAGTTGTGATTTGTAGTGTAATTTTGTGTGTGTAATGTAGGGTGTATTTTAAAAAATTGGGGTAACAAACGGGTTTGAACAGTATATTATTGTGGGTAAATCCAAAAAGTGTAATTAGCGTGTTTGAAATAGTAGTAGCTTGGGGGTTAAACCGAATATATTGTGTGTTTAAAAAATAATTTTGTTTTTTGGGAATAGTACTAAACATGTGTGTGACCCAGTTAAACGGGAAGGGGGGTAAACCAGTGTGGAAATTTTTGTTCGTTAAAAATTTGTGTTTAAATTTAAAAAAAATAGTGAATATACTTATTTTGTGGAAAAAGTTGTCTTTAAAAAAAATTTTTTAAAAAAAAAAGTTTTTTTTTTAAGTTTGCTCAATAAAAAAAATAAACCCCTAATTTAAAATAAGAAAATAAAAATTTTAATTTTTAAAATTTTTAAAATAAAAATTAATAAAATTTAAAAAAAAAATTCAAAACTTCCCCAAAAAAAAAAACTCAAATATTTTAGTGTTAAAATATTCTTGACTAGTGGTGAACAGATGACATGCAGCCTTAATGACTTTGGTGTAGTAGATAGGCTTTAAACCCCATCAACCTCTGACACACTAAGATATTTCATTATCAGGTAGAAATTATGAGAATAGAAGCAAGAACAATTTGCAGGAGTCTTACCCAGATTAGTTTTCTGGGAATCACTGATATGTAGAGCAGTAGTAGTAGTAGTAGTAGTAGGAGTAGTAGTAGTAGTAGTAGTAGTAGTAGTAGTAGTAGTAGTAGTAGTAGTAGCATTAGTAGTAGTAGTAGTAGTAGTAGTAGTAGTAGTAGTAGTAGTAGCATTAGTAGTAGTAGTAGTAGTAGTAGTAGTAGTACAGTAGTAGTAATAGCAGCAGTAGTAGCAGTAGTAACAGTAGTAGCAGCAGTAGTAACAGTAGTAGTAGTAGTAGTAGCAGTAGTAGAAGTACTGCAGTAGTAGTAGTAATAGTAGCAGTAGTAGCAGTGGTAATAGTAGTAGTAGCAGTAGCAGTAGTAGAAGCACTGCAGTAGTAGTAGTAGTAGTAGTAGTAGTAGTAGTAGTAGTAGTAGTAGCAGTAGTAGTAGCAGTAGTAGCAGTAGTAATAGTAGTAGCAGCAGTAGTAACAGTAGCAGTAGTAGTAAAGTACTGCAGTAGTAGTAGCAATATCAGTAGTTCTGTAGTAGTAATAGTAGTACTAGTACTGTAATAGTATTAGAAACACTCTAGTAGAAGTAGTAGCATTAGTTCTGTGGTAGTACTAGTAGTAGTACTAGTAGTAATAGTATTAGTAGTATTGTAGTAGTAATGATAGTAATTTTCTGTGGTATATGTGGTTGAACATCAGCATAAACCAAACTGAAACTGACCTAAGTTTAGATACATAAGAACATACCCAGATCATCAAGTTTTAATACGTGGTCCCCAAGATCAACAAACTTCAATACATGATCCCCAAGATCAACAAACTTCAATACGTGGTCCCCAAGATCAACAAACTTCAATACGTGGTCCCCAAGTTCAACAAACTTCAATACATGATCCCCAAGATCAACAAACTTCAATACGTGGTCCCTAAGATCAACAAACTTCAATACGTGGTCCCCAAGATCAACAAACTTCAATACGTGCTCCCCAAGATCAACAAACTTCAATACGTGGTCCCCCAAGATCAACAAACTTCAATACGTGGTCCCCGAGATCAACAAACTTCAATACGTGGTCCCCAAGATCAACAAACTTCAATACGTGGTCCCCAAGATCAACAAACTTCAATACGTGGTCCCCAAAATCAACAAACTTCAATACGTAGTTCCCAAAATCAACAAACTTCAATACGTGGTCCCCGAGATCAACAAACTTCAATACGTGGTCCCCAAAATCAACAAACTTCAATACGTGGTCCCCAAGATCAACAAACTTCAATACGTAGTTCCCAAGATCAACAAACTTCAATACGTGGTCCCCGAGATCAACAAACTTCAATACGTGGTCCCCAAAATCAACAAACTTCAATACGTGGTCCCCAAGATCAACAAACTTCAATACGTTGTCCCCGAGATCAACAAACTTCAATACGTGGTCCCCGAGATCAACAAACTTCAATACGTGGTCCCCGAGATCAACAAACTTCAATACGTGGTCCCCGAGATCAACAAACTTCAATACGTGGTCCCCGAGATCAACAAACTTCAATACGTAGTTCCCAAAATCAACAAACTTCAATACGTGGTCCCCAAGATCAACAAACTTCAATACGTGGTCCCCGAGATCAACAAACTTCAATACGTGGTCCCCGAGATCAACAAACTTCAATACGTAGTTCCCAACGGTGTGTTAAAACAATTTGTGTGCTCATTATGGCCAATCACAAAGCGCTTAATGAAGCGGTCTAAATGCAACCCTCTCAAAAAAAAAAGGGGGGACAAATACTAGTGGAAGTGTTATGAAAGGGCTGTGTTGACATGTAGTATAGTGTTCCAGAGCTAAAGAAGCTTACAATTGGCAAAATCCTTCGTTGCTCAATTGGTAGCTGCCTTATCTCGCACACCGAGGGACCAGGGTTCGATCCCCTGCTCGCGTGGAAACGTTAGCCATGTTTCTTTGCACTTGCAGCCCTTGTTCACCTAGCAGCGATAGGCGAGTGATGTGGGTCGCATACTGGGGGAGAGGTGTACAAGACCCCCCCAGCTGATATAAGCCGGACTGATAACAATCTGACCTTACTGGGTTATCCAGGCTTACTAATCCACCGGATTAATAATCACAGCAGAACTTTATCATATTTTGGAATGATATTAGTACTAAACTATTTATTAATTATTTAGTATATCATATTATTCTATTTATTTATTAGACAAATTGCCTAAATTCCGATAATATTTATGTAAATCACTTTGCAACAGTAATTAATTTATTATGTAAATCTCCTTTAGCAGTGTAATTCATCATTATGTAAATAACATTGAAGCGGTAATTAATACACAGTTCTTCCTAGTAATAAAATTTACGGTCTTTAGTTGTTAAAAGAAAAAAAGGTAATGAAGAGGCCTTTTATAACGAGCATAAACCATTCGGAACCATCGTTAATGACATCATCACGAGGCCATTGTCCTCAGCTCAAGAACTGGCTATCATTACGATAACGGGTCGATAACGCAGGGAGGGAGGTAAGGATCCCTCAAGTTCAGGGAGGCTTGAAGCCATTGTTGGCCCTTTTCCCCTCCCCATCCCCCTCCCGAGCCCCCTCCCCAGCCCCCTCCCCAGCCCTCACCCCAGCCCCCTCCCCAGCTCCATTCCCAGCCCTCACCCCAGCCCCCTCGCTAGCTCCATCCCCAGCCCCATTCCCCCAGGCTGTATTATCCAGCTGAATGAATTATCTGGAGGTCGAAGGCTGAGTCACCCCCAGAGCTGCAGCAATTAGTGATAACGCGAACCTGGGCAACAATAGGCTAGGTATTACTGATTACTGATTGATATTAATAATAATCATAATTGTTATTGCTTAATATATACTATGCACTCTTTATAACATTTTATAGAGACAACGTTTCCTCCTGCAGGGAGAACTGACGATGTTCTTGGCGGGCGAAACGTCTTCTCAGTAAAATGCTATGAACACACATACTGTGCCTTGTTAACGTATTTGTATATATGTAGTAGATAATACCTATGATATTCTTGCTTCCTCTAACTTATTACATGGAGGCTTCCTCACACATACATGAAGGCTTCCTCACACATACATGAAGGCTTCCTCACACATACATGAAGGCTTCCTCACACATACATGAAGGCTTCCTCACACATACATGAAGGCTTCCTCACACATACATGAAGGCTTCCCACACATACATGAAGCCTTCCTCACACATACATGAAGGCTTCCTCCACATACATGAAGGTTCCTCACACATACATGAAGGCTTCCTCACACATACATGAAGGCTTCCTCACACATACATGAAGGCTTCCTCACACATACATGAAGGCTTCCTCACACATACATGAAGGCTTCCTCACACATACATGAAGACTTCCTCACACATACATGAAGGCTTCCTCACACATACATGAAGGCTTCCTCACACACATACATGAAGGCTTCCTCACACATACATGAAGGCTTCCTCACACATACATGAAGGCTTCCTCACACATACCTGAAGGCTTCCTCACACATACATGAAGGCTTCCTACCACATACATGAAGGCTTCCTCACACATACATGAAGGCTTCCTCACACATACATGAAGGTTTCCTCACACATACATGAAGGCTTCCTCACACATACATGAAGGCTTCCTCACACATACCTGACGGCTTCCTCACACATACATGAAGGCTTCCTCACACATACATGAAGGCTTCCTACCACATACATGAAGGCTTCCTCACACATACATGAAGGCTTCCTCACACATACATGAAGGCTTCCTCACACATACCTGAAGGCTTCCTCCACATACATGAAGGCTTCCTCACACATACCTGAAGGCTTCCTCACACATACATGAAGGCTTCCTCACACATACATGAAGGCTTCCTCACACATACATGAAGGCTTCCTCACACATACCTGAAGGCTTCCTCACACATACATGAAGGCTTCCTCACACATACATGAAGGTTTCCTCACACATACATGAAGGCTTCCTCACACATACATGAAGGCTTCTCACACATACCTGAAGGCTTTCCTCACACATACATGAAGGCTTCCTCACACATACATGAAAGCTTCCTCACACATACATGAAGGCTTCCTCACACATACATGAAGGCTTCCTCACACATACATGAAGGTTTCCTCACACATACATGAAGGCTTCCTCACACATACATGAAGGCTTCCTCACACATACATGAAGGCTTCCTCACACATACATGAAGGCTTCCTCACACATACATGAAGGCTTCCTCACACATACATGAAGGCTTCCTCACACATACATGAAGGCTTCCTCACACATACATGAAGGCTTCCTACCACATACATGAAGGCTTCCTCACACATACATGAAGGCTTCCTCACACATACATGAAGGTTTCCTCACACATACATGAAGCCTTCCTCACACATACATGAAGGCTTCCCTCACACATACATGAAGGCTCTTCCTCACACATACATGAAGACATAAGTAAACACATACAATGAATTCTTACATACATGAAGTTTCCCCAATAAAGAACTTCCATATCATTTTAATAAAAATTTCCCACAATTATGAAGTTTCCATCATGAAGCTTTCAAATAAGAATTTT
>NC_069431.1:12107131-12109543 GCF_026875155.1 Cherax quadricarinatus | reverse complement strand
GTTAAAATCCTGCTCCCAATACTAGGAAGCAATGAAAAACGTCAATTTGCACCAATACTGGAAGCAATGGGAACTAGTCAACTGCTACCCAATACTAGGAAGCAATGAGAACTAGTCAACTGCTACCCAATACTAGGAAACAATGGAAACTAGTCAACTGCTACCCAATACTAGGAACCACAATGGGAACGAAACAATTGCTTCCCTATCCTAGAAATTTAATGTAAACTAGACAACCAACTCACAATACTAGAGAACTCCGTGAAAATCAGACAGCAGCTGCTACACAATACTAGAATCACGCAACCATTACACACTGCTAGAAAACTGATAGGAATCTAGACGTTTTAAGCTTAACTAGCGCCGCCAGTCAGCCAGCCAGCAACTAGGGACTAGCCAAAGGCAAGTCAACACAATTGATGATTGCAAAAAGATTTTTTCCTCGACATGTAATTACTGACGGAGACGGACATGTTTTGACAGGAGGTGACTTGACGTCCCTGGGACTTGACCGACTGAAGTCTTTGTTATTGTTTGTTGTGTTTGTCGTTGTGTGCTGTTGTTGGTTATTGTTTGCTGATGTTGTTGTTGTTGTTGTGGTTGGCTTTATGGTTGATGTTGCCGAGTTGTTGTTATAGTTGATGTTGTTTAATGCTGTTGCTGTTGTTGATGTTATTGTTGTTATTGCTGCTGCTGTTGTTGCTCGCACATACTAACAAAAGCACAGGTATGTTATACTTTGTTACTTTGAGGATATGTCCCTTGATGCCTGTAAAGGGCTCTTGATCCAGGGAACTGCAGCTCTACTTTCCCCTCGAATTAAACCTAACCGACATCTATCTCCCAGGCGATGCATGATTCCCTACGGATTTAGCGCTTCCCTTGCCAATGGGAATCGAAGCCTCTAAACTCAACACATTTCGAACTCTCAACACATTTCGCACCCTCAATACATTTCGTACCCTCAACACATTTCGCACCCTCATCACATTTTGCACACCCAGCACATTTCGCACACTCAACACATTTCGCTCATTTCACCAAACAAAATGAATATTCCGCCATCCTGAGATTTCTTTTGTGTTCTTCAATTAGGTTTTCCAAAACCAAGAACCTCACTTAAAGAAGGTTGAAAAAATTGGTCGTTTAATTAAGACTTTCTGCTAGCTTGTGCCAACAGCAGGAGAGAGAGAGAGAGAGAGAGAGAGAGAGAGACAGACAGACAGAGAGAGAGAGAGAGAGACAGAGAGAGAGAGAGAGAGCTGAGGTAGGTAACAGCTCTTGGCTTGTAAATATAGGTAGGGACTCTTAACCTAACTCTGTAGAACTATTGTGTAAATAAGAGAGAGAGAGAGAGAGAGAGAGAGAGAGAGAGAGAGAGAGAGAGAGAGAGAGAGAGAGAGAGAGAGAGAGAGAGAGAGAGAGAGAGAGAGAAAGTACTCCTCTTGAATTACAATACACAAATCCAATTTAACAATATCCAAACATTTAACTTATTCACTCCATTAATATAACTCATAAAAATCCCGCATTAAAGCAAAATCAGTACAAATTACTGCACAAAAAAGGGTGTATTGAACGTATTATTTCTACATAAATATTCCATCTGTTTCATCTAATTCTCTAATTAATCGTAGTTTTGGAGTATTTCCTAATGAGTGTTAATTAGGTATAAATCCTGTCGTTGACTCAAAGGGGTCATTAAGGCTGCATAAACACCTATTCACCACCAGGCAAGAATACGTAATACCCGAAGCAGGGATTAAAGTTAGCTCACAGGATATATACACCTCTCGGTGTATATATCCTGTGAGATATACACTTCTGGATGTATACATCCTGTGAGTGTAGCTTCTGTGTCGTGTGGTCCTGTGTCTGGCGTTCGTGAGTAGCAGAAGTGGTGGAAAGGCACACGAAAGACTTAACAACGATGCTTCTCTCGTGGAAACTAGTCTTGGATCGGGTTTACAGGGGGCAACGACTCCCTGGAATCGTGTACTGGTACACAACTGGTAAATTTCTGGTAGACTACAGGTTAAAGGAACCTGAGGATTTCATTTGTATACAGTATAAGAGGTTAGGTTAGGTTGATGAGTATGACACATGTACAACACTTAGGTATCTTTATTAGGTACCTTTGTTAGGTACCTTTATTACATATCTTTACTGTGTATCGTTATCAAGCTTCCCTTTAAGCTATTTTAAGTGCTCGTTTCGAGCATTGCAGCTCCTGCTGGAGCTGTAATGCTCGAAACGTATGGAGCACCTCACGAAGGTTCGAACACCGCACCTCAGAACTTAGAAGTGAGTCTTCACCTATTGTTTATCTTTCAGTAAAGTAAGACCTATGTCTTACTTTAGTAATACAACCAGCCACAGACTCACCGGTGACTTCGCTACGGCTCTGGCCTC
>NC_069431.1:12082131-12102131 GCF_026875155.1 Cherax quadricarinatus | reverse complement strand
AACAACAAAAAACTTTTGGGTAAAAGCCATAAGCCAGTAGTAGGTCAAAACCTAGTATTTCACTTCGATAAGGGGGTTCCCACGAAACATCTAAGGTGGCAAATTGTTTTTAATTTTCCTTTCCCAACACATCTTTTGTATCAAAACAGTAATAAATTTACCAGCTGCATCAAATCCCTTTTAAAACACAGCTCTATAAGTTGCAAACAACTTCCCCAAAAAAAAGGGGTAACCCCCAAAAAATTTTGTCAACTAGTAATTGTATCTAAAGACTTCTTTCAAAAAAACTTTTCTAAGAAAGGGGGGGGAATGATTTTCTATTTTTTAGCAAAATGTGAAAAATTTTACATATTTAGTAATGACCCCGTATTGTAGATAGTTTAATGCCCCTCGTGTATAGATAGTCTTAATGACCCTCGTATTGTAAAGTCTTAATGCCCCTCGTGTTAGATTCTTTTTATATGAAAATAAGATGTTACTTCATTGTAGAATAATAAGAAAATATTATAACCTTTTATTATAATAATAAGGTAAAAGGACCCCAAGGGAAATAATCACTGTCTGACTTTTTTTGGGTTTATCCAGGTTCCTACACATAGCTGCTATGTATGAAAATTCTAGTAACTGTATTTGTGATACCTAATAAACTTACTTATTACTTCTTACTTATATCCCCGCAATTTTGGGAATGAAAAATACCTTTTTCCCCCCTATGTACTGTAGTCTGAAACCCCCCCCTTTTTTTGTTACAAATTCATGCACCCCCCCGTTTTTTCTTTGGAATACAAGCGGCAAATATCGGAACAATTTAATTTAGTAAAAGAAAGTTAAAAACACGGGTACTCTCAATATAGGGGAAATTTAACGTTTTAAAGCTAAAATTTTGTTAAAAAATTTTTTTTTTTTTTTTTTTTTTTTTTTTTTTTTTTTTTTTTTTTTTTTTTTTTTTTTTTTTTTTTTTTTTTTTTTTTTTTTTTTTTTTTTTTTTTTTTTTTTTTTTTTTTTTTTTTTTTTTTTTTTTTTTTTTTTTTTTTTTTTTTTTTTTTTTTTTTTTTTTTTAAAAAAAAAAAAAAAAAAAAAAAAAAAAAAAAAAAAAAAAAAAAAAAAAAAAAAAAAAAAAAAAAAAAAAAAAAAAAAAAAAAAAAAAAAAAAAAAAAAAAAAAAAAAAAAAAAAAAAAAAAAAAAAAAAAAAAATTTTTTAAGTTTGGGGAAGAATTTAAAATAACAAATAATTTTTTTTAAATTTTTTGGGTAGAATTTTGTGGTGAGTTTTGCAAAGGACTTCCAAAATTTGGGGGCGGGGCGCGCGTCAGTGTTTAACCGTTGTGGGATTGATAGTGGGTGCTGGCCAGCCCCTTATATAGCTTCCGGGGATGTTTTTACTTACTAGTTCCTTGATAATGTGATATCACAAAAGGCTTGAATTTTTCTATTCTTTCAGAGTGGTTGTTTTGCTATTTTGAAATCATCTGTTTTTCTGTGATTTATTGTATATATATATTAAAATATATATATTTATATTATATTTTAAAAATTATATATTAAATTTTAATATATATTAATTAATTATATATATGCAAAAAAAACCCTCTGAAAGAATAGGGAAATTCCAAAAAAAAATATATAATTTTTAAAAATTTTATTAAAATATATATTAAAAATTTATATTATATATATATATAAAATATATATAAAAATATATTTTATTTTTATTTTTTAAAAAAAAACAACCATCTGAAAAAATGGGAAATTCCATTATATATATATATATTTATATATATAATATAAATTTTTTATATATATATATTATATATATATATTATATATATATATTTTTATTTTTATTATATATATATATATTATAATTAAAAATTTAAAAAAAAAAAATTTTTAATAAATTTTTAAATTTAAAATTTAATTTAAAATTTAATTTTTTAAAATTTAAAAGCCCCAGTCATCAAGACCAAATTTATACAGGGTTTTTGTCAATTTTAAACCAGGTTTATTTCGTTAAAATTTAAAAAAATTTTTCTATTTCAAATTATTTTGTTCCCCTTTTTTTTTCTCTTTTTCCTGTTTACTCTCCGCCCCAAAAAATTTTCCCCCCTTTTCCATTCATGCCAACTCCAGCATACACACACACCACACAAACAACACACACACAAACAAAACACCACACACACACACCACCACACACCCGCAGAGGGGAGGGAAAACGTCCCCGATGAAATTAACATAACAAAATCAAAAAGGAGAGGTAAATGAATTAACAAGAAGAGAGGGAGGCCCAGGCGGTCAAGTAGCCAGGAGGGCCTTGTTGCTTGTGTTAGCAGGTGTTGTTGGTGTTAGCAGGTGTTGCTTGTGTTAGCAGGTGTTGCTTGTGTTAGCAGGTGTTGTTGGGTGTTAGCAGGTGTTGCTTGTGTTAGCAGGTGTTGATGGTTGTCAGTCGGTTCAGGTTGTGTGTAGAGGCGTTTGTGACCATAGTGGAAGTTCTGACGGTATCTAGGGGAATTGAGGTTAGTTTGTGTCACTCCTCTCTGACCTTGACCAGAGTCCACCAGAGTCTGACTACACCACTGACCAGAGTCCACCAGAGTCTGACTACACCACTGACCAGAGTCTGACTACACCACTGACCAGAGTCCACCAAAGTCTGACCACACCACTGACCAGAGCCCACCAGAATCTGACTACACCACTGACCAGAGTCCACCAAAGTCTGACCACACCACTGACCAGAGTCCACCAGAGTCTGACTACACCACTGACCAGAGTCCACCAGAGTCTGACCACACCACTGACCAGAGCCCACCAGTCTGACTGCACCACTGACCAGAGTCCACCAGATTCTGAACACACCACTGACCAGAGTCCACCAGAGTCTGAAACACCCCACTGACCAGAGTCCACCAGAGTCTGAACACACCACTGACCAGAGTCCACCAGAGTCTGAACACACCACTGACCAGAGTCCACCAGAGTCTGAACACACCACTGACCAGAGTCCACCAGAGTCTGACTACACCACTGACCAGAGTCCACCAGAGTCTGACTACACCACTGACCGGAGTCCACCAGAGTCTGACTACACCACTGACCAGAGTCCACCAGAGTCTGACTACACCACTGACCAGAGTCTGACTACACCACTAACCAGAGTCCAACAGAGTCTGACTACACCACTGACCAGAGTCCACCAAAGTCTGACCACACCACTGACCAGAGCCCACCAGAATCTGACTACACCACTGACCAGAGTCCACCAAAGTCTGACCACACCACTGACCAGAGTCCACCAGAGTCTGACTACACCACTGACCAGAGTCCACCAGAGTCTGACCACACCACTGACCAGAGCCCACCAGTCTGACTGCACCACTGACCAGAGTCCACCAGATTCTGAACACACCACTGACCAGAGTCCACCAGAGTCTGAACACACCACTGACCAGAGTCCACCAGAGTCTGAACCCCCACTGACCAGAGTCCACCAGAGTCTGAACACACCACTGACCAGAGTCCACCAGAGTCTGAACACACCACTGACCAGAGTCCACCAGAGTCTGAACACACCACTGACCAGAGTCCACCAGAGTCTGACCACACCACTGACCAGAGTCCACCAGAGTCTGACCACACCACTGACCAGAGTCCACCAGAGTCTGAACACACCACTGACCAGAGACCACCAGAGTCTGACCACACCACTGACCAGAGTCCACCAGAGTCTGACCACACCACTGACCAGAGTCCACCAGAGTCTGAACACACCCTGCCTAATATTTCCCGTCTCATGGTGTGTGTGTTTACCCAGTGAATGACGGACCAGCACTTAAATTCTCTATCTCTAGCAGAAGGGTCTATGAAAATTCTTATCGTCTTCTGCCTATAATAGAACGAACTACGACGACTCCTTTCGTGTGTGCGTGAGTACACGAAATCCATTTGTACCTTCCCCAAGCCTTGCACTGGAAATCAGTTGCCTGGTTGCGGAGACAGACATACCAGCGCTGGTCTCCAGACCTCGTTACACAGAAGGGTAACTTAAATTCCATCATCTCAGCATTTCCTCACAAACTTCTAATTACTAAAAAGTTAATTTCCTCTTCCTTCTTTTTTCAAAGACTGCGCCAAAATTGTGCGACGCCCTTCTTATTAGCCAGGATTAAGTTTTTCTGTAATTAGATGTATGTTGATGGAAGGTAAAGTGAGGTGTGTGTGTGTGTGTGTGTGTGTGTGTGTGTGAGCGTGCGCTCACAGATTTTTTTTTTTGGGGGGGGGAGGGGGCAATTCATTGATTCTCACCCTGACTCCTTGTGTATACTGACAGCAGTTACTTAGTCTCGTTCTCTTGGGTTTTGTCATACCTACACTTGAAACTGTGTCTGAGGTTAAGTATCTAGATCACTCCTCTTTCTTACCACCTTAAGACAGAAGAGGTAAAATGACTTAATGATAAGCATGTCCTCGTATCCCCAATTCAACAAGCTCCATAGTGGTGGTCAGGGACTGACCACCACTATGGAGGTCATGGACTGCTTACATCGTCTGCTTACATCGTGATGGACTGCTTACATCGTCTTTACATCTCTACTGCTTCCGCTGCCTCTGTATTCAACTGAAGAAGGCTACTGTGTAGGCGAAACGTTTCGGAATAAAGAGACCTAACTGTTGCATATATATCTTACTTATCAATACTGAGGCCTGGTCACAGACCGGGCAGCGGGGGAGTTGACCCCCGGAACTCTCTCCAGGTAAACTCCAGGTAAACTGGGTAATGTGATAGTAGAGCTCTGGTTCAGTTTTCCTTGGGCTGATGTGGTCGAAAGAGATGCAAAGAGCTTCGACGAGAGCGTGAGAGGTCATGGAGATCTCCGTGAATATAATCTAAAGCACTGAAGAAGTGATGGGAATTTTCGTGAAATGGTCTATTTTGGCCCAGTTGTCCTGGTCTCCGATGAGGTTCCACAGGTCGCTTGTTGACTGGTAGGTAACGTCACGGTCCAGCCTCTTGAAGAACACAGGCTTCCCTCTCAGTATCAGTGACGGAACGACTGCAAAATCCTGGTCAGGTTGGATAATGTAAATCTATGCTATTGTTTTTCCTTGAAATTAACTCTTCAGTTAAACTGAAAAGTTATGTAAATCTCTCCCTTGAAATTAATACTTAACTAAATCGCAAGTCAAGTGAATCTATGTTATACCTTTAAGTACGCGTATTGTTATTGTCTTGTTATCCTCATAAGCCTCCACGTTCTTCATTTGTTTGGTGGGGGAAGGTAAGGTTGTAATTTATGTTGTGTTATTGGGGTACATGGGGTCATAAGAACATTCTTATGTTGTTATGACCTGCCTAGTATGGGCCAGTAGGCCTTCTGCAGTGTTCCTACATTTTTATGTTCTTATGATCTACCTAGTATGGGCCAGTAGGCCTTCTGCAGTGTTCCTACATTCTTAAGTGGAAAGGATTTGATGAGATTGAGATTTAGAATATTTACCTTAGTTTTTGAATTTTTATTTTGGTCTGCTGCTTCGCTGCTTGCTTTGCTGATCGTGTTGCCTCTGGCTTCCAGTCTTATTTTTGACTACCTTTTCATTCAATTTTCACGCCTGCTCTCCTCTCCTCTCCTCCCTATTATCTCTCTGCTTCTTCTCTTCCTACCCCTCTCATTATCCTGCTCCCCTGCCTGTTTTTCTTTCCTGCTACTCCTCCTCTCCTACTCCCTGGCTTCATTCTTTCTTCTTTTCCCCTTACTCAAATATTCCTCACGGGACATCGCTTTTTGTGTGGTCAGTATTCAATGTGTTTTTGAGTATGTGCTTGTTTCGTCTTCCTCTCTCCCTATTGTACTCACCTATTGTTTCATCTCCTACTCCTAGCCCCGCTCTTCACCTCTTGCTACTAGGTTTTTCCTCTGAGCTTTTCAAACTCTCTTATTGTATCTCCTCTCCTCTCTTTCTACTTTCCCTGCTTTAAAATCTATCAAAATTTCCCTACTCTCTCTGCCTTTATTTCTTAACTCAAAGGTTATTTTCCTGTCCCCTCCCGGGCATCCTGTCAATTATTTGTGTGTGTGTGTGTGAGTGTGTGTGTGTGTGTGTGTGTGTGTGTGTGTGTGTGTGTGTGTGTGTGTGTGTGTGTGTGTGTGTGTGTGTGTGTGTGTGTGCGTGTTGTATATATGTGCATATACACTACATATAGAGTTGTACTCACCTCTGTATCATTGTAGGAGCTGTGACTCACAGTCACACTATATCTCCACTTATGGTCTAAAATTTCCCTATCATACCTATTCTTGAACCTCTGTATGAAATCTGAATCCACCACTTCCTTTTACGGTTCGTTCTTCTTGCTTACCGCCTCAAAATGTATTTACTCGCCTTCACGTACCTAGATTCTTTGGCTCGTCCGTGTCCTTTTCAGATTTCTGTGCCTCTTCGCCCACACTTCTTGCATGTTAGTCTATCTCTAACCTGCCTTTCCATCCCCGTACGTTGTAACATTGTAGTCGTGGTTGTGAACCCACTGTACGTGGTAATCCTATGGTCGGTTTGTGGTGTGTGGAACCTATGGCTAATCCGTTTGTGAATTCACTGTACGTGGTAATCCTATGGTCGTGGTTGTGAACCCACTGTACGTGGTAATCCTATGGTCGTGGTTGTGAACCCACTGTACGTGGTAATCCTATGGTCGTGGTTGTGAACCCACTGTACGTGGTAATCCTATGTTCGTGGTTGTGAATTCACTGTACGTGGTAATCCTATGGTTGTTGTTGAATTCACTGTACGTGTAATCCTGGTCGTGGTTGTAACCCACTTCGTGGAATCCTATGGTCGTAGTCTGTAACCACTGTACGTTAATTATGTCGTGGTTGGAACGCTCTAGTCTATCCTATGGACTGTTTTAAACTCACTGTACGTGGTAATCCTATGGTTGTGGTTGTGAACTCAATATAATGAAATCCTATGATAATTGATTAACTATACGTATATTCTATTATCGTGGTTTTGAATTACTTTGTAATCTATGTGTGTTTTATATATTATGGTAATTCTATGTTCGTGTCATGAATTCACTTACGTGGTAATCTATGATCGTGATTCTACCTACTGTACGTGGTATACAAAGTTGTGGTGAAATTAGTGGTAACAATATGGTCGTTATGAACCCTGTACGTAGTAATCCTTAATCTATTGAATCACTGTAACGTGTAATCCTATTCGGTTGGAAACACTGTAAGTGGCAAAATTTGAGGTGTAATCATGTACGTTTGATCCTGGTCGTGGTTGTAACCAGTGTAGTGGGAATCCTATGTTGAGTGTATTATCATGTACGTAGTAGTAAGTCTAGTAGGTCGTGGTTCTGTAGCATTGTAGGGTAAACCTATGTTGTGTGTGAATTCATGTACGTGGTAATCATGGTCGTGTGTAAACCATGTAGTAGGGATCCTATGTTTGTGCAGTAATTACTGTAGCGGTATCTAGGTAGTTGTTGTACCACTGTACGATAATCCTAGTGTTAGTGGTTGTGAAGTACTGTCGTGTAACGGTAGTAGTATAACCCACGTACGTGGTAATGTAGTTCGGTTGTGAATACGTGTAACATGCTAGTAGTGTAGTAGTAGTAGTATAAGTGTAGTGTAAGTAGCAGTGAGAGAGTAGAGTAGTAATAGTGTGCGTAGTAACATGTATTACCTCTCTAAGGACATGGAGTGAATTCTATTAATATCCTTTATTATAGTTGGAAGAAGGGCCTTATCCTAATGTAGATAAACTTAGTAAAATTTACATATGCAGACCCTGTAGGCTCGTACGGTTAGTATCATATAAAAAAATACAGATAATGATATATAGTATTTAATTTTTTTTATATTTTTAATATCAATTAAACTAATATTAAATTTTATTTAATATTAATATAAAATTATATTATATTTTTAATCTGGTCCCCAGATCATCAACTCATACATATCCCAATACAAACTTCAATATGTCCAAGATCAAAAACTTATTACTGGTCAAGTTACAAATTCATTACATGACCAACATCAAAACTAAACTCTAGTGGTCCTAAGATCACAAACTTCAATCTGTCCACCAAGATCAAACATTATCACGTCCCAAATCAACAATTACAATACATGTCCCAGAGTCATCAACTTATAGTGGTCCGAATCACAATTCAATAGTAGCCAATACAATTAATACGTGGTCCCTAGTTAAAATAATAGGGTCCAAAACATTAACTTATAAGTATATAGATATACATATACAGTAGTGAATGAGATAGAAGAAGAACAGCAAATTTTTTTACCCCGTAGAACAGTAGTAAAGCAGTAGTATAGTAGTATAGTAGTAGTAGAGTTAAAATAGAAGTATAGTTTTAGTAGATAGTAGAGTGGAAAAAGTAGTAGATAGAGTGTAAGTTGAGTAGAGTAGTAAGTATGTAGTAGAAGTAGTAGTAGTACAGTTGTAAAACAGAATAGCAGTATAAAGTAGTAAAAACAGAAACAGTGGTAGAGTAAAATAGCAGTAGTTTGAAATCATATTTGTAGTAGTAATAGTAATAGTACGTTAGTATTTGAAACAGTAGAGAATAGAGCTGCGTAGTATATAGTATATAGTAGTATAGTATTTGTAGTATGAGTAGTAAGATAGTAAACGTGGGAATTGGTTTTTAACACGATAACCAAAAAAAGATAAATTAATTTTAATAAAAAATACCCCAAAATCAAATTTTTTTTCGTGGAAAAAAAAAATACTAAAAAGAAAAAAACTTAATAGGGTAAAAATAACAAATTCTGGGTCCCCCCAAAATAACAAATTAATAGTTTTAAAATAAAAAACCATAATGATAAAATAACCCCCCCTTAAAAGTGGTCCCCAGATAACAAACTTTTAAACTGACCCCCAAAATCAAAAACCCCTACCCCCCGTCAACAAATTAAAACGTGGTCCCCCAAAATAAAAACTTCAATACAGATCCCCCGATAACAACTTTATACGTGGTCCCCAAGTCAACAAAATTCAAAACGTGGTCCCCAAGATCAACAAACTTCAATACGTGCCCCCCCAAGATCAACAAACTTCAATACTTTGGTCCCCAAGATCAACAAACTTTCAATACGTGGTCCCCAGATCAACAACTTAAATACGTGGCCCCCAAGATCAACAAACTTCAATACGTGGTCCCCAAGATCAAACAAACTTCAATACGTGGTCCCCAAAATCAACAAACTTCAATACGTGTTCCCAAAATCAACAAACTTCAATACGTGGTCCCGAGATCAACAAATTTTCAATACGTGGTCCCCAAATCAACAACTTCAATACGTGGTCCCAAGATCAACAAACTTCAATACGTTGTTCCCAAGATCAACAAACTTCAATACGTGGTCCCCGAGATCAACAAACTTAAATTTACGTGGTCCCCAAATCAACAAACTTCAATACGTGGTCCCCAGATCAACAAACTTCAATACTTTGGTCCCCAAGATCAACAAACTTCAATACGTGTTCCCCAAGATCAACAAACTTCAATACGTGGTCCCCAAGATCAACAAACTTCAATACGTGGTCCCCGAGATCAACAAACTTCAATACGTGGTCCCCAAGATCAACAAACTTCAATACGTTTTCCCCAAGATCAACAAACTTCAATACGTGGTCCCGAGATAAACAAACTTCAATACGTTTTCCCAAATCAACAAACTTCAATTTACGTGGTCCCCAAGATCAACAAACTTCAATACGTAGTTCCCAACGGGTGTGTTAAAAATTTGTGTGCTCATTATGCCAATCACAAAGCGCTTAATGAAGCGGTCTAAATGCAACCCTCTAAAAAAAAAAGGGGGGACAAATACTAGGGGAAGTTTTATGAAAGGGCTGTGTTGACATGTAGTATAGTGTTCCAGAGCTAAAGAAGCTTACAATTGGAAAAATCCTTCTTGCTAAATTGGTTTAGCTGCCTTATCTCGCACACCGAGGGACCAGGGTTCGACCCCCTGCTCGCGTGGAAACGTTAGCCATGTTTCTTTGCACTTGCAGCCCTTGTTCACCTACAGCGATAGGCGAGTGATGTGGGTCGCATACTGGGGGAGGGGTTTGTACAGACCCCCAGCTGATATAAGCCGGACTGATAACAATCTGCCTTACTGGGTTATCCAGGCTTACTAATCCACCGGATTAATAATCACAGCAGAACTTTATCATATTTTGGAATGATATTAGTACTAAACTATTTATTTATTATTTAGTAATCATATTATTCTATTTATTTATTAGACAAATTGCCTAAATTCCGATAATTTTTTTATGTAAATCACTTTGCAACAGTAATTAATTTATTATGTAAATCTCCTTTAGCAGTTGTAATTCATCATTGTAAATTAACATTGAAGCGGTAATTAATACACAGTTCTTCCTAGTAATAAAATTTACGGTCTTTATTTGGGTTAAAAGAAAAAAAGGTTTAATGAGAGGCCTTTTATAACGAGCATAAACCATTGGGGAAACCATCGTTAGACATCATAAAGGGGCCCATTGTCCTCAGCTCAAGAACTGGCTACCATTACGATAACGGGTCGATAACGCAGGGAGGGAGGTAAGGATCCCTCAAGTTCGGGGAGGCTTGAACCCCATTTTTGGGCCCCTTTTCCCCTCCCCACCCCCTCCCGAGCCCCCTCCCAGCCCCTCCCCACTCCCAACCCAGCCCCCCCCAGTCCATTCCCAGCCCTCACCCCAGGGCCCCCGCTAGCTCCATCCCGGGCCCATTCCCCCAGGCTGTATTATCCAGTGAATGAATTATCTGGGGGGTCGAGGTGAGGGCACCCCGGAGCTGCAGCATTAGTGATAAGCGAACCTGGGCAACAAAAGGCTAGGTTTTGATTACTGTGATATTATAATTAAAATTTTTTTTCCTTAAGGATTTTTTAATATATACTATGCACTCTTTTAATTTATAGAGACGAAGTTTTCCCTGCAGGGAGAAATGACGATGTTCTTGGCGGGGGAAACGTCTTTTTAAATAAAATGCTATGACACACTATACTGTGCCTTGTTAACGATTTTTTATATGTAGTAGTAATACCTATGATATTCTTGCTTATTTTCTGAAGGCTTCTCAAATACATGAAAGGCCCTTTCCCAACATACATGAAGGGTTCTCACACATACTGAAGGCTTCCTCACACAACATGAAAGGGTTCCTCACACATACATGAAGGCTTCCTCACACATACATGAAGGCTTCCTCACACATACATGAAGGCTTCCTCACACATACATGAAGGCTTCCTCACAATACATGAAGGCTTCCCACACATACATGAAGGCTCCTCACACATACATGAAAGGCTTCCTCAAAACATACATGAAGGCTTCCTCACAACATACATGAAGGCTTCCTCACACAATTACATGAAGGCTTCCCCACACATACATGAAAGGGTTCCTCACACATACATGAAGGCTTCCTCACACATACATGAAGGCTTCCTCCCCTACATGAGCTTCTCACACAACATGAAGGCTTCCTCACACATACATGAAGGTTCCTCCACATACATGAAGGCTTCCTACCACATACAATTTAAGGCTTCCTCACACATACCTGAGGCTTCCTACACATACATGAAGGCTTCCTACACATACATGAAGGCTTCCTACCACATACATGAAGGCTTCTCACACATACATGAAGGTTTTCCCCACACATACATGAAGGGTTCCCCACACATAATGAAGGCTTCCTCACACATACCTGAGGCTTCCTCCAAAATACATGAAGGCTTCCTCCACATACATGAAGGCTTCCTCACACATACCTGAAGGCTTCCTCACAATACATGAAGGCTTCCTACCACAAAACATTAGGCTTTCCCCACACATACATGAAGGCTTCCTCCATACCTGAAAGGCTTCCTCACACTACCCTGAAGGCTTCTCACACATAATGAAGGCTTCCTCACACATACCGAAGGCTTCCTCACACATACATGAAGGCTTCCTCACACATACATGAAGGCTTCCTCACACATACATGAAGGCTTCCTCAACATACAATGAAGGGTTCCTCACACATACATGAAGGCTTCCCTCCCCACATACATGAAGGCTCCTCACACATCATGAAGGGTTCACACAATACATGAAGGCTTCCTCACCTACATGAAGGTTCCTCACACAATTTCCTGAAGGCTTCCTCACACATACTGAAGGCTTCCTCACACATACATGAAGGCTTCCTCACACTACATGAAGGCTTCCCCTCACAAACATGAAAGGCTTCCTTTACACATACATGAAGGCTTCCTCACACATACATGAAGGCTTCCTCACACATACATGAAGGCTTCCTTTAACATACATGAAGGCTTATCACAACATGAAGGCCCTTTCCTCACACATACATGAAGGCTTCCTCCACCCCTACCTGAAGGCTTCCTCACACATACATGAAGGCTTCCTCACACATACATGAAGGTTCTCCACATACATGAAGCCTTCCCAAAATACATGGCCCCACAACAAAAGGGTTCCTCAAACTTTTCATGAAGGCTTCCTACACATACATGAAGTTCTCACACAACATGAAACCCCCCCCAAAAAAAAAATATAAAAACTTTTTAATAAACATAACTTCCAAATTAAATTAATTAAAAATAAGGTTTAAATAACATGAATTCTAACATACTGAGGTTTACAATAATAACTTTCATATAAATAATAAATTTTAAATTATATTCTCTCAACTGAAGCTTAATACATTATTTTAAATGAAGTTCACACTTTAATTAAGGTTCCAATATGAACTTTAACATAAAATAAGGGTTATTACACATATGAGGTTTCTACACTTTTAAAGAACTTCTACACAATACATAACTCCTAACTATGAAGGTCTTAAATTACTAAGCTTCCCCACACATATATGGCTTTCAACATACTAAGTTCCTCTTTATATACTTCTACACATAAGAGGTTCCTCAAATACTGAGGCTCCTAAACATAAATGAAGGATCCTCAAATAATGGGTTTAAAAAGAGGATTCTACAATATTGAAAGCGCATTTGGCTTTACACATACATGTGTTTCAACTAGTTGAAACTTCCTCAACATTCCTACGGCTTCCTCCACATCTGAAGGCTTTCACCCTAATGAAAGGTTCCTCCACATACTTGAAGTTTTCCCCCACATCATGTGGCACTCCAAAAACAGAAGCTTCCTACGTCTGAAGGGTTCTCCACATCAGGGCTTCCTAATACTGTGGCTCCTAACACTACTTGAAGCTTTCCTCCCATAATTTTAAGCTTTCACACATACCTGAGGCTTCCTCACCCTACCTAACTTCTCACCATCCAGAAGGGTTCTACAAACCTGAAGGCCTACATAATGAAGGGGTTCCACAACATGGAGGGCTCATACATATGAGGCCTACACATACAGAAGGCTTCTCAATAAGAGGCTTTCCAATAGAAGGCTTCCACATATAATGAAGTTCCTACCATAATGACGGTTCTCACATACTAAGTTCTACCATACTTTAAAGGGTTTCACAAACATAGCTTCCTCCCATTGCCTTCCTACCTACTAAGGCTTCCTTTCCCTCCTGAAAATTTCAACCTCTTTAAACTTGAAGGTTTTCCTCCCCCCCCTTCCCAAATTCATGAAAGGGTTTCCACTTGGGCCCCCCAAAATCATGAGGCTTCCTAACTCTGGCTTCCCCTTTTTGGGTTCCCCTTTTCTCCCCTTTCCCCGGGGTTCCCCTCCTGAACTTCCTACCTACGGGCTTCCCCCTTCTGAAGGTTCTAAAAACATGGGTTCCCCAACCTTTGACCCCCCCTCCCAATTGAAAGGTTTCCTCCCCTAACTTTCCCTCGAACTTCCCAACCTTTTGGGCTCCCCCCTTGGGGTTTTACAAACTGAACTTTTCCCAACTTCTGAGGCTTTCCCCCTTGGGCCCCCCAAACTGGGCTTCCCCCCATCATAGGCCCCCAACATCATGAAGGCTTCTTTCCCAAATATTGAAGGCTTTTTTTTTCCCACCCCGAGCCCCACTTTTTTGAAGGTTCCCCTTGGGGGTTCCCCCCCGAATTTCCCCCATATTTAGGCTTTTCCACCTTAAGCTCCCCCCCCCCCCCCCAACCTTTCTGGGCTTCCTCCCCTCCCCACTCATGAAAATTTCCCATTGGAGGTTTTGTGGAAACCTTTCCTTTCTTTAGTTTTTACGTTTCTAGGTTGGGCCAAAATGGGGGAAACTTTGGGGGAAACGCACTTTGAAGGGCCCCTTGATTGGGGGGTTTTTTGTGTGGGTTGTGGGGGGGGGTTTTGTATGTGTTGTTGTTTTATTTTGGTTGTTTGGATTTTTTATGTTTTGTTTTGTTTGGGGGTTCTTTAGTGGTTGGTTGGGAGGGGGAGGTGGGGGGGGGTGGGGAGGGGGGGGTGAATGGGGGGGGGGGTAGGGGGGGGTGGGGAGGGGGTTGTTTGTGTGTGGGAGGTTGGTGTGATGGTGTGTACTCACGTAAATTGGGGTTGCAGGGGTCGAGACTCAGCTCCTGGCCCCCGCCTCTTCACTGATCGCTACTGGTCCTCTCTCTTCTCTGCTTCCTGAGCTTTTCATACCTCTTTTAAAACTATGTATGGTTCCTGCCTCCATACTTCAATTGCTGGGCTTTTCCCATTTGGGCTGACAACTCTATGACTGAAGAAATACTTCCTAACGTCCCTGTGATTTCGTCTGAGTCTTCAGCTTCCAGTGTGACCCCTTGTCCCTGTGTCCCCTTCTGGAACTTTCCTATCTCTGTCCACCTTGTCTATTCCCCGCAGTATCTTGTATGTCGTATCATGTCTCCCTGACCCTTCTGTCTCCAGTGTCGCCAGTCCGTTTTCCCCCTTTAACCCTTTTCCCTCGTCGACATTCCCTGAGCTCTGGGACTAGCCTTGTTGAAAACCTTTTTTACTTTCTCAAACTTTTTGACGTGCTTGACCGGGTGTGGGTTCCAGACTGGTGCTGCATAACCCAGTATGGGCCTAACATACCAGTGTACAGGTCTTAACGATTCCTTATTAAGGACGGAACGCTATTCTCAGGTTTGCCAGGGGGCCCGTATGCTGCAGCGGTTATTTGGTTGATGTGTGCCTCCGTGATGTGCTCGGTGTTATGGTCCCCCAAGGTCTTCTCCCTGAGTGAGGTCTGTAGTCTTTGTCCACCTAGCCTATACTCTGTCTGCGGTCTTTTTTTCCCCTCCCCATCTTCATGACTTTGCATTTGGCGGGATTGAATTCGAGAAGCCAGTTACTGGACCACATGTCCAGCCTTCCAGGTCTCTTTGCAGTCCTGCCTCATCCTCTCCGATTTAATTCTTCTCATCAACTTCACTCATCTGAAAACAGGACACTTCAGAGTTATTCCTTCCATCATGTCGTTCACATATATCAAAAATAGCACTGGTCCATAACTGACCCTGTGGGACCCCGCTCGTAACAGGCGCCCACTGTGATACCTCTTCACGTACCATGATCGTTGCTGCCTCCCTGTCAGGTATTCCCTATCCATTCAGTGCCCTTTCCCTTTTACTGGCCTGATCCTCCAGCTTCTGCACTAATCTCTTGTGGGGAACTGTGTCAAAGGCCTTCCTGCAGTCTAGGAAAACGCAATCTCCCCAACCCTTTCTCTCTCGTGTCTTACTTCTGTTCCCTTGTCATAAACTCCAGGAGGTTTGTGATAAAAGATTTGCCTTCCATGAACCCATGCTGGTTTTCATTTATAATCTTGTTCCTTTCCAGGTGTTCGACCACTCTCCTCCCGATAATCTTCTCCATGACTTTGCACCAATACATGTCAGAGACACAGGGCTGTAGTTTTAGCGCCGGTTTCTGTTTCCTTTCTTAAATATGGGGACTACATTTTGTGTCTTCCATTTCTCAGGTTAGTTGCCCAGTTTTAAGGGATGTGTTGAAGATTTTTGGTTAGAGGCCCCACGCATCTCGCCCTTCTCTAAGGACCCATGGGGAGATTTGTCCGGTCCCATGATTGAGGTGTCAAGTCACTTAGGGGCTTTTTCACCTCTCCCATTTTCGTATTCATCCAAAACTTTTTGGGTTTTTCCCTCTTGATGTTCCTTCTGTCGTCTTCCCCCAAACCTTCCCGTCTTACTGAAAAACTTCCTTAAATCCCCGTTTTTTTGGTCTTCAGCTTCCAACGTGCCCCCCTTTTTCTGGTCCTTCTGGAACTCCTTCTTGTCCACCTTGTCAAATTTCCCCCCGATTTTGTAGTCGTTTTCATGTCCCCCTACCTCTGTCCTCCAGTGTCGCAGTTAATTTTCCCCTTTAAACCCTTTTCGTGGGCCCCGCTCTGGACTTTTCCTTGTTTTGCAACTTTGTTTTTGTTTACACGTGTGCCGGGGGTGTGGTTTCCCAAACTGTGCCGGGATATTTTCCAAGGGGCCTCTTTTTTGGTTGTAAAATCCTAATTTAGGGGTCTGGTTTGGGGTTGGATGGGAAGTTTTTATGTTGTTTTTGTGGTTTTTTTTGTGTATTTTTTGGTTAATGTTTGAAAAGTGTGTGTGTTTGGGGTTTATGTGTTATGTGTGTGGGGTGGGTATCTGTGGTTTTTTATTGTGTGGTGTGTAATGTTGGGTGTGAGGTTGAAGTTTGGGTTTGGTTGGGAATGTGGTGGTTTTGTATTTGTGGTTTGAAATTATTGTTTGTTGTGGAGTGGTTTTTGATGGTGTGTTTGTTTGTTGTTTTTATTTTTTGGTTGAGTTTGTGGTGGTTTTATGGTGTGTGTGTTGGTGTGTGTGTGTGTTTGTGTGGGGTGTGTGTGTGTGTGTGTGTGTGTTGTGTGTGTGTGTGTGTGTGTGTGTATGTGTGGTTGTGTGTGTGTGTGTGTGTGTGTGTGTGTGTGTGTGTGTGTGTGTGTGTGTTGTGTGTGTGTGTGTTAGTGTTATTTATGGTCAGAACAGATTTCAATTTCTACCTCTACTTCTACTTCTTATTATTTTCTTTTGATATTTATAGTAACAGCAAAAACCTTTATCCCTCTAAAGCCCAAAGGATTAAAGGGGGGAGAAAAAAAGAGGGGAGAGAGAGAAGGGGAGAGAAAAGGGGAGGGGAGGGGAGGGGAGAAGAGGGGGAGAGAAAAGAGAGAGAGAGGGGGAGAGAGAGAGAGAGAGAAAAAAGGAAAAAAGGGAGAGAGAGGGAGAGAGAGAGAGAGAGAGAGAGAGAGAGAGAGCCCCCCTCTGGGATGACTTTCCACACCGCAAAATAAAAAGAAAAACTACGCTATTTTGGCTATTGTCCCAGTAGTTACTGCAGGGGTTTGTGGTATACCACAAGGGACAAAATTCTTTTAAAAGAAAGGGAAACCCTCTTGTTCCAACAAACTGCCACACAGATTGCTTTCCCCAGAAGAAGAATTTTGTTCGCCGGGTTAAAAAATTTTCAGAAAATTGAAGGATATCCAAAATTCCTGGGGTATATGTGGTTTTAAAAGCCTGGAGCACGGGAGGAAGGTTCAGAAGTCCTCCCTAAAGGGACTCCTGTCCAAAGATCAAGATTTGCCCTCTTGACCCTGTGTTGTAAAGTGCAGCTAAGATAATCCATCACGGGGAAAAGCTTTTTAATAAAGTTTCCTTTCAAATATTAGATAAACCTACAAGCTATTGTAAAGGCCAGTGAAAGCCTACATCAAGTGACTTTAAGCTGCCCCAAGTAAATGGTGAAACTTTGGAAAAGACTGGAAGCCCCCCACATGAGTTTAAACTCGGGGGGAAAAACAACTGGTAAAAATTTTTCGTCATCCCCAAGGTTCCCACAGACTGCCAGATTCAAAAAACTCCCTTTTGGGAAATTCTAACAAAAAAATTTCCCCTCTGCCCCCCCAAACCCAAAAAGGGAACAAACCCTTTTCCCCCAGAAACGGGGGAAAACCCTTTTGGAAATCTGTTAATTTCTCCTACACCTGAAAACTCGGTTTCCCCCCCCAGCCCTGCCAGTCCATCTGACAGTGCCATACCATCTTGTTTCCTACCCCTGTCAGCAACCCCCGAAAACTTTTCCCAAAATTTTGGTTTGGCGTGTTTTTCCGTCGAAAGTTCTGAGCCAGGAGTTTTTTCCCCCAGAGTTTGGGTCAGTTAATAAACGGGGAACTATCATTTCCCCTGATCCCCAACTGCCCCAAAGTACGAGAAAGCGGGGCCCACATCGTCAGAGGGTAGAGGACGGGGCAAGGACGTGGAAGGGACGTGGGGGGGAAAGACATTTTACAGCCGTCTACCCCCCCACTAACCCAGTTCCAGGGGGCAGAAATCTGGGGACAAATTTTGGCAAAACACAGGGGGTTTGCAAAAAACCCTTTGTCCACCCTCCCAGGCCCCGGCGTGCTCTCGCTGTCCCCGGGAAAGGGGGCCCACACTGCCCAAAAAACTGCCTGCGAGATTCCGGGGTGAAAAAATTTACTGCTAAAAAAGGGGACATCAGGAGGACCAGTGTCCAAAGGGAAAAGGAAACTTGACGGGGAAGGCCCACCTTTTTTAGAGACCTTTCTCAGAAAAAAAACCCCCCAGGATCTCTGAATGGTGAACACTCTACACGCCCACCCACTTGAACCCCTTTTCCCACCCCACGGGTGGGTTTGTGCCTTATACAAGACCCAGCCTTTACATCCCGAAAGCGGGCCTCAGTCCCCTACCTCTCTAAAAGGGCGGGCCTAACTTTCCCCTACACACCCACCCCCCAAAGGGCTGACCACTTCATCATGAGGAGCCAGTCTATCACCCATCCTGCCCGGCCCCAACATTAGGGTTTTTCATTATCAAATTGTTGGAGAGCTAAACACATAGTTTTGTGAAAAACTCGACGTCCCGACAGATAGCGTTTTTAAAAACCTTTTTTGGATGACAGGACCCCCAAAAAAATTTGCAAGAATTTGGTACCCCTCATGGATGAAAAAAGGGGACGGGAAAGGGGCCCAAGGAGGGGTTTTGCTGTGTGCCCCTCAAAAAGTGTTCTTTCCCCAGCACTTGGGATTTGCCCCCCCTACAAAAACTTGAAATGATTTTCTTCAACTCTGAAATAAACAAAAATACCTCTGTACTAGCATGTGCAATGTACAGACCTCATTGGGAAAACATGCAGCCCCCATTAACTTCCTAATGGAAAATATTGCCCTCCCTTCTGCTACAACCAACTGTCAACATATTAAAATTTTTTGTGCCCCTAAACCACCCCTTTTTCCAGAGGGACTTTGTTGACCTTTTTTGCAGTTTTGCCCATGAGAAACTTTGTTGATTTCCTATTTAAAATTTCTCGGGCTCCCCCCTTGACCCATTTGTGAGTGATCGGGCAAAAGGCCCAACCCCTTGGGTAAACCCCCTTGGCTCGTTGGATCGTCTGACCACAAGGCTGTTTTTACGCACTAAAGACCCCAACAGAACGAGGGTGAGGGAGTCCACACGCAAAACCCTGGCTTAAGGGGAAAGGGGAAATTTGGGCCCCCACCCCTTTTTGCTCGGGGGAGCTCCCCACCCCCGCCCGGGAAAATCTCTTCCCCAAAGGGGATTTTTGACAACCAAGTGGAAAAACCCTTTCACTGGACATATCCTTAATCTACAACAAAAACACATTCCTCACTCCCGGGAATATGTGAGGGAAAACCCACAATCAGCCTTTGGGTTTTGGGTTTCGTTGTAGAGGGGGCTGCTACGCTAATTTCAAAGCATGGCGAAGGTTTTAAGAACATTCCCACCACCTATTTAAAAGGAACTTTGGACATGCAACCTGTAGGGATATTGGGGGGATGTTCAAAAGTGGGGCCCTTTCTAAAAGGGAGGTGGGCCTAAAAGAAATTGCATCAGGAGGGTAGGCTCCAAAAAACCCGGTGGTCCCTGGTCAAAGGGCAGGCAAGGTTATCTGCCCGATGAACTTAAATTTCCCCCCTCAAAACGACAGGATGGGGCCCCCTCTACTAGTATCAAGAGAAGGCGAACCCCTTTGCGAAC
>NC_069431.1:12069631-12077131 GCF_026875155.1 Cherax quadricarinatus | reverse complement strand
GTGACGGTACCAGCCTGGTAGCTCTTCTCTGTACCCTCTCCAGTGACGGTACCAGCCTGGTAGCTCTTCTCTGTACCCTCTCCAGTTACGGTACCAGCTTGGTAGCTCTTCTCTGTACCCTCTCCAGTGATGGTACCAGCTTGGTAGCTCTTCTCTGTACCCTCTCCAGTGATGGTACCAGCTTGGAAGCTCTTCTCTTTACCCTCTCCAGTGATGGTACCGGCTTGGTAGCTCTTCTCTGTACCCTCTTCAGCGATGGTACCAGCTTGGTAGCTCTTCTCTGTACCCTCTCCAGTGACGGTACCAGCTCGGTAGCTCTTCTCTGTACCCTCTCCAGCGATTTTACCAGCTTGGTAGCTCTTCTCTGTACCCTCTCCGGTGATGGTACCAGCTTGGTAGCTCTTCTCTGTACCCTCTCCAGTGATGGTACCAGCTTGGTAGCTCTTCTCTGTACCCTCTCCAGCGATTTTACCAGCTTGGTAGCTCTTCTCTGTACCCTCTCCAGTGATGGTATCAGCTTGGTAGCTCTTCTCTGTACCCTTTCCAGTGATGGTATCAGCTTGGTAGCTCTTCTCTGTACCCTCTCCAGTGATGGTACCAGCTTGTTAGCTCTTTTCTGTACCCTCTCCAGTGATTTTACCAGCTTGATAGCTCTTCTCTGTACCCTCTCCAGTGATGGTACCAGCTTGGTAGCTCTTCTCTGTACTCTCTCCAGCGATTTTATCAGCTTGGTAGCTCTTCTCTGTACCCTCTCCAGTTATGGTACCAGCATGGTAGCTCTTCTCTGTACCCTCTCCAGTGATGGTACCAGCTTTGTAGCTCCTCTCTGTACCCTCTCCAGTGATGATACCAGCATGGTAGCTCTTCTCTGTACCCTCTCCAGTGATGGTACCAGCATGTTAGCTCTTCTCTGTACCCTCTCCAGTGATGGTAACAGCTTGGTAGCTCTTCTCTATACCCTCTCCAGTGATGGTAGCAGCATGTTAGCTCTTCTCTGTACCCTCTCCAGTGATGGTACCAGCATTGTAGCTCTTCTCTGTACCCTCTCCAGTGATGGTATCAGCTTGGTAGCTCTTCTCTATACCTTCCCCAGTGATGGTAACAGCTTTGTAGCTCTTCTCTGTACCCTCTCCAGTGATGGTACCAGCTTTGTAGCTCTTCTCTGTACCCTCTCCAGTGATGGTACCAGCTTGGTAGGTCTTCTCTGCACCCTCTCCAGTGATGATGCCAGCATGGTAGCTCTTCTCTGTACCCTCTCCAGTGATGGTTCCAGCTTTGTAGCTCTTCTCTGTACCCTCTCCAGTGATAGTACCAGCTTTGTAGCTCCTCTCTGTACCCTCTCCAGTGATGGTACCAGCTTTGTAGTTTCTCTCTGTACCCTTTCCAGTGATGGTACCAGCTTGGTAGCTCTTCTCTGCACCACTCCAGCAAATCTTCGTATTTTTTGCAAGTCTGAAACCAAAACAAAACGAAGTAAACAAGCTACGGTCTAATAAGTGCGTAGTAGAGGCCGATGATGGAAGAGGGAGAAACAGAGGGAGAGAGAGCACAGAACATGCACAGGAAGCATGTTGTGATAACTCCTGATATGGACTTAAAGGTCACAAGCATCATTACCACTCCCTCAGCCTGTGGAGAATATTCTCCAGTAAAAGAGGGAGTTATCTCTCAGCCCTCAGCCCCTCTGAGCTCCCCTGAGCCCCCCTGAGCCCCCTCCAGCCCCCCTCAGCCCCCCTCAGCTCACCTCATCTCACCTCATCCCACCTCAGCCCATCTCAGCCCACTTCAGCCCACTGAGGGACTTAGCCCTCCCGAAATGGGCTAATTGACTTCTTCTTCCTCGCAAACAGCTTTATTAAAACCACATATATGTACCATAACGTCACGAGGCGCCTTCCTCTCCTTGCTCGAGTTACTGATCAACTATACAACGAGGTTAAACCAGAGTAATTACTCTTTTCTCTATAGCAGGAAAATTAAGGGACAACCTGCGCCCTACTTTGTCTACAATTTTTGACTATTAGGAATTCTAGTCTATAGCTAGATAACAAGAAACCTAACTTCTTATACTATGTACTGTTGCTATGTGTAGTAAGGAGAGATATAAAGCTGAGCTCAGCAGTTCTTTTGTGTGGAGGGTGACTGAGGGCGCTTGGGCAGGGCGACAACTAGGTTAAATTCAGACATGAGACCGTAAGCATGTCACAAATCTCCCGCTGAAAACTAAGAAAATACTGACTTTGTGCGATAAACTCTGAAATACTGTGTATTACTCGCTTTATAATCCCGTGTTTATTAAGGTGTTAAGAACAAAGGGACAAGATGTCACCCTATCATGTAATGTATGACTATATGACTCTCTATCAACGAGTGAGGACATAACTACGCATCTGTAGCAGCCTACTGAAGACAATGATACCGGAGTCACACTTCCACTACCACTAACTAGGGGAAATTGGGTCAGTCACAATACCCTCTCCAGTGACGGTACCAGCTCGGTAACTCTTCTCTGTACCCTCTCCAGCGATTTACCAGCTTGGTAGCTCTTCTCTGTACCCTCTCCAGTGATGGTACCAGCTTGGTAGCTCTTCTCTGTACCCTCTCCAGCGATTTTACCAGGTTGGTAGCTCTTCTCTGTACCCTCTCCAGTGATGGTATCAGCTTGGTAGCTCTTCTCTGTACCCTTTCCAGTGATGGTATCAGCTTGGTAGCTCTTCTCTGTACCCTCTCCAGTGATGGTACCAGCTTGTTAGCTCTTTTCTGTACCCTCTCCAGTGATTTTACCAGCTTGGTAGCTCTTCTCTGTACCCTCTCCAGTGATGGTACCAGCTTGGTATCTCTTCTCTGTACCCTCTCCAGCGATTTTATCAGCTTGGTAGCTCTTCTCTGTACCCTCTCCAGTTATGGTACCAGCATGGTAGCTCTTCTCTGTACCCTCTCCAGTGATGGTACCAGCTTTGTTGCTCTTCTCTGTACCCTCTCCAGTGATGATACCAGCATGGTAGCTCTTCTCTGTACCCTCTCCAGTGATGGTACCAGCATGTTAGCTCTTCTCTGTACCCTCTCCAGTGATGGTACCATCTTGGTAGCTCTTCTCTATACCCTCTCCAGTGATGGTAGCAGCATGTTAGCTCTTCTCTGTACCCTCTCCAGTGATGGTACCAGCATGGTAGCTCTTCTCTGTACCCTCTCCAGTGATGGTATCAGTTTGGTAGCTCTTCTCTATTCCTTCCCCAGTGATGGTACCAGCTTTGTAGCTCTTCACTGTACCCTCTCCAGTGATGGTACCAGCTTTGTAGCTCTTCTCTGTACCCTCTCCAGTGATGGTACCAGCTTGGTAGCTCTTCTCTGCACCCTCTCCAGTAATGATGCCAGCATGGTAGCTCTTCTCTGCCCTCTCCAGTGATGATGCCAGCATGGTGGCTCTTCTCTGTACCCTCTCCAGTGATGGTTCCAGCTTTGTAGCTCTTCTCTGTACCCTCTCCAGTGATGGTACCAGCATGTTAGCTCTTCTCTGTACCCTCTCCAGTGATGGTACCAGCTTGGTAGCTCTTCTCTATACCCTCTCCAGTGATGGTAGCAGCATGTTAGCTCTTCTCTGTACCCTCTCCAGTGATGGTACCAGCATGGTAGCTCTTCTCTGTACCCTCTCCAGTGATGGTACCAGCTTGGTAGCTCTTCTCTGTACCCTCTCCAGTGATGGTACCAGCTTGGTAGCTCTTCTCTGTACCCTCTCCAGCGATTTTACCAGCTTGGTAGCTCTTCTCTGTACCCTCTCCAGTGATGGTATCAGATTGGTAGCTCTTCTCTGTACCCTTTCCAGTGATGGTATCAGCTTGGTAGCTCTTCTCTGTACCCTTTCCAGTGATGGTACCAGCTTGTTAGCTCATTCCTGTACCCTCTCCAGTGATTTTACCAGCTTGGTAGCTCTTCTCTGTACCCTCTGCAGTGATGGTACCAGCTTGGTAGCTCTTCTCTGTACCCTCTCCAGCGATTTTATCAGCTTGGTAGCTCTTCTCTGTACCCTCTCCAGTTATGGTACCAGCATGGTAGCTCTTCTCTGTACCCTCTCCAGTGATGGTACCAGCTTTGTAGCTCTTCTTTGTACCCTCTCCAGTGATGGTACCAGCTTTGTAGCTCTTCTCTGTACCCTCTCCAGTGATGGTATCAGCTAGGCAGCTCTTCTCTGTACCCTCTCCAGTGATGGTACCAGCTTGGTAGCTTTTCGCTGTACCCTCTCCAGTGACGGTACCAGCCTGGTAGCTCTTCTCTGTACCCTCTCCAGTGACGGTACCAGCCTGGTAGCTCTTCTCTGTACCCTCTCCAGTGACGGTACCAGCTTAGTAGCTCTTCTCTGTACCCTCTCCAGTGATGGTACCAGCTTGGTAGCTCTTCTCTGTACCCTCTCCAGTGATGGTACCAGCTTGGTAGCTCTTCTCTTTACCCTCTCCAGTGATGGTACCAGCTTGGTAGCTTTTCTCTGTACCCTCTCCAGTGACGGTACCAGTTCGGTAGCTCTTCTCTGTACCCTCTCCAGCGATTTTACCAGCTTGGTAGCTCTTCTCTGTACCCTCTCCGGTGATGGTACCAGCTTGGTAGCTCTTCTCTGTACCCTCTCCAGTGATGGTACCAGCTTGGTAGCTCTTCTCTGTACCCTCTCCAGCGATTTTACCAGCATGGTAGCTCTTCTCTGTACCCTCTCCAGTGATGGTATCAGCTTGGTAGCTCTTCTCTGTACCCTTTCCAGTGATGGTATCAGCTTGGTAGCTCTTCTCTGTACCCTCTCCAGTGATGGTACCAGCTTGTTAGCTCTTTTCTGTACCCTCTCCAGTGATTTTACCAGCTTGATAGCTTTTCTCTGTACCCTCTCCAGTGATGGTACCAGCTTGGTAGCTCTTCTCTGTACTCTCTCCAGCGATTTTCTCAGCTTGGTAGCTCTTCTCTGTACCCTCTCCAGTTATGGTACCAGCATGGTAGCTCTTCTCTGTACCCTCTCCAGTGATGGTACCAGCTTTGTAGCTCCTCTCTGTACCCTCTCCAGTGATGATACCAGCATGGTAGCTCTTCTCTGTACCCTCTCCAGTGATGGTACCAGCATGTTAGCTCTTCTCTGTACCCTCACCAGTGATGGTACCAGCTTGGTAGCTCTTCTCTATACCCTCTCCAGTGATGGTAGCAGCATGTTAGCTCTTCTCTGTACCCTCTCCAGTGATGGTACCAGCATTGTAGCTCTTCTCTGTACCCTCTCCAGTGATGGTATCAGCTTGGTAGCTCTTCTCTATACCTTCCCCAGTGATGGTAGCAGCTTTGTAGCTCTTCTCTGTACCCTCTCCAGTGATGGTACCAGCTTTGTAGCTCTTCTCTGTACCCTCTCCAGTGATGGTACCAGCTTGGTAGGTCTTCTCTGCACCCTCTCCAGTGATGATGCCAGCATGGTAGCTCTTCTCTGTACCCTCTCCAGTGATGGTTCCAGCTTTGTAGCTCTTCTCTGTACCCTCTCCAGTGATAGTACCAGCTTTGTAGCTCCTCTCTGTACCCTCTCCAGTGATGGTACCAGCTTTGTAGTTTCTCTCTGTACCCTTTCCAGTGATGGTACCAGCTTGGTAGCTCTTCTCTGCACCACTCCAGCAAATCTTCGTATTTTTTGCAAGTCTGAAACCAAAACAAAACGAAGTAAACCAGCTACGGTCTAATAAGTGCGTAGTAGAGGCCGATGATGGAAGAGGGAGAAAGAGAGGGAGAGAGAGCACAGAACATGCACAGGAAGCATGTTGTGATAACTCCTGATATGGACTTAAAGGTCACAAGCATCATTACCATTCCCTCAGCCTGTGGAGAATATTCTCCAGTAAAAGAGGGAGTTATCTCTCAGCCCTCAGCCCCTCTGATCTCCCCTGAGCCCCCCTGAGCCCCCTTCAGCCCCCCTCAGCCCCCCTCAGCTCACCTCATCTCACCTCATCCCACCTCAGCCCATCCAGCCCACTTCAGCCCACTGAGGGACTTAGCCCTCCCGAAATGGGCTAATTGACTTCTTCTTCCTCGCAAACAGCTTTATTAAAACCACGTATATGTACCTTAACGTCACGAGGCGCCTTCCTCTCCTTACTCGAGTTAGTGATCAACTATACAACGAGGTTAAACCAGAGTAATTACTCTTTTCTCTATAGCAGGAAAATTAAGGGACAACCTGCGCCCCACTTTGTCTACAAGTTTTGACTATTAGGAATTCTAGTCTATAGCTAGATAACAAGAAACCTAACTTCTTATACTATGTACTGTTGCTATGTGTAGTAAGGAAGAGATATAAAGCTGAGCTCAGCAGTTCTTTTGTGTGGAGGGTGACTGAGGGCGCTTGGGCAGGGCGACAACTAGGATAAATTCAGACAGGAGACCGTAAGCATGTCACAAATCTCCCGCTGAAAACTAAGAAAATACTGACTTTGTGCGATAAACTCTGAAATACTGTGTATTACTCGCTTTTTAATCCCAGGTTTATTAAGGTGTTAAGAACATAGGGACAAGATGTCACCCTATCATGTAATGTATGACCATGTGACTCTCTATCAACGAGTGAGGACATAACTACGCATCTGTAGCAGCCTACTGAAGACAATGATACCGGAGTCACACTTCCACTACCACTAACTAGGGGAAATTGGGTCAGTCACAATACCGTCTCCAGTGATGGTACCAGCTCGGTAGCTCTTCTCTGTACCCTCTCCAGCGATTTTATCAGCTTGGTAGCTCTTCTCTGTACCCTCTCCAGTTATGGTACCAGCATGGTAGCTCTTCTCCGTACCCTCTCCAGTGATGGTACCAGCTTTGTAGCTCTTCTCTGTACCCTCTCCCGTGATGATACCAGCATGGTAGCTCTTCTCTGTACCCTCTCCAGTGATGGTACCAGCATGTTAGCTCTTCTCTGTACCCTCTCCAGTGATGGTAACAGCTTGGTAGCTCTTCTCTATACCCTCTCCAGTGATGGTAGCAGCATGTTAGCTCTTCTCTGTACCCTCTCCAGTGATGGTATCAGCTTCGTAGCTCTTCTCTATACCTTCCCCAGTGATGGTACCAGCTTTGTAGCTCTTCTCTGTACCCTCTCCAGTGATGGTACCAGCTTTGTAGCTCTTCTCTGTACCCTCTCCAGTGATGGTACCAGCTTGGTAGCTCTTCTCTGCACCCTCTCCAGTGATGATGCCAGCATGGTAGCTCTTCTCTGCCCTCTCCAGTGACGATGCCAGCATGATAGCTCTTCTCTGTACCCTCTCCAGTGATGGTTCCAGCTTTGTAGCTCTTCTCTGTACCCTCTCCAGTGATAGTACCAGCTTTGTAGCTCCTCTCTGTAACCTCTCCAGTGATGGTACCAGCTTTGTAGTTTCTCTCTGTACCCTCTCCAGTGATGGTACCAGCTTGGTAGCTCTTCTCTGCACCACTCCAGCAAATCTTCGTATTTTTTGCAAGTCTGAAACCAAAACAAAACGAATTAAACAAGCTACGGTCTAA
>NC_069431.1:12062131-12067131 GCF_026875155.1 Cherax quadricarinatus | reverse complement strand
CACAGACAGAGAGATAGTGAGATAGTGAGAGAGAGAGAGAGAGAGAGAGAGAGAGAGAGGGAGAGAGAAAGATAGTGAGAGTCAGTTACGACTATATTCTTTACTTTTCAATAGTTCTTCGTGTCTAAGTGTGTCATACTTATTCAATATATTATAAGACTCCAGAACATTTACTTTGGGTCTCTCTTATCTAAGACACGAAAAGTTGAGTGTTCTGAATATTTCTTTATAAGGTTTGTTTCTGAGTGATGGTACCAGCTTGGTAACTCTTCTCTGTACCCTCTCCAGTGATGGTACCAGCTTGGTAACTCTTCTCTGTACCCTCTCCAGTGATGGTACCAGCTTGGTAACTCTTCTCTGTACCCTCTCCAGTGATGGTACCAGCTTGGTAGCTCTTCTCTGTACCCTCTCCAGTGATGGTATCTGCTTGGTAACTCTTCTCTACCCTCTCCAGTGATGGTACCAGCTTGGTAACTCTTCTCTGTACCCTCTCCAGTGATGGTACCAGCTTGGTAACTCTTCTCTGTACCCTCTCCAGTGATGGTACCAGCTTGGTAACTCTTCTCTGTACCCTCTCCAGTGATGGTACCAGCTTGGTAGCTCTTCTCTGTACCCTCTCCAGTGATGGTATCAGCTTGGTAACTCTTCTCTACCCTCTCCAGTGATGGTACCAGCTTGGTAACTCTTCTCTGTACCCTCTCCAGTGATGGTACCAGCTTGGTAACTCTTCTCTGTACCCTCTCCAGTGGTGGTACCAGCTTGGTAACTCTTCTCTGTACCCTCTCCAGTGATGGTACCAGCTTGGTAACTCTTCTCTGTACCCTCTCCAGTGATGGTAACCAGCTTGGTAACTCTTCTCTGTACCCTCTCCAGTGATGGTACCAGCTTGGTAACTCTTCTCTGTACCCTCTCCAGTAATGGTACCAGCTTGGTAACTCTTCTCTGTACCCTCTCCAGTGATGGTACCAGTTTGGTAGCTCTTCACTGTACCCTCTCCAGTGATGGTACCAGTTTGGTAGCTCTTCACTGTACCCTCTCCAGTGATGGTACCAGTTTGGTAGCTCTTCACTGTACCCTCTCCAGTGATGGTACCAGCTTGGTAACTCTTCTCTGTACCCTCTCCAGTGATGGTACCAGCTTGGTAACTCTTCTCTGTACCCTCTCCAGTGATGGTACCAGCTTAGTAACTCTTCTCTGTACCCTCTCCAGTGATGGTACCAGCTTGGTAACTCTTCTCTGTACCCTCTCCAGTGATGGTACCAGCTTGGTAACTCTTCTCTGTACCCTCTCCAGTGATGGTACCAGCTTGGTAGCTCTTCTCTGTACCCTCTCCAGTGATGGTACCAGCTTGGTAACTCTTCTCTGTACCCTCTCCAGTGATGGTACCAGCTTGGTAACTATTCTCTGTACCCTCTCCAGTGATGGTACCAGCTTGGTAACTTTTCTCTGTACCCTCTCCAGTGATGGTACCAGCTTGGTAACTCTTCTCTGTACCCTCTCCAGTGATGGTACCAGCTTGGTAACTCTTCTCTGTACCCTCTCCAGTGATGGTACCAGCTTGGTAGCTCTTCTCTGTACCCTCTCCAGTGATGGTACCAGCTTGGTAACTCTTCTCTGTACCCTCTACAGTGATGGTACCAGCTTGGTAGCTCTTCTCTGTACCCTCTCCAGTGATGGTACCAGCATGGTAGCTCTTCTCTGTACCCTCTCCAGTGATGGTACCAGCTTGGTAACTCTTCTCTGTACCCTCTCCAGTGATGGTACCAGCTTGGTAGCTCTTCTCTGTACCCTCTCCAGTGATGGTACCAGCTTGGTAGCTCTTCTCTGTACCCTCTCCAGTGATGGTACCAGCTTGGGAACTCTTCTCTGTACGCTCTCCAGTGATGGTACCAGCTTGGTAACTCTTCTCTGTACCCTCTCCAGTGATGGTACCAGCTTGGTAGCTCTTCTCTGTACCCTCTCCAGTGATGGTACCAGCTTGGTAGCTCTTCTCTGTACCCTCTCCAGTGATGGTACCAGCTGGGTAGCTCTTCTCTGTACCCTCTCCAGTGATGGTACAAGCTTGGTAGCTCTTCTCTGTACCCTCTCCAGTGATGGTACCGGCTTGGTAGCTCTTCTCTGTACCCTCTCCAGTGATGGTACCAGCCTGGTAGCTCTTCTCTGTACCCTCTCCAGTGATGGTACCGGCTTGGTAGCTCTTCTCTGTACCCTCTCCAGTGATGGTACCAGCTTGGTAGCTCTTCTCTGTACCCTCTGCAGTGATGGTACCAGCTTGGTAGCTCTTCTCTGTACCCTTTCCATTGATGGTACCAGCTTGGTAGCTCTTCTCTGTACCCTCTGCAGTGATGGTACCAGCTTGGTAGCTCTTCTCTGTACCCTTTCCATTGATGGTACCAGCTTGGTAGCTCTTCTCTGTACCCTCTGCAGTGATGGTACCAGCTTGGTAGTCTTTCTCTGTACCCTTTCCATTGATGGTACCAGCTTGGTAGCTCTTCTCTGTACCCTCTGCCAGTGATGGTACCAGCTTGGTAGCTCTTCTCTGTACCCTTTCCATTGATGGTACCAGCTTGGTAGCTCTTCTCTGTACCCTCTGCAGTGATGGTACCAGCTTGGTAGCTCTTCTCTGTACCCTCTGCAGTGATGGTACCAGCTTGGTAGCTCTTCTCTGTACCCTTTCCATTGATGGTACCAGCTTGGTAGCTCTTCTCTGTACCCTCTCCATTGATGGTACCAGCTTGGTAGCTCTTCTCTGTACCCTCTCCATTGATGGTACCAGCTTGGTAGCTCTTCTGTGTACCCTCTCCAGTGATGGTACCAGCTTGGTAGCTCTTCTCTGTACCCTCGGCAGTGATGGTACCAGCTTGGTAGCTCTTCTCTGTACCCTTTCCATTGATGGTACCAGCTTGGTAGCTCTTCTCTGTACCCTCTGCAGTGATGGTACCAGCTTGGTAGCTCTTCTCTGTACCCTTTCTATTGATGGTACCAGCTTGGTAGCTCTTCTCTGTACCCTCTGCAGTGATGGTACCAGCTTGGTAGCTCTTCTCTGTACCCTTTCCATTGATGGTACCAGCTTGGTAGCACTTCTCTGTACCCTCTGCAGTGATGGTACCAGCTTGGTAGCTCTTCTCTGTACCCTTTCCATTGATGGTACCAGCTTGGTAGCTCTTCTCTGTACCCTCTCTAGTGATGGTACCAGCTTGGTAGCTCTTCTATGTACCCTCTCCAGTGATGGTACCAGCTTTGTAGTTTCTCTCTGTACCCTCTCCAGTGATGGTAGCAGCTTGGTAGCTCTTCTCTGCACCACTCCAGCAAATCTTCGTATTTTTTGTAAGTCTGAGACCAAAACAAAACGAAGTAAACAAGCTACGGTCTAATAAGTGCGTAGTAGAGGCCGATGATGGAAGAGGGAGAAGGAGAGGGAGAGAGAGCACAGAACATGCACAGGAAGCATGTTGTGATAACTCCTGATATGGACTTAAAGGTCACAAGCATCATTACCACTCCCTCAGCCTGTGGAGAATATTCTCCAGTAAAAGAGGGAGTTATCTCTCAGCCCTCAGCCTTTCTGAGCTCCCCTGAGCCCCCCTGAGCCCCCTTCAGCCCCCTCAGCCCCCTCAGCTCACCTCATCTCACCTCAGCCCACCTCAGCCCACTTCAGCCCACTGAGGGACTTAGCCCTCCCGAAATGGGCTAATGGACTTTTTCTTCCTCGCAAACAGCTTTATTAGAACCTCATATATGTACCATAACGCCACGAGGCGCCTTCCTCTCCTTGCTCGAGTTCCTGATCAACTATACAACGAGGTTAAACCAGAGTAATTACTCTTTTCTCCATAGGAAAATTAAGGGACAACCTGCGCCTCACTTTGTCTACAAGTTGGGATTATTAGGAATTCTAGTCTATAGCTAGATAACAAGTAACCTAACTTCTTATACTATGTACTGTTGCTATGTGTAGTAAGGAAGAGATATAAAGCTGATCTCAGCAGTTCTTTTGTGTGGAGGGTGACTGAGGTCGCTTGGGCAGGGCGACAACTAGGTTGAATTCAGACATGAAACCGTAAGCACGTCACAAATCTCCCGCTGAAAACTAAGAAAATACTGACTTTGTGCGATAAACTCTGAAATACTGTGTATTAGTCCCTTTATAATCCCGTATTCATTAAGGTGTTATGAACAAAGGGACAAAATGTCACCCTATCACGTAACGTATGACCATGTGAATCTCTATCAACAAGTGAGGACATAACTACGCTGACATGACTCAAGAAATCGTAATGACACGATTGCAAATAAACCATACCCCCGGCCGGGATTGAACCCGCGGTCATAGAGTCTCAAAACTCCAGCCGGTCTAGTGGCTAACGCGACGGGCTGGAGTTTTGAGACTCTATGACCGCGGGTTCAATCCCGGCCGGGGGTATGGTTTATTTGCAATCGTGTCATTACGATTTCTTGAGTCATGTTGACGGCAGTGAAGGGACTTGAGCTAGAGTTCGTCACGGCCACGCTAGCTGGAGATTCGTCTGTAAAAACTTGCATTTGTGGTCACAGAGGTGCCTGTGCTAACTTTCCTATGGTGTAGAAATATACCTAGTTGGATGAATCTTATTGTGGCTAGCTGGTCTAGTGGCTAACGCGACGGGCTGGAGTTTTGAGACTCTATGACCGCGGGTTCAATCCCGGCCGGGGGTATGGTTTACATAACTACGCATCTGTAGCAGCCTACTGAAGACAATGATACCGGGGTCACAATTTCCCTACCACAAACTAGGGGAAATTGGGTCAGTCACAATACCCAGGTAAGTCCAGTTACCCACGGCTAATTACTTCAGACGCAGGTAATAGGTAGGGGCGAGATTTGACTGGAATTACAAATAGATCCCGTGATGTGTGGGTGATTTCACCCAAAACAAGTATTACTACGCATTTCAGATGATAGTGAAATGCTGAGATATACGCTCCTTTGGGGCAAATTCTATAATAAACTTGTTAATTCA
>NC_069431.1:12027131-12057131 GCF_026875155.1 Cherax quadricarinatus | reverse complement strand
TCACCAGCATAGTGGCAGTCTGTCACCAGCATAGTGGCAGTCTGTCACCAGCATAGTGACAGTCTGTCACCAGCATAGTGGCAGTCTGTCACCAGCATAGTGGCAGTCTGTCACCAGCATAGTGGCAGTCTGTCACTAGCATAGTGGCAGTCTGTCACCAGCATAGTGGCAGTCTGTCACCAGCATAGTGGCAGTCTGTCACTAGCATAGTGGCAGTCTGTCACTAGCATAGTGGCAGTCTGTCACTAGCATAGTGGCAGTCTGTCACCAGCATAGTGACAGTCTGTCACCAGCATAGTGGCAGTCTGTCATTTCACGAACAGTTTATTCTATCAGATAACTGAAAAGTCTGATCGCTCAATCAGATTATTGTCAGCACTGCTCATTCTGCCAGATAATCGATAAGATGTAAATAAAAAGATAGTAAGTCTAAATTATTAATAATAATTAATAATAATTATTATAATTATTAATAATAATTATTAATAATAATTATTAATAATAATCTGAGATACTTTAGAATTACATTTATAAACAAAATGGAATTGAACGAAGTATTAGCGAATGTAAACAGATTTAGAATTAGAAAGAATTTGAGAGAATACTGGGGAAAATAATTAAGGGGGTATATTATAGAATATAATTAGAGTACTAGTAAATATAATTACACAAATTACTAGAAAAAGAGTAGATAGAGGAAATGTATTTGAATAACATAATCTAGAGACAAATAATTTGATAAGACTAATGGTTTAAGGAATTTTATTGGTGAAACGTATCGCCCACAAGGGACTTCATTAATTGATAGTGTTTGGTGAGCGAAACTATCCTCTCAGTAAAATGCCATAAACCACGTATTACGTTTTATTAAAACTAAAGCAAGAGAGAGAGAGAGAGAGAGAGAGAGAGAGAGAGAGAGAGAGAGAGAACGGGAAGACCGAGGTATCACCGAGCCATTATAAAGGATTAGAAGAAAAGAAGAAAAAAATGCCGCACAAACAAAGTCAGGCGTTCCCATTACTCTCGTTAATAAGAAGTTGCGTAAGTTTTCGCAAAAGAGTTTCAAAAATACGCGATCTTTGTGTAAGATCGTCATTAGTGTCTCGTGAGACGCTGACGACACACACCCCATTTTAAATCATTCTATTTCAACCAACAAGACTTAATTAAGAAAAGAAATCTTTCAGGTCCAGAAATTACTAATGTATATATATATATGTCGTGCCGAATAGGCAGAACTTGCGATCTTGGCTTAAATAGCAACGTTCATCTTGCCATATAGGACAAGTGAAAATTTGTGTATGCAATAATTTCGCCAAAATCATTCTGAACCTAACGAAAAATATATATTTCACTGTGTTTGTTTAGTATTAAATTATTGTAAGAAAATCTAAAATATATTTAGTTGGGTTAGGCTAAAATAAATTGCGCTTCTTATAATAAGGTTAGGTAAGTTTTCTAAGTTCCTTTTGGTGCAAAATTATAAATTTTTACATCAACATTAATGAAAAAAATATATCTTTAAACGTATAAGAGAAAATTTAGGAAGGACTCAATTTTAAACGAGTTCTTGCTAATTGACCAGTTTTACATATTCGGCACGACATATATATATATATATATATATATATATATATATATATATATATATATATATATATATATATATATATATATATATATATATATATATTATAACTATGCAGGAATGAGCAGTTTTGGATTTTTTTTTGTTTTGCTTCCATTGTTAAATACTTGACGATATCCAATTTGCAACTTCGATGGATACGCTAGTTAACAATGTATTTTTGTTTTCAACTTGCAACGGTCATACAGGACACAATAACTGAACAATGAGAACAGGACTGCAGCAGAATGGCTTGCACAAGAACTACACAATAACATGTAATATAGGATAACTGCACGCTAACACGTAGATGAGGATAGCAGCACATTACCATACAGAATAGGATAGCAGCATACTGCAGATGCTCAAAAGATTATTCATTGAAATACTCTTTCTTCTGCAGATCTTCATTCCAACTTTGCCAACTCCTGAAGGACAGGAGGTCCCTGCCACACCCCCCGGCCGCTTTGTCCTGAATATGCAGGGTGTGACCGAGGAGGACTCCCCTGGTGTGCTGACCATAGGCACGGAGGTGCCCTGGAGACTGGCAGGACCTGCAGAAGGCAGTGGGTCGTCAGAGGCGCCCTATGGCACCTGGAGATCACCTGTGACCAGCAGCGTCGTCATGACGCCCAGGGATGTTGTCGTGGAGCCTCCGCAAGTTGATCCTGTCACAGGTAAATGTGTTGTGATGCTTGTAGCGTCAGTGGGTAGCGAGAGATTAGATGGGGTGAGTAGCGAGAGATTAAGAAGGGTGGGTAGCCATAGATTAGGTGGGTTGGGTAACGAGAGATTAGAGGAGTGTTGGGAATTGTGGAGGAGGAGAGTGTGGGTAATGAGTGGAATGAGTAATTAAGGGAACGAGGAATTAGGAAGAAGGGTCAAGGAATTTAGGTAAGAAGAAAAGAGGAGGATAGAGGGATGAACGGCCTGAGCTTGCTACCATCTGCAGCTCATAAGACTGCCATCCCCACGAGCCTCTTTGGGGCGGGGCAGATGGTAGACCAGAGGCCTGGCTTCTTCCTACGAGCCCCGTGTGGGCGGGGAATGTGGCTAGGCCTGGGGACAGTTGGTCCCAAAGATGAGGAGGTACTTGTACCTCCTCATCGAGGGTGAGTGTATTTATTACCTCTTTAATGAGTGGGTGATGGAAGGAGGGATGGAAGGAAGGATGGAGGGGAAGGAAATGAATAAATGATAGAGGGAGGGATCGAAGGATGAAAGGGAAGGATTTAAAGATGGGGTGAATGAGGTAGTAGGAAGAGGTAACTGGTGTCTGGCAAGTGTGATGGAGGTGTGTGAGGGAGTTGGGTGTTGAAAGAGTGGTGGAAGTAGCGGCCCTCAGTGGTACTCTTTTGTGGGCATGTGGCATCCTCAGGGTACCAGTGCCAGGTACTGGTGTCAGGGATCGGGGTAGAGGGGCACGATGTGCCTGCGTGAAGGCGGCCTTTGTCCACCCTATCACCCCTGCACCTACAACTCTGGCACCTACCACCCTGGCACCTACCACCCTGGCATCTACCACTCTTGCCAGACCTGATACCAGATTTAAAGGTCTGTTCTCTCTGCAGTCCGGTCTAAAACCAGGTTTCACTCTTAACCTGGTCAAGCAAACTTTTTGTACTAGCACACCGCAGGCTCACACATTCATCATACCCCGACTGATTCGACACTTACCAGAAGGATGTTTTCTAAGACCCCGAGCGTCCGGGTTCGATTCCCGGCGAGGGTAGGAACATTGGGTGTATACCAATAGTATTGTGCTGTACTTGGTGGTGAATATGGTGCGAGGCGTGTACAAGTGTACACGCCCCGCACCATATTCACCACCATATTCACCACCATATTCACCACCATATTCACCACCATGTTCACCACCATATTCACCACCATATTCACCACACGTCAAGATAGACAAGTGGCTTTGACAAATGCTAGCACACACACACACACACACACACCTGTCATTCCTGACACTAACACAGATTTATAAACAAAGGTCTAAATAACACAGGCTTAAATAATACAGTTTTAAATAACAAAAGGTTTCAATATCATAGATTTCAATACCACAGGTTTACCGCTGCATTTGTTTTAATCCGTCATCATCACAGGCTACGTGTTGTGGTGTGCCGAGCTGAGTTTAGAAGGCAAGAAGAACGCAGTGTTCCACTTCAACCCAGGTCAGTCTCCAGACTCACTTCCTGAAGCTTCAAGACATCCAGCTGCATGATTTCTAACGCTTTGGAATTTATCTTAGACCTGCCTAGTATGGGCCAGTAGACCTCCTGCAGTGTTCCTCCTTTCACAAATTCTTATCTGTAAAATAAACTGAAGGTAAGTCGTGAAGACCGAAGGTAACTGAATAAACAAATGAATGGACGGGGATTCGAACTGCGGTTCTGTAAAACACTCTTCAGAATAGATGTATTTCTTTTCGTTATGTGGTCGTAATTATTCTCTAAAAATATTTAGTATTAAAAATTAATCCATATATTTTTTTTACTGACGTTCAAAATTCGTATTTCCTTATTCATTAATTGATTAAAACCCATCTTTTATTATTTAATAATGTGTGAGAATTTTTATTTTGATTTTTATTATTAAGTTTTCGAAATTAATGTGTAGTAATACAAAGTATTACAAATATCTAAAATTATACCATCTGTTACAATCATACCCACTAATACCATCTGTTACAATCATACCCACTAATACCATCTGTTACAATCATACCCACTAATACCATCTGTTACAATCATACCCACTAATACCATCTGTTACAATCATACCCACTAATACCATCTGTTACAATCATACCCACTAATACCATCTGTTACAATCATACCCACTAATACCATCTGTTATAATCATACCCACTAATACCATCTGTTATAATCATACCCACTAATATTCCATCTGTTATAATCATACCACTAAAAACCATCCTGTTATAATCATACCCTATACCATCCTGTTACAATCATACCCATAATACCACTGTTACAATCATACCCAACTTAAACCATCTGTTATAATCATACCACTAATACCATCTGTTACAAATCATACCCTAAACCATCTGTTATAATCTACCACTAATACCATCTGTTACAATCATACCCAGTAATACCATCTGTTACAATCATACCCAGTAATACCATCTGTTACAATCATACCCACTAATACCATCTGTTACAAACATACCTGGTAATACCCAGTAACACCACCTGTTAAAAACATACCCGGTAACACTACCTGTTAAAAGCATACCCGGTATCACCACCTGTTACAAACATACCCGGTAACACCACCTGTTAAAAACATACCCGGTAACACCACCTGTTACAAACATACCCGGTAACACCACCTGTTACAGACATACCGGGTAACACCAGCTGTTACAAACGTACCCGGTAACACCACCTGTTACAGACATACCGGGTAACACCAGCTGTTACAAACATACCCGGTAACACCTCCTGTTAAAGACATACCCGGTAACACCACCTGTTACAAACATACCCGGTAACACCACCTGTTACAGACATACCTGGTAACACCACCTGTTACAAACATACCCGGTAACACCACCTGTACAGACATACCCGGTAACACCACCTGTTACAGACATACCCGGTATACCACCTGGTACAGACATACCGGTAACCAGCTGTTACAGACATACCGGGTAACACCATCTGTTACAAACATACCGGGTAACACCACCTGTTACAAACATACCGGGTAACACCAGCTGTTACAGACATACCGGGTAACACCACCTGTTAAAAACATACCCGGTAACACCATCTGTTACAGACATACCGGGTAACACCACCTGTTACAAACATACCCGGTAACACCACCTGTTACAGACATACCGGGTAACACCACCTGTTACAAACATACCTGGTAACACCACCTGTTACAGACATACCGGGTAACACCACCTGTTACAGACATACCGGGTAACACCACCTGTTACAAACATACTGGGTAACACCACCTGTTACAAATATACCGGGTAACACCAGCTGTTACAGACACACCGGGTAACTCCAGCTGTTACAAACATACCGGGTAACACCAGCTGTTACAGACACACCGGGTAACACCAGCTGTTACAAGCATACCGGGTAACACCAGCTGTTACAGACATACCGGGTAACACCACCTGTTACAAACATACCCGGTAACACCAGCTGTTACAGACATACCGGGCAACACCAGCTGTTACAAACATACCGGGTAACACCACCTGTTACAGACACACCGGGTAACACCAGCTGTTACAAACATACCGGGTAACACCAGCTGTTACAGACATACCGGGTAACACTAGCTGTTACAAACATACCGGGTAACACCACCTGTTACAGACATACCGGGTAACACCACCTGTTACAGACATACCGGGTAACACCACCTGTTACAGACATACCGGGTAACACCAGCTGTTACAAACACACCGGGTAACACCAGCTGTTACAGACACACCGGGTAACACCAGCTGTTACAGACAACACGGGTAACACCACTGTTACAGACACACCGGGTAACACCAGCTGTTACAGACACACCGGGTAACACCAGCTGTTACAGACACACCGGGTAACATCACCTGTTACAGATACACCGGGTAACACCAGCTGTTACAGACACACCGGGTAACACCAGCTGTTACAGACACACCGGGTAACACCACCTGTTACAGATACACGGGTAACACCAGCTGTTACAGACACACCGGGTAACACCACCTGTTACAGATACACCGGGTAACACCACCTGTTACAGATACACCGGGTAACACCAGCTGTTACAGATACACCGGGTAACACCAGCTGTTACAGATACACCGGGTAACACCAGCTGTTACAGACACACCGGGTAACACCACCTGTTACAGATACACCGGGTAACACCAGCTGTTACAGACACACCGGGTAACACCACCTGTTACAGATACACCGGGTAACACCAGCTGTTACAGACACACCGGGTAACACCACCTGTTACAGATACACCGGGTAACAACAGCGATTACATGACACTCCGGGTAACACCATCTGTTAAGATACACCGGGTAACACCAGCTGTTACAGACACACCGGGTAACACCACCTGTTACAGATACACCGGGTAACACCAGCTGTTACAGACACACCGGGTAACACCAGCTGTTACAGACACCGGTTAACACACAGCTGTTATCATAACACACCGGGTAACACCAGCTGTTACAGACACAGGTAACACCCAGCTGTTACAGACACACGAGTAACACACCTGTTACAGACACACCGGGTAACCACAAACTGTTACAATCATAGCCGACAATTCCACATGTTCTGAACTCAGGTGTTACTAGTAAAAAAAAAGTATTTCTGAAATTAGTTATACAGAATACACCCATTCATGTCATCATTCATGTCATCATTCATGTCATCATTCATGTCATCATTCATGTCATCATTCATGTCATCATTCATGTCATCATTCATGTCATCATTCATGTCATCATTCATGTCATCATTCATGTCATCATTCGCCTGATCATTTGCCTCATCATTCGCCTCATCATTCATCTCATAATAAATCTTTAGAAAATAAATTCAATTCACAATTATCAATTATTATCAACCCATCAATGCACGCCTCATTCAGTCATATGAATTTTTTGATAATAGATATTTGACATTTTGCAGTCTGATAATCTGTATATATAATTATGCATCCAAATTTGCCATAAATTAGAACGTGAATATGTGAAGTTGTCTGAATATTGTTTTCTCCTATCACCTTCTATATTTTATATTCTGTGGATACTTTATTTAAAGACAAAATACAATGACAATAATACAATAGGGAGTAGAGCAACACAGATAACATCTCAGAGCTACATCTCGAATACTTCGTCCAGCTCCCCGGCGGTGGGCCGCGTGCCCAGAATGCTGCAGGCGTTTCCCCTCTGGATTGCAACACTGAGTCTCTGAAAGGGAAGCTGGCCACCCTGTAGTTCTTGGTTTCGATTATGGGTTTTCCACCCAGCTCTTTGAGGAACTTTAGAGCACACTTGCCCCATGCTCCATGGGTCTCTGACCCTATTGAGATGAAGTTATAGCAAGGGGGAAGGTCTTCATATTTGCGGGTCTTCTGGGTCTCCTTGTGACTGACAGCTTCACCCTCTTCAGCTACGGAGTATGGCAAGTAGGTGTCTGCCACTGTGGCGGCACAGGTGTAGTCCCAGGCAATCTGCTTTCCATCCTTCCAGGGTAGCATAGTGGCTCCATCAGGAAGCTTTTGACTTCCGTCTAACCTCTGCACTTGGGGTTCCCGTTGGGCCGGGCAACGGGCTGCAGCGAGGCTTCTCTTTATGATGTCGTTGACTTCCTCATGTCTAGCATACTTCCCTTCTGATGTGTAACACGCAAGACCATGAAGTCCGAGGTGATCAGCCGTCGCACTGCCACAAATGCACCTATGCTCGGTGAGGATGGAGGCGGCTAGGCGACGAGCAACACTAATCCGAATGGCCTGTGGGTCGAGTCGGGTGCCCAGAGAGGAACTGAGAACAGTCAAAAGGAAATCTCCTGAGTGTGGTGCCTTCACCACCAGGAGAGGAGCTGTGTCCTTTCCTGAAGCGTTGGTGAGCATTATGTCGGCGATTTTTTCCATGAACGGTTTGTCCCAGTGGGAGTGTTTGTGCTCTTAGGGAGGAGCTGTACGTGTTCTTCAAACAAACAAACAAGAACAGTCACACAAGAACAGTCACATAAGGTAATTGCTGATGATGATGGTGTAATTGTTTTTGTTAATAATGAAATAAATCAGGAGGAAAGAGAATGAAAACAATAAATTACTAGGAGAGAGTGAGTGAAGAGAGGAGAGAGAGAGAGAGAGAGAGAGAGAGAGAGAGAGAGAGCAAGTGAGCAATTTCCAGTAATAACAGGAGATCTTTCTTCTTGACTCAACTTGTCTTAGTTTACCGAAGACAGTTCTCAGTTGCTGGTGGGAACCCACGTGTTCCTCTTGCCTCTTCTGAGTGGATATACAGCTGTATTCTTGGCGTCTAGATACTGTCCAGTGTTTTATTTGTTTGTAGGAACTGGGCCAATGCTTTCCCTTCTTTCCTCCCTCCTCGTAACGTACTTTTCTGGTCGGGAAACCTTCCATTAAGCGATATTTCTAATATAAGTAACTGAGGATATAATGGTGAAGCCAAAGGTTCTCTTCCCACTCCCCTCCCACTCGGCAACACAGCTGGTAAGGAAGAAAATGGGTAGTGGGGAAAAAAATAAATGAACATGAATAGCGAAAAAGGTTTAATGGGAACAAGGCTGTATTAACATTTTGCCTTTAAGCTTCCTAGGTTGTATTCAGAGGCAGCCAAAAAAAAACGTGAAATGCAAATACAATCCTTTCTCATTAGAGTGTTTGTTAGTCTAGAATTTGTCAGATCAACAGGATTTTTTTTTTTTTTTGCACCCAGCACCAACCATGCCATATTGAACACCGTACGAGACCTCTTTTTTTATATATAAATAATTAAACAAATAAAAATATAAGGAAATATTTTACTGTGTGGGCCTGAGGAAAGTCGACAAATATTTTTTTTTACAAGATGTAATTAAACAAATGAAAGTTGCTAATTAATTATTCACGTGATTATTTTTGAGAGACATGAGTGATAAGGTGATGTTGCAAAAGGTTAGTGTTGTGCAGTGTTCCTCGAGTCGTGTTATGGAAACAGAATATCCGATGAGTGGAACAATCTGCCTAGTTATTGGTGTTAAAACCTTGGCTAGCTTCAAATATAGGTTAGATGAATACATGTTGAAGATTAAGACACATGTGCAACAGTAGGCGTCTTCAGTCAGATACAAAGGTAGCAGTAGATGATGTAATCAGTCCATCAGCCTTGGAGAAAAAGTATTTGAAGTGGTCAGTCCTTCAGCCTGGAGAAGAGTTCAGCTCCATGGAGCTGAACGGCTTGACAAAGCCATAATGGCTTTGCCAAGTCGTTCAAAACAATAAAAGTTCATATTCATGTAGGTTTGCCAGGACGGGTCCTGGCCCGGGTCTTCTCCATGTGGTGACCCGCCAGTGACTCCCGAAGGAGTGTCGGAGTGCAAGTGATGTACCGTTTACAGCCCTATGGCGGAGGCAGCCCTATGACAAGGACACGGTGACGCTTTCAACTCCAACTGAGCCATTCCTGGCACTCAGGCTGCAGCCCGAATGCCAGAACCACTCAGGAGATTGAAGTGTGTTGACCACCTGACGTCGACAGAAGTGTGTGATATGAAGAAAGGACACAGTATATATAGGTACTTGGTCGTGAGGTACAAATCATAATATAAGCATTGTAGGTAGTAATAGTAGTAGCAATATTAGTAGTAGTAGTTGTTGTTGTAACATTTGTGGTGGTAGTAGTAGTAGTAGTAGTAGTGGTTGTAGCACTAGTGGTGGTAGTAATAGTAGTGGTTGCCACAATAAAATGCCACATTAGTTGCACTTGTGTCTCATTACCTAACACATTGTCGGTAATTCTACCAACATTAGGAAAGGGTTTTTAAAAAAGAAAAGGTCCTTGGTCATTTCTGTATTTCTTCTACTTTAGCGAGGAACATTACACCGCTGACAGCCCATTGTTCCCACACACACTACACGCTTAAAGGTCCCTCATTCAGCATTAATGTGATGATCTTCCTGGCTGGCAGCCAGTGACCTTTGCTCGACATACACAGCATGGCCTCACACACGGATAGTTTTGTTTTAATCAAGCTACACTCTTTGTATGAGGAGGAAGAGGGTACATAGAAGTACATGGGAACGACAGATAACAGACGACTTAGATGTACACACCAAAGGCAACCAACCTGCTGGGAACGACAGATAACAGACGACTTAGATGTACACATCAAAGGCAACCAACCTGCTGGGAACGACAGATAACAGACAACTTAAGTACACACCAAAGGCGACCAACCTGCTGGGAACGACAGATAACAGACGACTTAGATGTACACACCAAAGGCAACCAACCTGCTGGGAAGGACAGATAACAGACAACTTAAGTACACACCAAAGGCGACCAACCTGCTGGGAACGACAGATAACAGACGACTTAGATGTGCACACCAAAGGCAACCAACCTGCTGGGAACGACAGATAACAGACAACTTAAGTACACACCAAAGGCGACCAACCTGCTGGGTACGACAGATAACAGACGACTTAGATGTACAAACCAAAGGCAACCAACTTGCTGGGAACGACAGATAACAGACGACTTAGATGTACACACCAAAGGCAACCAACTTGCTGGGAACGACAGATAACAGACGACTTAGATGTACAAACCAAAGGCAACCAACCTGCTGGGAGCGACAGATAACAGACGACTTAGATGTACACACCAAAGGCAACCAACCTGCTGGGAACGACAGATAACAGACGACTTAGATGTACACACCAAAGGCAACCAACTTGCTGGGAACGACAGATAACAGACGACTTAGATGTACACACCAAAGGCAACCAACCTGCTGGGAACGACAGATAACAGACGACTTAGATGTACACACCAAAGGCAACCAACCTGCTGGGAACGACAGATAACAGACGACTTAGATGTACACACCAAAGGCAACCAACCTGCTGGGAACGACAGATAACAGACGACTTAGATGTACACACCAAAGGCAACCAACCTGCTGGGAACTGTTTACTTCTACTGTGATTAAGGACTTTTATCTATTATCTAGGTGTATGAAGTAAGAATAGAAGGCAGAGAGAGAGAGAGAGAGAGAGAGAGAGAGAGAGAGAGAGAGAGAGAGAGAGAGAGAGAGAGAGAGAGAGAGAGAGAGAGAGAGAGAGAGAAAATTAGAAAATAGAGGCACATAAATAGTGACACTACCGATACATTTTCCTAAAATTTTAATCCTGGTCGATGCTAGACCTCTCCAATATACATATTTTATGCACAAAATTTCGAAATTCGCAATATTTTTAACCCCAGTAATTCAGGCATATTGAGGTGATGATGATCTGCGTTTATGTCTTAAAAAGAGAGCTTGTGTGTGTGTGTGTGTGTGTGTGTGTGTGTGTGTGTGTGTGTGTGTGTGTGTGTGTTTATATGTTTGTGTGTGTATGTGTGTGTGTGTGTGTTTATATATATATGTGTGTGTTGGGGTGTGTGTGTGTGTGTGTGTTATATGTGTGTGTGTGTGTATGTGTGTGTGTATGTTTGTGTTTATATGTGTGTGTGTTTGTGTGTGTGTGTGTGTGTGTGTGTGTGTGTGTGTGTGTGTGTGTGTGTGTGTGTGTTTATATGTGTGTGTGTATGTAGTGTGTGTGTGTATGTGTGTGTTTATATATATATTATATATGTGTGTGTGTGTGTGGTGTGTGTGTGTGTGTGTGTGTGTTGTGTGTGTATGTGTGTGTGTGTGTGTGTGTATGTTGTGTGTGTGTGTGTGTGTGTGTGTGTGTGTGTGTGTGTGTGTGTGTGTGTGTGTGTGTGTGTTTAAATATTTGTTGTCTCTTATTTTTATTGTCTATTCTTATTACTTTTTCTTATTACTCACTTTACTACAAGTTTCACCTTCCCTCAAGCATCTGAGTTTTACACTTATTCTAACACACTTAAAACAAACCACTATTTTTTACACTTTACTTCAAAACAAATAAAGAAAACGAACTTTTACGTACTTTTTCTAAAAAAAAATACATAAAACAAACTAACTTTTATATTCCATTTCTAAAAAATACATAAAATAAACTATTTTTAACCATTTCTAAAACCCGTAATTGTCTCGTCTTTTCCAAAAACACGATCTTTCTAAGACCGAAAAAAAAAATGCGTGACAACAGCACCTTTCCCGATACACAGAAACGCGAGAGACGGTACGCTGGACGAGCCAGGTTCACGACGTCAGAAATACCGTGCACGAGCAAGGTGGAGGCGCATTTACCATCTATAACGATACGCTGTTCTTCTCTGATGGCCACGACGGTGCGGTGTACCGTCAGGAGGGACCAGGAGGTGTACCTCGCCGTCTTACCACCAGTAGTAACAGAAAATACGCTGACGGTGCATATTGTCCCCAGGTGAGAGAGAGAGAGAGAGAGAGAGAGAGAGAGAGAGAGAGAGAGAGAGAGAGAGAGACTTAATACGCTAAAAATACAGTCACGGCAGTATAATAGCTGTTGTAAATGCTTCAACTTGTGTTATTGTCACCGCAATGAGACTGCACACACACACACACACACACACACACACACCAACATAGGATCCATACATGGCTTTAAGAGAAGGTACGATAAAGCCCTTGGAGCAGGGAGAGAGAGGGAGTGGACCTAGTAGCGACCATCGAAGAAGCGGAGCCAGGAGCTACTACTCATCCCCTGCAACCAGAAATAAGTGAGTAACACACACACACACACACACACACACACTCATACTCACACCCACACACACACACACACACACACACACACACACACATACTCACACACACACACACACACACTTTATAGGAACACCCAAACCCACAAAGGTCAGGAAGCTTCTGAGGCAATGGGAGTTGAGCAGGTTTGATCCAAGGATCAGGATTAGAACTTTATACAATAAATTAATACCATCTCTCTCTCTCTCTCTCTCTCTCTCTCTCTCTCTCTCTCTCTCTCTCTCTCTCTTCTCTCTCTCTCTCCTCTCTCTCTCTCTCTCTCTCTCTCTCTCTTCTCTCTCTTTCTCCTCTCTCTCTTCACAGTTGAACGGTCTCTTCTATGTTGTGGAGTACCTGAGCTCTTCATCCAAGGACCCGGAGTATGGCATAGTGATGGTGGATGCTGACACAGGCGCTGAGGTCGTCTTTGTCTCCCACGCTAACTTCTTCGCCTCTCCCAGAATCTCCCAGGATGGTCAGCATCTCGTCTGGCTCCAGTGGAACTATCCAAGGATGGTGAGTGAAGTATCTAAGGACAGTGTGTGAGGTAATAATAATAATAATAATAATAATAATAATAATAATAATAATAATAATAATAATAATAATAATAATAATAATAATAATAATAATAATAATAATAATAATAATAATAATAATAATAATAATAATAATTTTAATATTATTGCGGATTCTCTCTTGGAGAGATATTCTCAAGACCTCACTTATATATACTTTACTCGCTTCCTGGCCCCCTTTTACATTTCTCTTGCCCCTATTTATATTCTTTATGCTCTATTTGTATTTATCATTCCCCTATTCATAATCTATTTTCAGCCCTGGGACGACAACAAGATGTTTGTTGGCGAAATTAAAAATAAGAAAGGAAATATTGCCATTACCAAGTTCTTTCAACATGGCAGGTGAGCAGGTGTGTGGCAGGTGTGTGACAGGTGTGTGGCAGGTGTGTGACAGGTGTGTGGCAGGTGTGTGGCAGGTGTGTGACAGGTGTGTGACAGTTTTGTGACAGGTGTGTGGCAGGTCTGTGAGCAAGTGTGTAGGAGATGTATGGCAGTTTTGTGGCAGGAGTTTCGCAGGTGTGAAAAACACAACAGATGTGTTGCACGTGTGAAAGACACAGCAGGTGTGTGACAGGTGTGCTTCAGGTGTGAAGGGCTAAGCAGGTGACATGTGTGGCAGGTGCGAAACATAAGGCAGGTGTTTGACAGGCAGGACCCACGAAGCTAGTGATGAGGAGAGAATGATAATGACATGACTCACGAAATCGTAATGAGTTTCTCTCCCCAGTATGATGATGATATCATTCTCTCCCCAGTACGATAATGACATCATTCTCTCCCCAGTATAATGCCGTCATTCTCTACTCATTATGATGATGCCACCATTCTCTGTCCAGTGTGATGATGCCACCATTCTCTCCCCAGAATGATGATGCCACCATTCTCATCCCAGTATGATGTCATCATTCTCTACTCAGTATAATGATGCCACTATTCTCTTCTCAGTATGATGATGCCACTATTCTCTCCCCAGCATGATAATCTCATCACTCTACCCCAGTATGGTGATGCCAATATTCTATCCCCAGTATGATGATGCCATCATTCTCTCCCCAGTATGGTGATGCCAATATTCTATCCCCAGTATGATGATGCCATCATTCTCTCCCCAGTATGGTGATGCCAATATTCTATCCCCAGTATGATGATGCCATCATTCTCTCCCCAGTATGGTGATGCCAATATTCTATCCCCAGTATGATGATGCCATCATTCGACCAAAATAACGAGCTCTTCTACGTGCACGACTCGACGGGTTGGTGGAACCTGTACCGGGTCACCCGCCGTGGCTTCGAGGTCAACTTGACACCTGAGTCCCAAGAGGTGGGCTGGCCCATGTGGAAGTAAGTGACCTCCCCTCAACCCCTGTTCTACCCCTGTTCTACCCCTGCTCTACCCCTGCTCTACCCCTGCTCTACCCCTGCTCTACCCCTGCTGGGAAAATCAGCTTACTTTTCATAGCTTTTAACTCAAGTTTTTTTCTTTCAGTCTTCCCAGCTTGGAAGCAAAGCTTTTATAACCCTCAATTTTTAATCCAAGCTTCATTACCTCCAGCTGTGAACCTCAGCTTCCCACCCTTAAGCTGTGAATGTTATACTCATTATATAAAATATATATATATATATATATATATATATATATATATATATATATATATATATATATATATATATATATATATATATATACATACATACACACACACGGGGGGAAATTATAGCAACCTCCTGATGATGTGTTGATTGCAACACGAAATGCCTAGAGCTATCATCCAACTCCCCCCTCGTGGCTGCTTTGCACCTTGTATCTCATGTTCGCGATTTTTGCTCAATATATAAGTATATATATATATATGTGTGTGTGTGTGTGTGTGTGTGTGTGTGTGTGTTGTGTGTGTGTTAATAATGTATTATTAACTATAGAATTACATCCAGTATAACTGTTCTCATAGCTAAACAGGTGATAGAGGATCTAAATCTAAATGAATCAATATTCTATGTTAAAAAAAAATCATTCATTTTTTTTTCTGTGGACGCAGACTCGGACGAAAAGCGTACGCGGTAAACCCTCGTGTGGGATCCAACGAAGCGGTCGTTATCTGCGGCAACGTAAAGTAATTATTATTATTAATTATTATTATTATATATATTATTATTATTATTATTATTATTTATTATTATTATTATATATTATATATTATTAATTATTATTATTATTATATTATTATTATTATTATTATATTATTATTATCATTATTATTATATTATTATTATTATTATTATTATTATTATTATTATTATTATTATTATATTATTATTATTATTATTATTATTATTATTATTATTATTATTATTATTATTATTATTATTTTTATTATTATTATTATTATTATTATTATTATTATTATTATTATTATTATTATTATTATATTATTATTATTATTATTATATTATTATTATTATTATTATTATATTATTATTGTGGACTTCTGAAGGGGGTGCCTTGATATTAGTAAGAGGGGTTTTGATCTAAGGAACTGGAATTATCCTGCCTGTCCTTGGACTGTACCCAGGAGCAATAGGAGCCGTGTGGATTTAACGCTTTCCACCTGATTAAATTAAATCCAATAACACCTACTCCCTGTGTGGATGACGCCATGCTAGAAGCGGTCGAGGCTCGATCCTCCGTCAGTAATTGCTCTGACTTCATCTCCAGGATCTGACTGTCGTGGACCTGCTAAAAGAGAAGCGGAGAATCATTAAGACTGGATACACCAGTTACAGTCAGGGTGTGGCTTACTCCCTGGACGGTAGTAAGGTAAGAACTACAGTGTTTGTACAGTCGTGTCTTACACTGTGGTGTACACACACTCTCTTCTACCGTGTCTGTATATCACTGATACAGTCATGTCTTACACTGTGGTGCACACACACACTCTCTTCTACCGTGTCTGTATATCACTGATACAGTCATGTCTTACACTGTGGTGCACACACACTCTCTTCTACCGTGTCTGTATATCACTGATACAGTCATGTCTTACACTGTGGTGCACACACACACTCTCTTCTACCGTGTCTGTATATCACTGATACAGTCATGTCTTACACTGTGGTGCACACACACTCTCTTCTACCGTGTCTGTGTATCACTGATACAGTCATGTCTTACACTGTGGTGCACACACACTCTCTTCTACCGTGTCTGTATATCACTGATACAGTCATGTCTTACACTGTGGTGCACACACACACTCTCTTCTACCGTGTCTGTGTATCACTGATACAGTCATGTCTTACACTGTGGTGCACACACACTCTCTTCTACCGTGTCTGTATATCACTGATACAGTCATGTCTTACACTGTGGTGCACACACACTCTCTTCTACCGTGTCTGTATATCACTGATACAGTCATGTCTTACACTGTGGTGCACACACACACTCTCTTCTACCGTGTCTGTATATCACTGATACAGTCATGTCTTACACTGTGGTGCACACACACTCTCTTCTACCGTGTCTGTGTATCACTGATACAGTCATGTCTTACACTGTGGTGCACACACACTCTCTTCTACCGTGTCTGTGTATCACTGATACAGTCATGTCTTACACTGTGGTGCACACACACTCTCTTCTACCGTGTCTGTGTATCACTGATACAGTCATATCGTACACTGTGGTACACACACACTCTCTTCTACCGTGTCTGTATATCACTGATACAGTCATGTCTTACACTGTGGTGCACACACACTCTCTTCTACCGTGTCTGTGTATCACTGATACAGTCATATCGTACACTGTGGTACACACACACTCTCTTCTACCGTGTCTGTGTATCACTGATACAGTCATGTCGTACACTGTGGTACACACACACTCTCTTCTACCGTGTCTGTATATCACTGATACAGTCATGTCGTACACTGTGGTACACACACACTCTCTTCTACCGTGTCTGTGTATCACTGATACAGTCATATCGTACACTGTGGTACACACACACTGTCTTCTACTGTGTCTGTGTAACACTGATACAGTCATGTCGTACACTGTGGTACACACACACTGTCTTCTACCGTGTCTGTGTAACACAGATACAGTCATATCGTACACTGTGGTACACACACACTGTCTTCTACCGTGTCTGTGTATCACTGATACAGTCATATCGTACACTGTGGTACACACACACTGTCTTCTACCGTGTCTGTGTAACACTGATAAAGTCATATCGTACACTGTGGTACACACACACTGTCTTCTACCGTGTCTGTGTAACACTGATACAGTCATGTCGTACACTGTGGTACACACACACTGTCTTCTACCGTGTCTGTGTAACACAGATACAGTCATATCGTACACTGTGGTACACACACACTGTCTTCTACCGTGTCTGTGTATCACTGATACAGTCATATCGTACACTGTGGTACACACACACTGTCTTCTACCGTGTCTGTGTATCACTGATACAGTCATATCGTACACTGTGGTACACACACACTGTCTTCTACCGTGTCTGTGTAACACTGATACAGTCATGTCGTACACTGTGGTACACACACACTGTCTTCTACCGTGTCTGTGTAACACTGATACAGTCATGTCGTACACTGTGGTACACACACACTGTCTTCTACCGTGTCTGTGTATCACTGATACAGTCATATCGTACACTGTGGTACACACACACTGTCTTCTACCGTGTCTGTGTAACACTGATACAGTCATGTCGTACACTGTGGTACACACACACTGTCTTCTACCGTGTCTGTGTAACACTGATACAGTCATGTCGTACACTGTGGTACACACACACTGTCTTCTACCGTGTCTGTGTAACACTGATACAGTCATGTCGTACACTGTGGTACACACACACTGTCTTCTACAGTTTCTGTGTAACACTGATACAGTCATGTCGTACACTGTGGTACACACACACTGTCTTCTACCGTGTCTGTGTAACACTGATACAGTCATGTCGTACACTGTGGTACACACACACTGTCTTCTACAGTTTCTGTGTAACACTGATACAGTCATGTCGTACACTGTGGTACACACACACTGTCTTCTACCGTGTCTGTGTAACACTGATACAGTCATGTCGTACACTGTGGTACACACACACTGTCTTCTACAGTTTCTGTGTAACACTGATACAGTCATGTCGTACACTGTGGTACACACACACTGTCTTCTACCGTGTCTGTGTAACACTGATACAGTCATGTCGTACACTGTGGTACACACACACTGTCTTCTACCGTGTCTGTGTAACACTGATACAGTCATGTCGTACACTGTGGTACACACACACTGTCTTCTACCGTGTCTGTGTAACACTGATACAGTCATGTCGTACACTGTGGTACACACACACTGTCTTCTACAGTTTCTGTGTAACACTGATACAGTCATGTCGTACACTGTGGTACACACACACTGTCTTCTACCGTGTCTGTGTAACACTGATACAGTCATGTCGTACACTGTGGTACACACACACTGTCTTCTACAGTTTCTGTGTAACACTGATACAGTCATGTCGTACACTGTGGTACACACACACTGTCTTCTACCGTGTCTGTGTAACACTGATACAGTCATGTCGTACACTGTGGTACACACACACTGTCTTCTACAGTTTCTGTGTAACACTGATACAGTCATGTCGTACACTGTGGTACACACACACTGTCTTCTACCGTGTCTGTGTAACACTGATACAGTCATGTCGTACACTGTGGTACACACACACTGTCTTCTACCGTGTCTGTGTAACAATCAAAATAACTCACATTATATTTACGTCCATTTATTGTATTTAATCTTCAAAAAAAAAAAAAAAAGTTTACGATCGAACTATGAATATGCAAATCATCCCTGTAGCCCTACCTATATCATTCAGTTAGTGAGAGAAACGTCGTGAACTGATTGAAAAAGCGTCATCTTCCTCCACGACAAGTCACCAGCCATCAAAACATTGCTCACTACATTTTGCAAAACTGGGAAATGGAAATGCAAGGGATGTTGGATAATCTGGGAGACTGTATTGAACGTGGTGATCAATCCAGATGATATGATCAATCCATCAACTTTGAAGAAGTAATTTTAAATTGGTCGGTCCCTTGTATTGAGACTCCTATCTTTTGGTTTGGTTTCAGGTGTATGTGGTGGCGGGTGACGGAGTTCGATACCCGGGCCTGGTGGAAGTGGTTGTGGAAACCGGTGAGACAAGGGAGGTGAGTCCTGTGTCTCAGGTTCAGGTCGACGCTGGTTACCTCAGCACAGCCAGGCTCATCCAGTTCCCCACCAGCCAGGGTGACTTTGCTTACGGTTACCTCTACATGCCCAAGGTTAGTGGAACCTCGAGTGAGGGAGAGAGACAGGTGGCCCAGTGGTTAACGCACTGGCCTGTGAGTTTTAGTACTCACTCGCCATGGGTTCGATCCCTAACCCGTTCCTTGATTTGTTTGCAATCGTGTCATTACGATTTCGTGAGTCAGAGAATGTATGTTTGTATCTCCTGAAACCGGTCTCATTGGTGACCACTCAAGTTATTTAAATATTCGTAGGCTCTCGTGAATTAGATTTATCGTCCCATTAAAAAAAATTTAATCCCTTCTCAATATATTCCTCTTATGTTTTTTTTTTTTTATTCGCCGGTACTCTCCCGGCCCGGGTCTTTTCCAAGTAGTGGTGACCCGACCTTGGCTCCCTATCTGGGGAGTGTCTCGAGACGTAAGTCTCCCATTGGAGGAGGTACAAGTACCCCTTCATCTTTGGGACCAACTGTCCCCAGGCCTAGCCACAGTCCCCGCCCTCACGGGGCTCGTAGGGAGAAGCTAGGCCTCTGGTCTGCCATCTGCCCCGCCCTAAAGGAGCTCGTGGGGACGACAGTCTTACGAGCTGCAGATGGTAGCAAGCGCCAATGTGAAAAAATAATGAGTTTCCAGGCGTTTTCGTGATTTCTCACATTATCAAGAAATTTGTCTCAGTTCCTTGATAATGTGAGGAATCACGAAAACGCTTGGAAGTATGACTAAAGATATAGTTTCTAACCCACGAGTGTGGGTGTACGCACACGGCTATTTGATATGAGTAGTATCTGCCGTGCTTCTCTACCCTCGTGTTTACATGTTGTTCCTGCTGTTGCAGAACAGTGACTACCACGCCCCTGCTGGTAGCAAGCCTCCCCTGCTGGTGAAGGTTCACAAGGGTCCCACCAGAGCCGCCTCCAGCGTGCTCAATATGCAATACCAGTTCTTCACCTCCAGAGGTTTCGCCGTCCTCGACGTTGACTACCGTGGCAGTACCGGCTATGGCAAACTCTACAGGAATAAACTGAACGAGATGTACGGTGTTGTGCTGACTGGCTCTCCCTCTCTTCCTTCCTCTAGCACTGTAAAACTTTACACAATCACAATCCCAAATAACCATTCAACCTAGTTGAATGGCTATACCCTAGTCTGTGGTCACATGCGTATGGAAATCTCTCTCTCTCTCTCTTCTCTCGCTCTCTCTCTCTCTCTCTCTCTCTCTCTCTCTCTCTCTCTCTCTCTCTCTCTCTCTCTCTCTCTCTCTCTCTCTCTCTCTCTCTCTCTCTCTCAAGCTTTCTACAGAGTCTGTATCTTTGCTAATAGACGGTTTTCTGTTATTAAAAATATTTAGTTTCAAGTTGCATGAGCCTCCCAGTTGAGCATAGCTTCTGTACGCTGCTGTCCTGCATGGCGTTTAGCAAACAGAGGATCGAGCCTCCACTACTTGCGCAGAATGATCCACACCAGCATAGCGCACAACGTAAACGAATAATTAACATGTATGCACCAAGAGGTATATATCAGTGTATATCCACTGACACACTTAAGCTCCATCATAGGTATTAAAATATTCTTGACTGGTAAAGTAGTTTGCATGCAGCCTTAATGACCCTCTCATAGTCGATAGGCATCAAACCCAATTAACCAGGTGGGGCGTGTACGACGTTGCCGACGTACTGGCTGGTGCCAGACACCTGGTGGAGGAGGACCTGGTCGATGCTGACATGTTGTGTATCGACGGCGTCTCCACTGCTGCCTACACTACACTCTCCGCTCTTACCATCCCCGAGACTCTCTTCAAGGCTGGTAAATGAAGCAAGGAGAGGAGGAGCCAGAAAAATGCAGGAAAGATAAAAAAAAAATGAAGAATGCCATTTTTTTCAAAATATAATGAATAAGATAATGGTAGAGTTTGCATTACTAAAAATTAATAATTTGTATTAACTACTTATCCAGGTGCTTAATTAACTACGTAATGCGGTTACCTGCAGTGTCGATATGTGCACTGAGAGGTGTGTATCTGTCAGTGTATATACACTGAAAGGTGTGTATCTGTCAGTATATATACACTGAGAGGTGTGCATCTGTAAGTATATATACACCAATAGTTTACTTTGATATCCATTTTAAGGTTAAAATCTTCTCAAAGTGTGCAGGTACAGAATTACCTGCGGTACGTCGTTAATAACCCACGTTCAGTAGATAGGTTCTAAATCTTACAAATTAAGTTGAAAAAAAAGTAATAGGGAGTCGATTAGAGGACGGAAGATCGAGCCTTCACCAGTCCTTGTAACGAATAACCAAAGTAAATTTAGTACGTAAAATACCCATTTTTCCCTTCGCCTTCAGGTGCTAGTTTCTACGGTGTGTCTGACCCTGAGATGCTAGTGAAGAATGCTAGCAAGGTTAAAAGGAACTACGTGGAGACTCTCCTAGGTAACCTGGACAAGCACAAGGATCGCTATGTCACCAGGTCTTCCTTAAGAAACCACGAGACGCTGGAGGTCCCGACCATCTTCTTTCACGGCACTGATGATGAGGTTAGCAGCAGGCGAGTGTGTATGAGGTACTTACCGAATATAAGGCTCGACCCCACGGCACACTAGTTCCACAACTAGCAGGCCAGTGCGCTAGCCACTGTACCGTGGCGACCTAAAATGAATCGTTCCACTTGGTGTCTTCCCGTACACCAGCGCACTGCTAGGTTTAAGACTGGTTTTCCATTGGTTCGAACTCTCCGCTCGGAGAATTTTGTTTACAGTTGTGTTATTTTGCTTGTTGTTCATTTGGGTATTGCTTTTGTGTATTATGTAGACACTGTATTATATGCCAGTCTTGTGTGTATGTGTTTCTGCTATGTTAATTTGGCCAGTATGTACGTGTGTGTGTTTATATTTTGTGCATGTGTTGTAAGTAAATTTTATGTTCTTGTAGTTTGTATGTGTACACACTCATACATTTTGTATGTGTACACACTCATACATTTTGTATGTGTACACACTCATACATTTTGTATGTGTACACACTCATACATTTTATGTGGATATAGTGTGTGTTTGTGTATGTGGTACACTATGTTTTATGTGGTTTGTGTGTGTGTGTGTGTGTGTGTGTGTGTGTGTGTGTTGTGTGTGTGTGTGCGCGCTCGCTAACAAAACTGCTAAGTCTCTGTGATTTACTTGGATTTTACATTCTACAAAATATTCAATAACCTACTTTACCAATTCCACCCATTTTCTTCACCCCATCATTCCACCAGTCATTACTCTTCCCTCGTGCACCCGCCCTTGTATAACCACACACCTCTGTTAAGCTCCTCAGCATTGTATTATTCTAACAGTGCAACACTTCCTGGCCTCTCCTCTCAATATTCCCTCGTAATTCACCTTACCATTCTTCCTATACTTGCTCAGACTTCCACCTAATCACCTCATTCACTTGTAATTATCTTTTCCCCTCCGAAGTAACTTTCCCTATATTCCTCCTGTATATTACTATAGCCACTAGTGAAAAACAATCAGTAATCAGTGGTCTATATTTTTTATAAAAAATTTTTAAACCTGTGTGATTCGTTCAACACAAGGAGTGGAGGATGTTAGATGCCCTCACACGCTAATTCACAGAGAGACGAGTTATCTAACTATACTAACTTAGTTGTCTAGAAACACAAACTAATCACTCAGAAGCCCAGCTCAGTCATGTGTATTCCTTCAGGTGGTTCCTCCAAGCCAAGCCAGGGAAATGTACGAGATGGTGAGGAACAAGAGTATACCCACCGCCTTCTCCTCTTCCAAGGTAAATTACCCACAGTTTATACCAGGTTCTTCGACGACAGCAGAACAAGAGCAATACTCCATCACTGTCTGTGGGGTGAGATGAGGTCTCCTTCAAAACGTGAACTGAGTAGCAGTTGGCGGCTTTGCCAAGATCCCAAATTCTACAGTATGTGACATGATGGATGACCACATTGTAGGTACCTCGTGGTACAGTGGTGGAGCTGCTGGTGTTTTGACACACACCACACAACACACATACACACACACACACACACACACACACACACACACACACACACACACACACACACACACACACACACACACACACACACACACACACATGAAACGGACCCACCACACCACTCGACCACACACGCACCTCAACATGACACACACACAAATATGTGTTGCGCCGAATAGGTAAAACTGGTCAATAAGCAAGAACTCATTTAAAATTAAGTTCTTTCTAAAACAAATTCTTATGTGTTTAAAGATATAGTTTTTCATTTATGTTAATGTAAAAATTAATAATTTTGTACCGAAAGAACCTTAGAAAACTTACCTAACCTTATTACAACAAGCGCAGTTTAATTTAGACTAATACAACTAAATATATTTTAGATAAGTTCACAGTAATTTAATAATAAACAAACAATTAGAATGATTTTTACGAAACTGTTACATACACAAATTTTTGCATGCCTTATTCGGCAAGAAGAGTGTTGCTAATTTTACCTATTCGACACGACATATATATGTTGTATTGGAGTGTTCGTTTTCTGTGTATATTTCTGTGTATTTTTGTATACTAAAATAATTAATTTTTTTCAGGATTTGAATTTTTTCACACAATTTCTCTTCTGAGTTTCTCTTTTGTTGTTTTTATAAATTTCTTTGTTGGCTTTCTTTGTGACTGTCATTGTGCACTTTGTTATGAGTTGCATGAATGAAGAGATAAAAACCACTTAAATTCTTGCCCTACCTACTTTCCTCATTGTCTACCTTCCACGCTACTTCCCTGTCTACTTACCAACATACTTTCCTCCTCTCTTATCTCTTCCTGTCGGTATATCTCTCCCTCCTTCCTTCTCTACGTCTTTCAGTTTTATTTTACTTTGCTCCGTCTTCAAGAGGGAGCTGAACAGATGCCCAAAGTCAGTGCTATATCAGCCGGGCTGTGGTTCGTACGTTGGACGTACGTTCGTAACAGCCTCGTTGATCAGGCCCTGATCCACCAGGAGGCCTGGTCATGGACTGGACCGCGGGGGCGTTGATCCCGGAATGCCCTCCAGGTAGACTCCAGGTAGACTCCAGGTAGACTCCAGGTAGACTCCAGGTAGACTCCAGGTAGACTCCAGGTAGACTCCAGGTAGACTCCAGGTAGACTCCAGGTAGACTCCAGGTAGACTCCAGGTAGAAATCCAGGTAGACTCCAGGTAGACTCCAGGTAACTTACCTCCACCTAGTACCTCCCATTGACCCAAAGGTTTAAACTAAGGTAATCATAATGCAATGCTAGACACCATACACCAATTATGACTCCGGGAGACTCCAGGTAGACTCTCACAGTATCCTTTTCCATCACTAGAATTTTACCAGGTATCTCCAGGTGAGGCTCCGGTAAGACCTGACCTTGCCCTAAAATCAGCTGAGTACTCTCATTTTCGCCCATGGAGTTAAACTAATGTATAAAAGTGACGTATGCACCCATATACTTTTGTTATGTGTATTTTATTTTCAGGTAATGTTCTCAAAAGTTCTCTTTATTCTTTTTGTTGTACTTTCGACCTCACTCTTATTTCTCACATAATGAGGTCTACGTCATTTAACAAGATTAATACTTTCATGAAACTCGGAAGCGATTATGTTTTCCCCGTTTAACCCCACACTGCTGAGCTTTTACCATTGACATAAGCAGGCAATTGTATTATCTCATATTTTTAGCAAACTGTACTTCTAGTTATTGGTTTCCCAAGTTCTCTCTTCGGGAGTGACGTTACGACAGGGCACTTTTATTACGTTGAGAAAGAGACTAATGCAACATTTACGCTAAGGATTTAAAAGTTTACTACACAGTGAACTTTCAGGAATGGAAGATTATTTCAGTTTATATCATCCCTACAGCTTTTACCTAAATTCACATTAGCACAGTAATAGAGCTATTATCCTAAATAATTTAAAAGCTAAGAAATTTGTCCCTTATGTCAACTTATTGGTAACCCATTTCTGCCCATAAAACCACAAGTATTTAAATTAGTTTTCCATAAATGAGACATATGCAACATTGGCGATCTTGATATTCTGGAAACATGCCAATAGATAACCTTCAGTTTGAATGTTGGTAGTAATGGAGTAGTTTAGTAAACATCCCCATAAAAGATAAGCTCAAATAATACTTTTTCAGACAGTTTTTAAAAGACCAAGATTATTAATTAAACTCTCTATATATATTTCATAATAAACATTAAACTATAAGGTAATACTTTCTGAGCATAACATAGATTAAATTTTTATTATTATTAGGTAATATAGATTATTTGGATATTAGGGAGTCTTATGATTATCATGATATTACTTAATTTGATTAATTTGTTTTTTTATTTTTTTGATATTTTGTAATTATTATTATTGATATTACCATTTTTAAAATTTTGAAGCTATATTATTATTATTTTAATTATTATGTTTTTATTTTGCCAGTTTTTAAAGATTTACTGAAATTTAAAAAAACATTTAAATTTGTTTAAATGAGATATTTGCAAAAAAATTATTATATTAAATTTTATTGTCTTTTCATTATAAAAATATTATTATTATTATACTATTTATTATTATTATTGCATATTTGTTTAAATTTTATTATTATAATTATGATTATATAATTGTTATTATTTTTAATTATTATTTATTCAATCTCATCTATTTCTTCATGTCATATTTTCTCTACTGCTCATTATCTTTTATGCTCATCATCTTCCTTATGCTCATTCATCTTAACGCTTTACTGTAACCCTTCCCTTAATGCATTATTTCTTAGTGCTGGACTGGAAATTTTAACAACATGATAAAAAGGCTTCCCATCTTTACTTTTCCTTTTCACTGTAAACATTATCTTCCTTCAAAATTTCATTTTTCTCTCAATGTGTTCAACATTTTCTATGTATCATTTTTATGGCATTTCTCCACTGCCCACTCATCTTCCCTCTCACTGCCCACTCATCTTCCCTCTCACTGCCCACTCGTCTTCCCTCTCACTGCCCACTCATCTTCCCTCTCACTGCCCACTCGTCTTCCCTCTCACTCCCCACTCATTTCCCTCTCATTTGCCCACCATTTTCCCCCTTCACTGCCCACTCATTTTCCCCTTCACTCCCCACTCATTTTCCCCTCTCACTGCCCACTCATCCCCCTCTCATGCCCACTATTTTCCCCTCTCACTCCCCACTCATTTTCCCCTCTCACGCCCACTCGTTTTCCCCTCTCATGCCCACTCGTTTCCCCCATCCCCACCATCTTCCCCCTCACTCCCCACCGCCCTTCCCTCTCACCCCCATTATTTTCCCCTCCACTGCCCCTCGCCCCTTCCCCTCACGCCCACTCATCTTCCCCCCTCACTGCCACTCGCCTTCCCCTCATGCCCACTATTTCCCTCTCACTGCCCATCGTCTTCCCTCTCACTCCCCACTCATCTTCCCCTCCTGCCCACTCGTCTTCCCTTCACTGCCCACTATCTTCCCCTCACGCCCACTCTCTTCCCTCTCACTCCCCACTCGTTTTCCCCTCTCACTCCCCACTCTTTTTCCCTCTCACTGCCCACTCGTCTTCCCTCACTGCCACTCGTTTCCCTCTCACTGCCCACTCATTTCCCTCTCACTGCCCCCCACTTCCCCCACGCCCCCCGTCTTCCCCTCCACTGCCACCGTCTTCCCTCTCACGCCCCTCGTCTCCCCTCACTCCCCACCGTTTTCCCTCTCACTCCCCACTCTCTCCCCTCACCCCACCGTCTTCCCCTCACTGCCCACTCATTTTCCCTCTCAGCCCACTCGTCTTCCCTCTCACTCCCCACTCGTTTTCCCTCCACTGCCCACTCTTCCCCCTCTCACTGCCCACCCCCCCCTTCATGCCCACTATCTTCCTCTCACTCCCCACTCCGTTTTTCCCTTCCTGCCCACTCGTTTCCCCTCCCCCCACTCATCTTCTTCTAAATGCCCACTGTCTTCCCTCTCATGCCCACCATCTTCCCTCTCCCCCCCACTCATCTTCCCTTCCTGCCCACCATCTTCTCCCACTCCCCATCGTCTTCCCCCTCACTGCCACTCGTCTTCCCTCTCACGCCCACCATCTTCCCCTCCACTGCCCACTCGTTTCCCCCTTTCACTACCCATCATCTTCCCCTCACCCCCCTCGTCTTCCCCTCTCACTGCCCACTCATCTTCCTCTCACTCCCCATCACTTCTCCTAAACGCCCACTGCTTCCCCTCATGCCCCTCGCTTCCCCTCATCCCATTTCGCTTCCCTTCATACCCACCATCTTCTCTCTCACTGCCCACCTCTTCCCTCTCACTGCCCACTGTTTCCCCCTTCCACCCCCTCGTCTCCCTCTCACTGCCCACTCATCTTCCCTCTCACTGCCCATCGTCTTCCCTCTCATGCCCACTCGTCTTCCCTCTCACTCCCACTAAACTTTCTCTCACTGCCCACCGTCTTCCCTCCACTCCCTACTCATCTTCTCTTCACTACCCACTCATCTTCCCTCCACTACCCCTCGCTCCCTCTCACCCCCCCTGGTCTTCCCTTCATCCCATCATCTTCCCTCCATGCCCACTCGTCTTCCCTCTAAACTGCCCCCTCGTCTTCCCCTCACTGCCCCTCATCTTCCTCTCCTGCCCACTCGCTTCCCCTCTCACCCCCACTCATCTTCCCCTCTCACACCCACTCGTTTTCCTCTCACTGCCCACTGTCTCCCTCTCACGCCACTCATCTTCCCTCTCACTCCCCACATTTTCCCCTCTCATCCCCACTCATCTTCTCACTGCCCACTCACTTCCCTTTCTTTGCCCACTCATTTTCCCCTCTCACTTGCCCACCATCAGGGCATTTCCCCCAGAGTTTGAACCTTGAGTACACTTCTTAATCCCCCCAGGCAGAAAACAAGGGGTTTTCAGCTGGACATTTTTTGTCTCGGGTGTTTATAAGTGATAAGTTTTATAAAAGACTGAAAAATAGGAATATTTTGAAAAAATATATAAATGTGACTTTTGTTTTGAAGAAGAAGTCACGTTTTATTATTTTTTTGTTATTTTTTTATTTTATTATAGTAGTATATATATATTTTTTTATTATTTTAAAACTATTTTTTTATTAACATTATTATTATTATTTTTTTAAATTATTATTTTATATTAACATTTTTTTTTATTTTTAAATGTTTTTGTTGGTTGTTGGTGGGGGTGGTGGTGGGGTTGTTGTTATTGTTGGCGTTGGTGTATTCCTGGGGAAGGATCAAACCATTCCCTTGATCAAGAGCTTATGAGCAGCATCAAGGCAGCTTTTCCTTGGAAGGGAGACAGGGACCTGCGAACGTCCCTGGTGAGTAGTTTCAACCCTTGGGAGTTGCAAACATATTTCGACGAGATCTCCTTATTGTAATTGCTAACAATATATAGAAAAAAAATGACACGTGTGGCAGAAGAAGCATTCCTAGAGAGTACGTTTCGCTCTACCCTGAGCGAAAGGTAGCCCCTAGGAGCTCTACACAGAGCAAATCATCTATTCTTCAGGCAGGTTTCCCCTCGCACCTCAAACTGGGCGAATGTATTTGGGAATTCACACTTACCATGGCAGCTGCAGCGAGCCGCGCTCCATGTTGCGAATACGTAAGTTGCAACCTGCAGAGGTTCGCCGCTGTCCTCAAGATATTTGTATTCACATCTCAAAACACGACGACGATATTGCAAACGTTAAATAAACCAGTCATATGGAAAGGTTTATTGTCAAATTATTGTTTAAAACTTGCATTAAGAAAACTTTTAGATCCAATGTTTTTTATGAATACATTATATATATATATATATATATATATATATATATATATAATATATATATATTAATATATATATATATAGATATATATATATATATATATATATATATATATATATTATATATGGGAAGTACCACCTCTATAGTTGGAATGGGGACCCTCATCCTCAGAGAAGA
>NC_069431.1:12017131-12022131 GCF_026875155.1 Cherax quadricarinatus | reverse complement strand
TATTAATAAATAATAATATATAATAATATTATTATTTGTAGTATTATTATCAATGTGTATAATTATAATAAAATAAAAATAATAATAATTAATAATAATTATAATAAGAATAGTGGGGCAACGTGTCTCACCTGCCTGAAGCTGCATAATTAAGTCTGTCACACCTGAGATACGAACCGGTTGAGCTCCTGAGCAGGAATGATGTATCTTGCTAATGACCTGTTGCTGTGTAGACAGTGATGTAGGTTATGGGGGAGGGAGGGGGCCATGGGAGAGAGTGTGGGGGGGAGAGAAGAGGGGTTTAAAAAAGAGGGGTGATTTGTGCTCTCTCTCCTCTCTCTCTCTCTCTCTCTCTCTCTTCTCTCTCTCTCTTTCCTACTTACCTACCTGCTGTAACACCCTTTCTAACATAACCTGTGTGTGTGTTCTTGTTGCGTGTTGAGTCTGACTCACCGGAAATGTACACAAATTGTTAATTATGTACACGTGGAGGCAATTATGTACACAGGAATGAATATTAGTAAATTTAGTCACACAAACAGGAATATTCCCTCAAGCATGACCCACAAACAGGAATATTCCCTCAAGCATGACCCACAAACAGGAATATTCCCTCAAGCATGACCCACAAACAGGAATATTCCCTCAAGCATGACCCACAAACAGGAATATTCCCTCAAGCATGACCCACAAACAGGAATATTTCCTCAAGCATGACCCACAAACAGGAATATTTCCTCAAGCATGACCCACAAACAGGAATATTCCCTCGAGCGTGACCCACAAACAGGAATATACCCTCGAACATGACCCACAAACAGGAATATACCCTCGAGCATGACCCACAAACAGGAATATTCCCTCGAGCATGACTCACAAACAGGAATATACCCTCAAGCATGATCCACAAACGGGAATATTCCCTAAAACATAACCCACAAACAGAAATATTCCCTCGAGCACGACCCACACACAAGAATATTCCCACAAGCACGACACACCAATGAAGTATTCACGTTCTACGACTTTTAAATTCTGCATTTCTCTCTTCGCTTCATCGTCGACTACAGAAAACGTGCAACCTTTACGATCACCAGGAACAATATCGACTCAACAGTATATTCATGTATATTCTTCTGCCTGAGAGAGACACATCATTCATTGTGGCTTTGATACGAAGAATCAGTCAGATTGAAACAGCTACAGGTTTCCGGTCTCTGTTAGTGATTTAAAAAGAGATAAACACACTGACGACACAGTAGCCAGCGTAGGAGTTTATATCACACCCTAAAGGGAAGAATGTGATAGGAAGAATGCAAATAAAAACGAAACCATGGCAACCACAACAACAGAGACGTACAGAGCCGCTGTATGAAGTATAGAGAAGCCAAGATAATGATACGAGAAACTGGCTTTTTACTAAATCACTGACATAGGCCGGAAAACCTGTAGCTATTTCCATTTGACTGCTTCGTATCAAAATTACGATGAATGATGTGTTCGTCACAGGTGTTTCAAGGCTGCCATGATAGCAGTCGTCAGTACCATTCCACAAAAAATCAGGTTGTCAAACCATTTTCAAAGTCTTGGCTAACGGGTGAAAACCAAGCCTGGATACTGCAGTTAGATGACACTAGCCAGCAAGGTCACTCCTGCCGCCTCTGTTGGGCGTGTTAATAGCGCACAGTGTGCAGTTTATGGCCTTTCGTTAAGAACTTTATCGATTCTCATATGGGTAAGAAGATCATAGATATAGTGGAGAGACATGAGGTGAGGTACAGAGATGGGCGGGTGATACCACCTGTAGTAACGCCACTAAGGCAAGTGTAAGAGGGTCGAAGTTGAAGCAAAATTAGGTGGGTCAGTAGGGCGACTTCAGTACTTTTCCAATAATTTTATGTAATATTAGTATCATAGCTGGCGAGAATGAGTTTAGCCAGTGCTTCAGAAATGAGGAATGAATCTTATTGTATAATGGTGTTCGTCGTGGCATGCAGAGCAGACTCCAAGCACAGCCGGCACCGTCTGTCTGCTTCCTTGATAACCAGTTTGGTACTGGAAAAGTTTTCCTAAAGTTCTCTGTGTTGAGATGAGTAGTACAGGTGTTAGTCATGTCATCTCTCTGGCAGGTGTTTACATTCGCTGATCCTCGTGTTCAGCTCCATAGCAGTTTCGCCATTGAAAAACCATGTTAAAGCCTCCACAGGGTAGTCAAGTAGATGCAGGTAGTGTTGTTTCTGACTGCTGCTTTCACACACCGTGCCCCTGCCACAGAGCTGGAAACTGTACTTCACTTGTACAAACTCTGACACTTCTTCGGGAGCCGCTGCCGGGTCACTACATGGAGAAGATCTGTGCCAGGACTCGTCCTGGCAAACCTACATTAACCTACTGCTTATTTTTTAACTAAGCCCTTTATTGTGTTAAAGGCTGTGCTGGCAACCTTGATGTTGACTTTGGTTAAGCATTTTGAGAGACTATTGCTTGTGTTATTAACATTTGGAACCAAATATCTGCAGAGGTTGGAATTTGTCAGGTCCTGGTCATCCTTGCTCTTCTCTTCCAGTCTGTGATTAAGCGTTGAAGATAGCAAAGATCAAGGAAGGTTTTTATTAATACAGCCGCATTCTTCTTGTAGGAATGTGGGTGTTGAACAAGTTTTGTGTGCCCTAAGGAAGAAACCAATTATAGTTCCAGGCTTTGTTCTGTTGTCGTGAGGAGACAGGCAACACAGCAAATCATTGCTTTTGTTAGTGGATCTGCCGGGTACGTTAGCATGGGTTTACCTGGAGTTTACCTGGAGAGAGTCAGTAACTCTTCTGCAGTGCTCCTCTGTTTTTGTCTTCTTACATTCATGCATATTTTATTACGACCATTTTTTTATGCCTGCTTCTTTTCACCTTACTCTCTTTACTATAGGTATTGCTTGTTTTAGTTGCCTCTGCATTAAGACTAGAGAAACCGCTCGTGGCAATACGCGTCCTCAATAAATGTCTTGAATTGTGATTAAGAGACCTTCTCCACATGTCAGTATCACGAGACCTGATCTCCACACCATGCTAAAGGTATTTCGATTTGAGGGGTCAGCCTTCCTCGGTGATGATACAAAGCCCGCTCGCAAATTATTATTATTATTAGTAGTAGTAGTAGTAGTAGTAGTAGTAGTATTAGTAGTAGTAGTGTAGTAGTATTAGTATTAGTATTAGTAGTAGTAGTAGCAGTAGTTGTATTAGTAGTAGTAGTAGTAGTAGTAGTAGCATTAGTAGTAGTAGTAGCAGTAGTAGTAGTAGTACTAGTAGTAGTAGTGTAGTAGTAGTGTTAGTAGTAGTAAGTAGTAGTAGTAGTAGTAGTAGTAGTAGTAGTACTAGTAGTGATAATATAGGTAATAGTTCTTTATTATAATCATTATCGTCTTTATTATTATTGCTAAGGTCTGAAGCAATAATGAGTGTCTGGCAGAGGAGTCAAAAATACCAAGAAGTTGAGTGTGGCAGCAGCAGCGTGTCTCAAGTCATCGTTGCCAGCTAGTGTCTTGTGGCCAACAACAGCTAGGTAGAACTGCCGGCCCTGGTCAGCCCTACAGACTTCTCATCCACCAGTGTTTACCAAGCATTTGTGTGGTGGTTACTGCGCTCTGTTTCCTTGGCAAATACGTTATTTCCCGGGCATCTAGGATACCATGGTACATGGAAAATAAGAATTTTAAGACGCAGCGCTTCTTCGTTCTACGAATATTGAAGATTCATTTAGTTTTTTAATTTACTTGTAAGTCGACGCAATTTTCTTATTGTATAAACAATTAAGAGCATTCATGGATTTACATTTAATTAACAAGAAAGCAAAGCGTGCTAAAGGGTTAGTTTATTTCGAAATGGCTGTGCCATGTACTCTCGTAGTTGTTGAAGCAGTGAGTCGAGTCGTCTGCTCACAGTGAGTCGAGTCGTCTGCTCACAGTGAGTGGAGTCGTCTGCTCATAGAGATGAGCTTATGTATTATACGAGGCATTCGAGTTTATTTGTAGCATTCGGTTAATGGATATGTGAAGCTTAAGTTAGGGCAGCTAGCTGGTTAATTTAATTTCTTCTGATTAATAAAGGAAGACTTAAAGTAGCCTGTAGACTACACGAGGGTCATTAAGGCTGCATGTAGACTACACGAGGGTCATTAAGGCTGCATGTAGACTACACGAGGGTCATTAAGGCTGCATGTAGACTACACGAGGGTCATTAAGGCTGCATGTAGACTACACGAGGGTCATTAAGGCTGCATGTAGACTACACGAGGGTCATTAAGGCTGCATGTAGAATACACGAGGGTCATTAAGGCTGCATGTAGAATACACGAGGGTCATTAAGGCAGCATGTAGACTACACGAGGGTCATTAAGGCTGCATGTAGACTACACGAGGTCATTAAGGCTGCATGTAGACTACACGAGGGTCATTTAGGCTGCATGTAGACTACACGAGGGTTACATTAAAGGCTGCTGATAGACTACACGAGGGTCATTAAGGCTGCATGTAGAATACACGAGGGTCATTAAGGCTGCATGTAGACTACACGAGGGTCATTAAGGCAGCATGTAGACTACACGAGGGTCATTAAGGCTGCATGTAGACTACACGAGGGTCATTAAGGCTGCATGTAGACTACACGAGGGTCATTAAGGCTGCATGTAAACTACACGAGGGTCATTAAGGCTGTATGTAGACTACACGAGGGTCATTAAGGCTGCATGTAAACTACACGAGGGTCATTAAGGCTGTATGTAGACTACACGAGGGTCATTAAGGCTGCATGTAAACTACACGAGGGTCATTAAGGCTGTATGTAGACTACACGAGGGTCATTAAGGCTGCATGTCATCTCTTCACCATCAGTCAAAATTACTTGTATTCCTAATATAAGGGTTAAAATATATTCATTGTATATACACTTAGAGACATACTCCTCTCAGTGTATATGCACCGAGACAAACGTCTCTCAGTGTAAACGCACTGA
>NC_069431.1:11969631-12014631 GCF_026875155.1 Cherax quadricarinatus | reverse complement strand
TGACTACTGCGTTACTAGGCATCGTCACCTAACTACTGCGTTACTAGGCATCGTCACCTGACTACTGCGTTACTAGACATTATCACACTATCACACTACTACTTCGTTAATAGGCATCATCACTTACTAGTACGTTACTGGGCACCCCTCAACGTCCTGCGTTACTGGGCACCCCTCAACGTCCTGCGTTACTGGGCACCCCTCAACGTCCTGCGTTACTGGGCACCCCTCAACGTCCTGCGTTACTGGCACCCCTCAACGTACTGCGTTACTGGGCACCCCTCAACGTACTGCGTTACTGGGCACCCCTCAACGTCCTGCGTTACTGGGCACCCCTCAACGTACTGCGTTACTGGGCACCCCTCAACGTACTGCGTTACTGGGCACCCCTCAACGTACTGCGTTACTGGGCACCACCCCTCAACGTACTGCGTTACTGGGCACCCCTCAACGTACTGCGTTACTGGGCACCCCTCAACGTACTGCGTTACTGGGCACCCCTCACGTACTGCGTTACTGAGCACTACCCTCAACGTACTGCGTTACTGGGCACCCCTCAACGTACTGCGTTACTTGGCACCCTCAACGTACTGCGTTACTGGGCACCCCTACGTACTGCGTTACTGGGCATCCCTCAACCGTACTGCGTTACTGGCACCCCCAACGTACTGCGTTACTGGGCACCCCTCAACGTACTGCGTTACTGGGCACCCCTCAACTACTGCGTTACTGGCACGCCCTCAACGTACTGCGTTACTGGGCACCCCTCAACGTACTGCGTTATAGGGCACCCTCAACGTACTGCGTTACTGGGCACCCCTCAACGTACTTCGTTACTGGGCACACCCTCAACGTACTGCGTTACTGGGCACCCCTCAACGTACTGCGTTACTGGGCACCCCTCAACGTACTGCGTTACTTGGCACCCCTCAACGTACTGCGTTACTGGGCACCCCTCAACGTACTGCGTTACTGAGCACCCCTCAACGTACTGCGTTACTGGGCACCCCTCAACGTACTGCGTTACTGGGCACCCCTCAACGTACTGCGTTACTGGGCACCCCTCAACGTCCTGCGTTACTGGGCACCCCTCAACGTACTGCGTTACTGGGCACCCCTCAACGTACTGCGTTACTGAGCACCCCTCAACGTACTGCGTTACTGGGCACCCCTCAACGTACTGCGTTACTGGGCACCCCTCAACGTACTGCGTTACTGGGCACCCCTCAACGTACTGCGTTACTTGGCACCCTCAACGTACTGCGTTACTGGGCACCCCTCAACGTACTGCTTACTGGGCACCCTCAACGTACTGCGTTACTGGGCACCCCTCAACGTACTGCGTTACTGGGCACCCCTCAACGTACTGCGTTACTGGGCACCCCTCAACGTACTGCGTTACTGGGCACCCCTCAACGTACTGCGTTACTGGGCACCCCTCAACGTACTGCGTTACTGGGCACCCCTCAACGTACTGCGTTACTGGGCACCCCTCAACGTACTGCGTTACGGGAGCACCCCTCAACGTACTGCGTTACTGGGCACCCCTCAACGTACTGCGTTACTGGGCACCCCTCAACGTACTGCGTTACTTGGCACCCCTCAACGTACTGCGTTACTGGCACCCCTCAACGTACTGCGTTACTGGGCACCCCTCAACGTACTGCGTTACTGGGCACCCCTCAACGTACTGCGTTACTGGGCACCCCTCAACGTACTGCGTTAGTAAACTTTCCGTAACGTACATGGTCGTACTAGTGTCATCTCTCCATCAAAACTGATTACCTCTCACTGAGCCAAGAGAATGAAGTAACGTAATAGGTCATAGTTAATGACCTGGGGAGTAAAGGAGGCGAGTGGTGAGACTGGTCGGCTCACAACGGAAAAGTAACGGGTTCGATACCCATGCAGGGTAAACTTATAGGCAATTTTCCATAAATTCCTGCTCACCTGGATGTAAAAACTGGTACTAGTATCTCCTTACTGTTGTAATAGTATTAGTAATTTAAATATTTTTTAATTGTTATTGGTTGCAGGTGACCATGGGTACCAGAGAGGCAGCTTACGGCAGCTGGGCATCACCGGTGACCGCTGAGGTGGCCACGATGGCCAGTAATGAGGTGGTGGAGGCGCCTCAGGTTGACCCTGTGACAGGTAAGTTAGGTTGACCCCCCTGTGAGAGGCGAGTCAGGTCGACGTCCCTCTGACAGGGGAGTCAGGTCGACGTCCCTCTGACAGGGGAGTCAGGTCGACGTCCCTCTGACAGGGGGATCAGGTCGACGTCCCTCTGACAGGGGAGTCAGGTCAACGTCCCTCTGACGGGCGAGTCAGGTCGACGTCCCTCTGACGGGCGAGTCAGGTCGACGTCCCTCTGACGGGCGAGTCAGGTCGACGTCCCTCTGACGGGCGAGTCAGGTCGACGTCCCTCTGACGGGCGAGTCAGGTCGACGTCCCTCTGACAGGGGAGTCAGGTCGACGTCCCTCTGACAGGGGAGTCAGGTCGACGTTCCTCTGACAGGCGAGTCAGGTCGACGTCCCTCTGACGGGCGAGTCAGGTCGACGTTCCCTCTGACGGGCGAGTCAGGTCGACGTCCTCTGACGGGCGAGTCAGGTCGACGTTCCTCTGACGGGCGAGTCAGGTCGACGTCCCTCTGACGGGCGAGTCAGGGTGACGTCCCTCTGACGGGCGAGTCAGGTCGGACGTCCCTCTGACAGGGGAGTCAGGTCAACGTCCCTCTGACAGGGGAGTCAGGTCAACGTCCCTCTGACAGGGGGGTCAGGTCGACGTCCCTCTGACAGGGGGGTCAGGTCGACGTCCCTCTGACAGGGGGGTCAGGTCGACGTCCCTCTGACAGGGGAGTCAGGTCAACGTCCCTCTGACAGGGGGGTCAGGTCGACGTCCCTCTGACAGGGGAGTCAAGGTCCAAACGTCTCTCTGACAGGGGGGCAGGTCGACGTCCCTCTGACAGGGGGGTTCAGGTCGACGTCCCTCTGAAGGGAAGTCAGTCAACGTCCCTCTGACAGGGGGGTCAGGTCAACGTCCCTCTGACAGGGGGGTCAGGTGGCTCCTCTCACACTTTCCTGGGCCTCCCGTCTGGGTTGGCAATATTATTAATAATATAATTCTCAGTTTAAGATTTCATTATTACTGTTATTATCATTATTTCATTATTTTAATTATTGCTATTATTTTGTCTTTAAATTATGGAAACTAAATGGCTATGTATTAATAACAAAATAATGGCATTACGAATTTCGAAGAATAATGAAAATATCTGTCCATATAAAGATTATGTTGATGTTTACACTCGGGATGTTTATACTCGGGATGTTTATACTCGGGATGTTTATACTCGGGATGTTTATACTCGGGATGTTTACACTCGGGATGTTTACACTCGGGATGTTTATACTCGGGATGTTTACACTCGGGATGTTTACACTCGGGATGTTTATACTCGGGATGTTTATACTCGGGATGTTTATACTCGGGATGTTTATACTCGGGATGTTTATACTCGGGATGTTTACACTCGGGATGTTTATACTCGGGATGTTTACTCGGGATGTTTACACTCGGGGTGTTTATACTCGGGATGTTTATACTCGGGATGTTTATACTCGGGATGTTTACACTCGGGATGTTTATACTCGATGTTTAGACTCGGGATGTTTAGACTCGGGATGTTTACTCTCGGGATGTTTGCACTCGGGATGTTTACACTCGGGATGTTTGCACTCGGGATGTTTATACTCGGGATGTTTATGCTCGATGTTTATACTCGATGTTTACACTCGGGATGTTTACACTCGGGATGTTTATACTCAGGATGTTTATAATCAGGATGTTTATACTCAGGATGTTTACACTCAGGATGTTTACACTCAGGATGTTTACACTCGGGATGTTTATACTCAGGATGTTTATAATCAGGATGTTTATACTCAGGATGTTTACACTCAGGGTGTTTACACTCAGGATGTGTGTTCTGGTGCGAGAGGCTGTGCAAGGAGGCTGGCAACACTGCAGTCTTCCACTTCAACCCAGGTGCGTCAGATAGAAGGATAAGTTGATGGGATTGACGGGAGAACTGAGTGCGATGGACATTACCATCGCAGTTCAATGAGGAAAAGGAGGAACTTACGATAGCTGGGTAGGAGTGAAGTGCAGAGACGATCTCTTAGTAACAGTTTTTGAACTATATATATATTATATATATATATATAATATATATATATATATATATATATATATATATATATATTTCTTAGCAACTGTGGATTGGTTATATAGTTTCGAAATTTTAAATAGGTTGCAAGCACTTACATTCCTTATAGACCAATATTTTTCATTATTCTCTCTCATTTCTCTCTCTCTCTCTCTCTCTCTCTCTCTCTCTCTCTCTCTCTCTCTCTCTCTCTCTCTCTCTCTCTCTCTCTCTCTCTCTCTCTCTCTCTCTCTCAATAATGAACTGATATTCCTAACGAAATCTTGGCTTTTAGACACCGGAGAAATCGTGCGGTGGACTAATCAAGGGTTCGACGTGAGGACCAAGGTTCATGAATACGGTGGAGGAGCCTTTACGGTGTACGACAACACTATATACTTCGCCCACAGCGGCGACGGTGCCATCTACCGGCAGGATGGTCCACAGGTGGCACCAACCCGCCTCACACGCTCTCACAACAGAAGATACACAGATGGCTCTTATTGCCCTTTGGTAACTGTCCATTTTTCTAATATCTGTCGTTCCAATATATGCTTATCCAATACCTGCAGTTCTAATGTCGTGCCGAATAGGTAAAATTTGCGATTTTGGCTTAAATAGCAACACTCTTCTTTCCGAATAAGGAAAGCGAAAATTTGTGTACGCAATAATTTCGCAAAAACCATTCTGAACCTAATGAAAAAAACATATTTCCTTGTGTTTATCATTAAATTATTGTAAAATGATCTAAAATATATAATTTCGCTTATTATAATAAGGTTAGGTAAGTTTTCTAAGGTTCTTTTGGTAAAAAGTTATTAATTTTTACATTAATATAAATGAAAAAATATATCTTTAAGCGTATAAGAGAAAATTTTAGAAAGGACTTAATTTTAAGTGAGTTCTTGCTAATAGGCCGTTTTTACCTATTAGGCACGACACTAATACCTGGATTTCCAGTACTTGGATTTCCAGTACCTGGATTTCCAGTACTTGGATTTCCAGTACCTGGATTTCCAGTACCTGGATTTCCAGTACCTGGATTTCCAGTACTTGGATTTCCAGTACCTGGATTTCCAGTACTTGGATTTCCAGTACCTGGATTTCCAGTACTTGGATTTCCAGTACTTGGATTTCCAGTACTTGGATTTCCAGTACTTGGATTTCCAGTACTTGGATTTCCAGTACTTGGATTTCCAGTACTTGGATTTCCAGTACCTGGATTTCCAGTACTTGGATTTCCAGTACCTGGATTTCCAGTACTTGGATTTCCAGTACCTGGATATCCAGTACCTGGATTTCCAGTACCTGGATTTCCAGTACCTGGATTTCCAGTGCTTGGATTTCCAGTACCTGGATTTCCAGTGCTTGGATTTCCAGTACTTGGATTTCCAGTACCTGGATTTCCAGTACTTGGATTTCCAGTACCTGGATTTTCAGTACTTGGATTTCCAGTACCTGGATTTTCAGTACTTGGATTTCCAGTACCTGGATTTTCAGTACTTGGATTTCCAGTACCTGGATTTTCAGTACTTGGATTTCCAGTACCTGGATTTCCAGTACTTGGATTTCCAGTACCTGGATTTCCAGTACTTGGATTTCCAGTACCTGGATTTCCAGTACTTGGATTTCCAGTACCTGGATTTTCAGTACTTGGATTTCCAGTACCTGGATTTTCAGTACTTGGATTTCCAGTACCTGGATTTTCAGTACTTGGATTTCCAGTACCTGGATTTTCAGTACTTGGATTTCCAGTACCTGGATTTCCAGTACTTGGATTTCCAGTACCTGGATTTCCAGTACTTGGATTTCCAGTACCTGGATTTCCAGTACTTGGATTTCCAGTACCTGGATTTCCAGTACTTGGATTTCCAGTACCTGGATTTCCAGTACTTGGATTTCCAGTTACCTGGATTTCCAGTACTTGGATTTCCAGTACCTGGATTTCCAGTACCTGGATTTCCAGTACCTGGATTTCCAGTACCTGGATTTCCAGTACCTGGATTTCCAGTACCTGGGTTTCCAGTACCTGGATTTCCAGTACTTGGATTTCCAGTACCTGGATTTCCAGTACTTGGATTTCCAGTACCTGGATTTCCAGTACTTGAATTTCCAGTACCTGGATTTCCAGTACTTGAATTTCCAGTACCTGGATTTCCAGTACTGGATTTCCAGTACTTGGATTTCCAGTACCTGGATTTCCAGTACCTGGATTTCCAAAACCTGTAGTTCCAATACCAACATTTCCAATCAGTGGCGCAGCCAGGATTTCAATCTTGTGAGGGGACTTAAAAAAATCACACGCTGGAAAAAAAATCGAAGAATCCTTCTTTTTTTTTAAATATATTTTTTCAGTATACATGTGGAAGCTCCAAAATTATTATTAATGTTCTCCTGGTCACTGATCAATATAACAGTAAAAAAATTTCTTCAGATGAAAAAAATGTAAATACATCTGGGGAGGTATTCTTTAGTTTCTTCAGCTTCTCCTCTCTCCCCTCTCCTGCGTCCCCTCTTCCACTTCCCCTCCCCCTAATCCCTCCCCCTCACTTGTACATATACTCTGTATACATTTCATGTTGGCATAATGTGATTCATTCACTTGGATTGTAAAGTTCAACTCAAAAGTGGATGGACCACTTATCTTCTTGTCCTCCTCTCCCATCCTTCCATACCTAGTCCATCTCTTTCTGTCCATCCCCCGTCCTCCTCTCGTTTCCCTCTCTTTAGCAAGCCTCTGGCCAAGGAATCTAACTTATTTTGGATACATGTGTTAGCCTGTAGGACGTCATGCCCGCGACCATTTCGAAATTTGAGCAGCGAAATTATTGTTAATCGTATATGCCATGAATATTTTAATGTGTCCGAGAATATTTTAGTGTTCTGGTACCTTTGGCATTCATGTCATAGGTTGGCCAGCACTACAGTGTTTTGTTACGAGCTTGTAATCCCTCGGGCGAGCCCCAGATTCTGTTTACACAAGTTATTACGTATTTCTTGAATACATTTCCGCATGCTAGTGGCTTTGTGCCTATCAATATTTTACTATATGTAAAGCTACACTTTGTATATTGCAGAAAGAAATAGTTTGTAAGTAGTTAAATAAAATCACAAGTGCAACACCTGGATATCTTCATTGCCAAGGCGTTTCGCCCTGAAGAAACCTGATTTGCTGGGTAAACATTTCGTTCACGAAATCGCCAATAAAATAATTTCTACGCAGATGGATGCCATTGTGTATGTAGTGGAGGACCACGAAGTGGTGAAGCAGGGCAAGGCTGTGGAGCCGAGTAACACATTGGTGCTGCTGGATGCCAAGACTGGTGAGGAGACACTGCTGGCCAGTGATGCTGACTTCTTTGCCGCACCCTCAGTCTCCCCTGATGGCACTCTCCTCGCCTGGATACAGTGGCACCACCCGCAGATGGTATGGCTTCTGGTGTGCCTTGTTTTATGCGGAATGAAACACGGAGGAAATATGTAATTGGTTTGTTTTTTCATTATCTTGTTTCTGAAGATGTTGAGTGGATCACACGAAAGAACTAAAGTATATATATTTATGATGAACTGTAAGGTTCCAGAATATCTAATCTCCCACATGAAGGTATAATCGGCCTATCTTTTCATATTTATAACACGTACAACATAATTACAGAGACGTGTGTGCCTATGTTTATATCTCTCATTGTTTATATACACTGATATGTGTGCCTCTCAGCGTATATACACTGAAAGTAAACTTTAATCAAAGGGTTAAAATATTCCTCATTGTTGTAGAATATATGACAAGCAACTTTAATGATACCTTTTGTAGTCGATAGGTGTTAAACCCAGTTAACCATATCAGTGATTCCTTGTGACGTCACAGCCATGGTGGAACACCCAGCTGTGTGTGGCCAAAATCAACGACCAGAAACAAGTCAACATCATCATTACCCGTCAAAACAGGAGGTCAGTGTCTGCTGCTACTATTCTCAAGCATTGCATTGTCTTCGTAACATCTATATAGCGTAATGTCAATAATGTCGTAATATCTCGTAATAAAAGTATTTTACTTACCTTAAGAGAGCGTTAGAAATCTATTGTAACAGAATAGATTTAATTCCCTTAATTTTATTCGCCCTATGCTTTATTATTCAGCAATATGATGCCCTCGTTTGACCGGGGCAACAGCCTGTACTACGTGCATGACCAGACAGGCTGGTGGAACTTGTACAAGATCACTGATCTCAAGGTGGAAGTGAACCTGACACCAGAGTCCAAGGAGGTGGGCTGGCCCATGTGGCAGTGAGTATAAATATTATAAATATTCAATTTATTCTAGTTCAGTTTGCAATTGATGTATCACTGGGGGTTCTAAAAGGATGCCACGTCCCGTAAAGTTTTTTTTTTACTTCTAAGATCTTCGGTCATTTTCCAATTAGTTTTGTATAGAGCGAAACGTTGTCACAATAGAAGCCTTTTCTGCAACGTTTCTTGTATTCACGCTTTAAGAACTGGTGGATCAGTAAGCCAGCGGAAGGCCTCCGTAAGATGACCAAAACCTCCAGCCGCGGGTCAGCATATGACTAAGACCCGCGTCAGGAAACACTTGTTCTGTTTACTGACAAACTTACCTAACCTAAGGCGTCCTGAGCCTTCAGTGTCCCTTAACAACCTGAATTTCAGCACCCATATCCAACACATAACCAAAAAAGTATCCAAAACGGTTGGGATCCTCTCCAAGATACGATACTACGTGCCGCAAAATGCCCTTCTCACACTATACCACTCACTTATTTATCCATACCTCACCTATGCTATTCGTGCTTGGGGATCAACTGCAGCAACACGCCTAAAGCCAATAACCCAACAAAAAGCTGCAGTAAGAATAATCACTAAATCCTATCCCTGGCAACACCCCCCCCCCACTCTTCATAGATCTAAACTTACTCCCTGTTCAGTACATCCACACTTACTACTGTGCAATCTACATCTACAGGACCTTAAACTCTAATATCAACCTTGACCTAAAACGCTTTCTTGATAGTTGTGACAGAACCCACAGGCATAACACCAGACACAAACATCTCTACGACATTCCCCGAGTCCGACTAAACCTTTACAAAAACTCAATGTATGTCAAAGGCCCTAAAATCTGGAACACCCTACCTGAGAACTCTAGAACTGCAGACACATTCATCACCTTCAAAACTACCATTAGAAAACATCTTATCTCCCTGATACACCCCGTCAACTAACTACACGAATACCACCTGGTGGTTCACACTTACACTCACTCACCCATTTGACCATAAACAGAAATATTAATCTCAATCTTAAAATAATGAATCCTGTGATACTCCAATACTGAAACTATGTACTGTGCCAAAACAAAAGCATTCACATTTCTAAACTCACAAACTAGTATTTAGTCACTTAGCCATAATACCAACTTACCTCATAATTTGTAATATTTTAAAATAAAGAATTAAACTAAGTCTGCCCGAAATGCCTAGCCATGCTAGGCGTTCTAGTGGTACACTCTGTAATCATTATTTAACTACATGTAAACCACACAATAACCAAATTCTGTAAATTCAACATTGTAATCCTTATAGAGAATAAACTTTGAATTGAATTGAACACATTGTTCAATTCATCTCAACAGAACACGACACTTATGTTCAAAAATGGTATAAAATACAAACCAGTTGATTAAGACACATGTGCAACAGTTTGGGATGTTTATTGTTGAAACGTTTGGCCTACACAGTAGGCTTCTTCAGTCAAAAACAGAGACAGCAGGTGTAATAGAGAAATGAAGATGTAATCAGTCCATCAACCTTGGAGATACGAGGTGGTCAATCCATGGTCTGGAACAAGGTGATCAGTCCCTCAGCCTGGATAAGAGTTCAGTTCCATGGTCTGGAACAAGGTGATCAGTCCCTCAGCCTGGATAAGAGTTCAGTTCCATGGTCTGGAACAAGGTGATCAGTCCCTCAGCCTGGAGAAGAGTTCAGCTCCATGGTCTGGAACGCTGTCCAACGATATCCAACAGTTACACATGTCAACAGAGCAAGTCACCCCCCACTTCACATACACTCTTCAACTATGTCCCTTGAAGGAGAGTGCTACGATGCTGGCGAAGGTCGCTACATGCGCCGCGAAGGTCACTTGATCCAAAGAATTGGAGTAACCCTCCCCTTCCTTGAGTCATATCCGATTACCGCTTATTACAAAGGCACTCCATGACTCTTACAAGATCTACGCTACCCCATGACTCGTACAAGCAGACTCTGTGAATCCTTAAATGACATCAGTGTGCTACATCAGGTATGACATCTTCACTCCTCTATCGTCTTCCAAGTCTGCCGAGATGTAAAAGTCCTGCTTACTAAGAACTACGTAGCAGAGCCGCCCGGACAGGAAGCAACTTCAGAATGACTTTATTAGTTACACTTACAGCTGGTAGACTGGTTATAAATGACCATAATTTTTAAAGGGGTGGACCGGTAAGCCAGCGGAAGGCCTCGGTCAGATGACCAAAAGCTCCAAAGGCGGGTCATCATCTGACTAAGACCCGCGTCAGGAAACATTTGTCCTGTTTCCTGACGAACCTTACCTAACCTAACCTAACTTACAGCTGGTTCGCGTGATTGTTACTGAGTGAAAGAAACATTACCGTACGGCTATTTATGTAGCTTGGCTGATGATACATAAGATTTATTATATTCACAGATTCGGTTGGAGAGCCTACGCTGTTAATCCCAAGACTGATAATGAAGTGGTGGCCGTTGCTTCCCATGTGAGTATGTCAAGTTGTGTAGCCCAACTGTCCATTGTAATTATATATATATATATATATATATATATAATTTATATATATATATATATATATATATATATATATATATATATATATATATATATATAATATATATATATATATATTATATATTTCTTTCTTTCAACACACCGGCCGTATCCCACCGAGGCAGGGAGGCCTAAAAGGAAAAACGAAAGTTTCTCCTTTTAAATTTAGTAATAAATACAAGAGAAGGGGTTACTAGCCCCTTGCTCCCGGCATTTTAGTCGCCTCTTACGACACGCATGGCTTACGGAGGAAGAATTCTGTTCCAATTCCCCATGAAGATAACAGGAAATGAACAAGATCTAGTAAGAAAATAAAAGAAAACCCAGAGGGGTGAATATATATATATATATATATATATATATATATATATATATATATATATATATATATATATATATATATATATAATATATATATATATATATGCATGCATGCATGCTTGTAAATGTATGGTAGTGTGACCTAAGTGTAAGACGAAGTAGCAAGACATACCTGAAATCTTGCATGTTTATGAGACAAAAAAGACACCAGCAATCCTACCATCATGTAAAACAATTACAGGTTTCCGTTTCACAATCACTTGACAGGACGGTAGTACCTCCCTGGGCGGTTGCTGTCTACCAACCTACTACCTAGGATATATATATATATATATATATATGTCGTGCCGAATATGTAAAACTGGTCAATTAGCAAGAACTCATTTAAAATTAAGTCCTTTCTAAACTTTTCTCTTATACGTTTAAATATATATTTTTTTCATTAATGTTGATGTAAAAATTTATAATTTTGCACCAAAAGAATCTTAGAAAACTTACCTAACCTTATTATAACAAGAGCAATTTATTTTAGCCTAACCCAACTAAGTATATTTTAGATTTGTTTACAATAATTTAATACTAAACAAACACAGTGAAATATATTTTTTTCGTTAGGCTCAGAATGATTTTGGCGAAATTATTGCATACACCAATTTTCACTTGTCCTATATGGCAAGATGAACGTTGCTATTTAAGCCAAGATCGCAAATTCTGCCTATTCGGCACGACATATATATATAAATAATATATATATATAAAATATATATATATATATATATATATATATAATATATATATATATATATATATATATATAAACAGTTCTAGAGGTGGTACCTCCCTATAATATATATATATATATATAATATATATATATATATTATATATATATATATATATATATATATATAAAATCATCAAACTAGCCGTATCCCACCGAGGCAGGGTGGCCCAAAAAGAAAAAAAATCCCCAAAAAGAAAATACTTTCAACATTCAACACTTTCACCACACTCACACATAATCACTGTTTTTGCAGAGGTGCTCAGAATACAACAGTTTAGAAGCATATACATATAAAGATACAAAACATATCCCTCCAAACTGCTAATATCTCGAACCCCTCCTTTAGAGTGCAGGCATTGTACTTCCCACCTCCAGGACTCAAGTCCGGCTATATAAAAATAACCGGTTTCCCTGAATCCCTTCACTAAATATTACCCTTCTCACACTCCAACAGCTCGTCAGGTCCCAAAAACCATTCGTCTCCATTCACTCCTAACATGCTCACGCACGCTTGCTGGAAGTCCAAGCCCCTCGCCTACAGAACCTCCTTTACCCCCTCTCTCCAACCCTGTCGAGGACAACCCCTACCCCGCCTTCCTTCCCCGATAGATTTATACGCTTTCCATATCATTCTACTTTGATCCATTCTCTCTAAATGACCAAACCACTTCAACAACCCCTCTTCAGCCCTCTGACTAATACTTTTGTTAACTCCACACCTTTTAATTTCCACATTCCGAATTTTCTGCATAATATTTACACCACACATTGCCCTTAGACAGGACATCTCCACTGCCTCCAACCGTCTCCTCGCTGCTGCACTCACAACTCGTGCTTCACACCCATATAAGAGTGTTGGTACTACTGTACTTTCATACATTCCCTTCTTTGCCTCCATAGATAACTTTCTTTGTCTCCACATACCTCAACGCACCACTCGCTTTTTTTCCCTCATCAATTCTATGATTAACCTCATCCTTCATAAATCCATCCGCTGACACGTCAACTCTCTAGTATCTGAAAACATTCACTTCTTCCATATTCCTCTTCTCCAATATGATATCCAATTTTTCTTTATCTAAACCATTTGATACCCTCATCACCGTATTCTTTTCTATGTTCACTTTCAACTTTCTACCTTTACACACACTCCCAAGCTCATCCACTAACCTTTGCAATTTTTCTTTAGAATCTCCCATAAGCACAGTATCATCAGCAAAAAGCAACTGTGTCAATTCCCATTTTGTATTTGATTCCCCATAATTTATTCCCACCCCTCTCCCGAACACCCTAGCATTTACTTCTTTTACAACCCCATCTATAAATATATTAAACAACCATGGTGACATTACACATCCCTGTCTAAGACCTACTTTTACCGGGAAGTATTCTCCCTCTCTTCTACACACCCTAACTAATAAAGGGATCTTCTTTCATTCAATTAGAGGTATTCTCTGATCAAGGACCAATGAGCATCAAAGTACTTAGTCTGTAGAGAAGAAAAAAACGCAAATTCACTTATATTTGCAGGAGTTGATGGTGGTGGAGATAGAGAGCCACACGAGGAGGAGTCTACCTACTGGATACGCCGTCCACCTTCATGGAGTTGTTTACTCCAAGGATGGCACTCAGGTAAAGCCATCACGTCTGTCTTGCAGAGTGTGTGTAGCGCATCACACCGATAAATATTACTTGTTGTGTGTATGTATGTGTGTACTCACCTAATTGTGATTGCAGGGGTCGAGACTCTGCTCCTGGTGTGTGTGTGCGTGCGTGTGTGTGCGCGTGCGTGTGTGCGTGTGTGTGCGTGTGTGTGTGCGTGTGTGTGTGCGTGTGTGTGTGCGCTCCACATCATGCACGGCGTAGTTATCATGCACCAACTAAGGCCAGACGAGACTACGGAGTCGTGTAAGAGAACGCGCGCGCGTGTGTGTACTCGCCTAATTGTACTCACCTAATTGTGGTTGCAGGGGTCGATACTCAGCTCCTGGCTCCGCCTCTTCACTGATCGCTACTAGGTCCTCTGCTTACTAAGCTTCGTCATACCTCGTCTTAAAACTATATATGGTTCCTGCCTCCACTACGTCACTTGCTAGGCTATTCCACTTCCTGACGACTCTATGACTGAAGAAATACTTCCTAAAATCCCTGTGACTCGTCTGAGTCTTCAGCTTCCAATTGTGACCCCTTGTTTCTGTGTCCCCTCTCTGGAACATCCTGTCTCTGTCCACCTTGTCTATTCCCCGCAGTATCTTGTCCTCCAGTGTCGTCAGTCTGATTTCTCTCAACCTTTCGTTGTATGACATTCCCCTGAGCTCTGGAATTAGCCTTGTTGAAAACCTTTGTACTTTCTCTAACTTCTTGACGTGTTTGACCAGGTGTGGGTTTGACTGGTGCTGCATACTCCAGTATGGGCCTAACGTACACAGTGTACAGTGTCTTGAACGATTCCTTATTAAAGTATCGGAACGCTATTCTCAGCTTTGCCAGGCGCCCACATGCTGCAGCAGTTATCTGGTTGATGTGTGCCTCTGGTGACATGCTCGGTGTTATGGTCACCCCACGATCTTTCTCCCTGAGTGAGGTCTGTAGTCTTTGTCCACCTAGCCTATACTCTGTCTGCGGTCTTCTTTGCCCTTCCCCAATCTTCATGACTTTGCATTTGGCAGGGTTGAATTTGAGAAGCCATTTTCTGGACCACGTGTCCAGCCTGTCCAGGTCTCTTTGTGGTCCTGCCTCATCCTCATCCGATTTAATTCTTCTCATCAACTTCACATCATCTGCGAATCAGGGACACTTCAGAGTCTATCCTTTCCATCATGTCATTCACATATATCAAGAATAGCACTGGTCCTAGAACTGACCCCTGTGGGATCCCACTTGTCACAGGCACCCACTGTGATGCCTCTTCACGTACCATGACTCGTTGTTGCCTCCCTGACAAGTATTCTCTGATCCATTGCAGTGCCGTTCCTATTATATGCGCCTGAACCTCCAGCTTCTGCACTAACCTCTTGTGAGGAACTCTGTCGAAGGCCTTTCTGCAGTCCAGGAAAATGCAATCAACCCACCCCTCTCTCTCATGTCTTACTTCTGTTACCTTGTCGTAAAACTCCAGAAGGTTTGTGACACAGGATTTGCCTTCCATGAATCCATGCTGGTTGTCATTTATAATCTTGTTCCATTCCAGGTGTTCCACCACTTTCCTGATAATCTTCTCCATGACTTCACATACTATACACGTCAGAGACACTGGTCTGTAGTTTAGTGCCTCGTTTCTGTCTCCTTTCTTAAAAATGGGGACTACATTTGCAGTCTTCCATATCTCGGGTAGCTGCCCAGTTTCAAGGAATGTGTTGAAGATTGTGCTTAGGGGCACACACAGCATCTCTGCTCCTTCTCTAAGGACCCACGGGGAGATGGTGTCCGGTCCCATCGCCTCTGAGGTATCAAGGTCACTTAGCAGCTTCTGCACCTCCTCCATTGTTCGTATGTCATCCAACACTTGTTGGCATGTTCCCTGTTGATGCTCCCTTCTGTGCTCTCTTCCCAGAGCCCTTCCTGTTTCTACTGTAAAAACTTCCTTAAATCTCCTGTTTAGCTCCTCACCTCCTGATCGTTTCTTGTGAGTTTTCCCCCTTCTGTCCTCAGTCTGATCACCTGGTCTTTGACTGTTGTCTTCCTCCTGATGTGGCTATACAACAGTTTCGGGTCAGTCTTGACTTTCGATGCTATATTATTTTCGTACTGTCGCTGGGCCTTCCTCCTTACCTGTGCATACTCGTTCCTGGCTCTGCGACTAATCTCCCTATTTTCATGTGTTCTATGCCTTCTGTACTTTTTCCTTTTTCTATAGCACTTAGTCTTTGCCTCCTTACACAATCGGGTAAACCAGGGACTCGTTCTGGTCTTCCCATTGTTTCTGGTGCCCTTCGGAATAAACCTTTCCTCTTCCTCCTTGCATTTTGTTGTTACGTATTCCATCATTTCGTTTACTGGCTTTCCTACCAGTTCTCTGTCCCACTGAACCTCCTGCAGGAAGTTCCTCAAACCTATGTAGTCCCCTCTTTTATAGTCTGGCTTTTCCCATTCAACTCCTGTTACTCTCTCCACTTGTAACTCTACTATGTATTCAAAGCACAGAACCACGTGTCACTAGCTCCTAGGGACCTCTCATATGTGATGTCCTCTATGTCTGAACTGCCCAGGGTGAGCACAAGGTCCAGTCTTGCTGGTTCGTCGTCCTCTCTCACTCTGGTAGTGTCCTTAACATGTTGGTGCATGAGGTTTTCCAGCACCACATCCAACATCTTGGCTCTCCATGTTTCGGTACCCCCATGTGGCTCCAGGTTTTCCCAGTCAATCTCCCTGTGGTTGAAATCACCCATAACTAGTAACTTTGCTCTGCTCGAGTGAGCTCTTCTTCCCCCCTCAGCCAGTGTGTCCACCATTGCTCTGTTGCTCTCTTCATATTCCTCTCTTGGCCTCCTGCAGTTCTGTGGTGGATTATACATCACTGCAATGACTACCTTGTGCTCCCCAGACTGAAGTGTACCTACTATGGAGTCCTTTTCTCCAATCTCGTCTATGCCTCCCATTTTCTCGAATTTCCATCGGTTTTTTACGAGCAGTGCAACCCTTCCTCCCCCTCTGCCCCTTCTATCTTTCCTCGTGTGTGTGTGTGTGTGTGTGTGTGTGTGTGTGTGTGTGTGTGTGTGTGTGTTGTGTGTGTGTGTTTTATGGTATGAATGCTTGGCAGGCAAGGCAAGTAAGCGTACGTGTTTGGGCTTAATTAAATCTGAGGAAACGATATCAGCTAGGTAAGTGTGAAACTGCAAAAGTGTAAGTACTCGCCTAGTTGTGGTTGCAAGGGTCGAGTCACAGCTCCTGGCCCCGCCTCTTCACTGGTCGCTACCAGTGAAGAGGCGACCAGTGTACCCATCTATTTATAGTTGCAGGGGTCGACTCACAGCTCTTGGCCTCGTGTGTGTGTGGTGATAAATACCTCATCTTGACTTGTACAATTGCTACCTGTTGTCAACCGCTTCATATATTATCTACAATACCCACAGACATCAGTTCTCTCCTCTCCCCCCCCCCCCTGGTAAGGTGTATGTGGTGGCAGGTGATGGAGGGCGGGCAGCGAGGCTCATCCAGGTGACGGTGGCCACAGGAGAGGTGAAGGGGGTGAGTGAGGTGGGTGAGGCAGTCATCCATCCTGGCTACATCAGTCATCCCTCACACATCCGTTTTCCCACTACTCACGATGACTTTGCTTATGGATATCTCTACCTGCCTAAAGTAAGTATACTTGTTACTTTTGTGGGGAAACGCTAAATTTGTAAAGGTTATGCGGCGCCGGGTAATAGGGGATAGTGAGGTTTTGGCTCAAGAATAGGGAGGGTGAACTGCACTTTGAGATCATGAACTCTAGATAGTATCCAAGAACCCTCTTGAGGGTTCAGGAAGCTCCTGGGGAATGGGAGGTAGTCAGGTTTGATCCAAGAAACAAAAGTAGCTCCAATTCCCTGGATCAAGGCGCACCATCCCTACGAGGAAGAAGTCCAACTATTCTCCCATTTTCTTTTATGGCCCCCTCAAGGGGGGTTCCTTGATGCTGGAAGGGGGTCTTGAGCTAGAAAATTGGATCTGTGTTCCAAAATCTTGAATCGAGCCTGAATGCCCCACAGGCGCTGTATAATCCCTATGGGTTTAGCCTTCCCCATGATAATTGTTCCATATCACGGGATATATACATTGAGAGGTGTATGTCTTTAAACGTTTTTGCTGAGAGTTTAATTCCCCTTTCATAGATTAAAGTATTCTTGACCGACCCTTGTGTAATAGACTTCAAATTATTAAATAATAATATTCATTTGCATGTACAGAGCAATTATTTATAATTACCGAGATGCCTGCAGGGACCTCGGGGGAATTAAGAGGAATCTATTGACGTTAAGAATTTTATGGGGATTTTACTTGATACTGGCTACTTTAACTGGCGAAATCAGCGACACAATGTTAAGATGATCACAGAAGTTTGTGAGCCTCGAACCTAAGTCGGGCGAATATTAAAACTGGCAGGCCGGTGTGTTAAACCACCGGCCCATGCTAGGCCGGCATGGTCCAGCGGTTACTCACACTGGCTTGCCAGTTTTAGGACGCGTTTTGCGATTTAAAATACCATTGATGTATTGAGTGTCTATATCAACTGTTTGTTGCTTGTTATCATTGGTTTTATCGTTTCGCAACAATTTTTTTAATGGCTACCCAGCGATGGACCTAAATTTTTGGGGTCCTGAAGCTTGAACTGTTATGAGTCACCCTCACAACCAACAACAGCTAGGCCTACAACAGCTAGGCCTACATGATACTTCAGTAACCTTATAATTTTGATTTTGTACTGAATAACACTATATTATTATTAAAAAAAAAAAACTTGTACAGTAGACCTAAAATTAAGTAATGTGGACTTGGTCGCTTTTGGGGCCCTTCCGAGATTAGGGGCCCTGAAACTTGACCTTCACTACCGTCACAGTAGATCCGTCCCTGGACCTACCAGATCAGAGCGCTACGTAAATATCACTACTGCACCAACAGAATAAGGACTTCCGCGCTCCGGAGGGCACCAAGCCGCCGCTGCTGGTGCGAGTTCACGGGGGTCCCACAGGGGAGACCTTCCCTATACTTCATCTCACCTACCAGTTCTTCACTTCAAGGGGCTTCGCTCTCCTTGACCTCAACTACCGGGGCAGCACCGGCTATGGCACACAATACCGCAACAAACTCAATGGAAAGTAAGGAATTCTATTTTTTTTTTCACAGACTTAATGGGCAAAAGATTTTATGCTAATTTAAATTACAGGCTAGAGCTGTTATCTTCCCTCGGCTTAATTTACAGGCTAGAGCTGTTATCTTTCCTCAGCTTAATTTACAGGCTAGAGCTCTTATCTTTCCTAAGCTTAATGTACAGGCTAAGAGCTGTTATCTTCCCTCAGCTTAATTTACCGGCTAGAGCTGTTATCTTTCCTCAGCTTAATTTACCGGCTAGAGCTGTTATCTTCCCTCAGCTTAATTTACCGGCTAAGAGCTGTTATCTTTCCTCAGCTTAATTTACCGGCTAAGAGCTGTTATCTTTCCTCAGCTTAATTTACCGGCTAAGAGCTGTTATCTTTCCTCAGCTTAATTTACCGGCTAAGAGCTGTTATCTTTCCTAAGCTTAATTTACGGGCTAAGAGCTGTTATCTTCCCTCAGCTTAATTTACCGGCTAGAGCTGTTATCTTTCCTCGGCTTAATTTACAGGCTAGAGCTGTTATCTTTCCTCGGCTTAATTTACAGGCTAAGAGCCGTTATCTTTCCTCAGCTTAATTTACCGGCTAGAGCTGTTATCTTTCCTCGGCTTAATTTACAGGCTAGAGCTGTTATCTTTCCTCTGCTTAATTTACAGGCTAAGAGCCGTTATCTTTCCTCAGCTTAATTTACCGGCTAGAGCTGTTATCTTTCCTAAGCTTAATTTACAGGCTAAGAGCTGTTATCTTCCCTCAGCTCACTTTACCTAAGCTCAATTTACAAGCCCAAAGCTCTCATTCTCTCTCAATGCCTAGCTCACTTCAAAGCCCAACCCCAGGATGACATTAACAGCCGATTAATTACAGTGTACTTAATTGCCACTAGCTTAACAAGAGCATCAGATCTGACAGACTTATCTATGTACCTCAAGCCCGGGAATCGAACTCTGGATCTTTCAGGTGTATGCCTCACTCAACTTCTGCTATATGTAGCTATTGAAAATAAAAAAAAAACATTTGATTGTACAGTGCACCTTGCAATTGACACATTGTTATTATATAATGAAAGCCGTGTGGGTTACACAGGACGACTTGGCTGACCTCAAGGTTATAAGGGCCCTGACCACCTCCAGGTGGAATGGACTGGCTACTGACCACTTGCTAGTGAAGCATATTAGGTATTAACTTCCTACAGATGGAGTACACTCAACATTCACCTCCAGGTTAGGTATACTCAGCATTAACTACCTCCAGGTGGGGTATACCAGCATTAACTACCTCCAGGTGGGGTATACTGGATGTGGACGACGCTGTGGCAGGCGCCAACTACTTGGTGAAGGAGAATATAGTCGACGCCAGCAAGGTGTGTGTTGACGGTGGCTCTGCTGGTGGATTCACCACACTGTTGGTGCTCATGAGTGAAAATGCGCTTTTTGCAGCGGGTAAGTCCACAGTAGAACACCACAGTCTGTTATTTGTAACAAACTCGCTCTCACACAAGGCTATGTTATCCATAACCCATCCAGGTAGTGACCAAAGGAAAAGAAATTTATAGTGTATGTGTGTAATTAAATAAATGAATATATATACTCGTGTGTGCGTGTGTATATATATATATATATATATATATATATAATATATATAATATATAATAATATATATAATATATATATATATAGTTCCTTGATAATGTGAGTAGTCACGAAAGCGCTTGGAATTTCTCTATTCTTTCAGAGTGGTTGTTTTGCATATTTTGAAATCACCTGTTTACTGTGATCTTATTGCATATATAATAATATATATATATATATTATATATATATATATAATTATATATATATATATATATATATAATTATATAATGTCGTGCCGAATATGTAAAACTGGTCAATTAGCAAGAACCCATTAAAAAATTAAGACCTTTCGAAAATTTTCTCTTATACGTTTAAAGATGTATGCTTTTCATTAATGTTAATGTAAAAAATTTTAATTTTGCACCAAAAGAATCTTAGAAAACTTACCTAACCTTATTATAACAAGAACAATTTATTTTAGCCTAACCCAACTAAATATATTTTAAATACGTTTACAATAATTTAATACTAAACAAACACAATCAAATATATTTTTTTTTTGTTAGGTTCAGAATGATTTTGGCGAAATTATTGTATACACAAATTTTCACTTGTCCTATATGGCAAGATGAACGTTGCTATTTAAGCCAAGATCGCAAGTTCTGCCTATTCGGCACGACATATATTATTTATTATTATTATACACATGTTCAGTGCTGATGTTAAAGGAGACAGAATATACACCCTGAGAGGTGTGTTTCTCTCAGCGGATATATACTGAGAATTTACTTTGATCTTTTATTAGGGAAGGGTGGAAGGTTATCATGCAGCTTTAATAACCCATTAACCAGCCCACCGCCTAAAGGAGACATCATGTGTGTTGAAGATAGATTTTTCAATGTTGCCTCTTGATTCCTGTCAAAAAATTAAGCTAAAAGGCTTTTGTTTTTTCCCCTCATTTTTTTTTTTTCTAATTTGAGTCATTGTTCACTTCTTCAGATCAAACGCGATTATATCCTGAATTAATTATTTTTTCCAGTACGTAACTGGTCTAATTATCTCTTACTTGCGTTAGTATGCTTAGGCGAACCCATCCAAATCCTTACACGGAAGCCATTCAAAGCTTTCTCTGCCGCAGATGATCACTCCTTCCAGTAATTAAAACTGGAACGACTCTCAGAATGACCCAGACACACGAGCTATGTTAAGCATCGCGCCTTGTTAAATTACTCTATTATGTACTTAATTTCCAACTGCGTCTTCAGGAGCCAGTTTTTACGGGGTGTCCGACTTGGAGCTGCTGGTGAACGACACACACAAGTTTGAGAGCAGGTACATGGAGACGCTGGTCGGCAGCATCCACACGCAGAAGCATCTGTATGATGCTCGTTCGCCCATTAAAAACGCCAAGAAACTCGGGAAGCCAACCATCTTCTTTCAGGGAAGCGAAGATAAGGTGAGACGAAATTTGTGTAAGCGGAAATATACACGTATGTACACTATTAGAGGACAGAAGAGCCCGAGTTATGATTATGGCTGAGAAGAGGGAAATTGATAGGGGAGACAGGCAGAGGCTGAGAGGCTGGTCTCAGCTACACGGGGTCACATTATTATTATAATCAAAAAAGAAGCGCTAAGCCACAAGGACTATACAGCCACGGGGTCACAGCTGGAAGTTAAAAACAAAGGCGAGTCGCGGAGATGTTAGGAAATACTTCTTTAGCTTCAGAGTTACCAGGAAGTGGAATGATCTAGATAGCGAAGTGGTAGAGGCAGGATTCATGCATAGTTTTAAGAATAGGTATAAAAGGGCTCACGCAACCAGGAGCGAGCGAAATCGGTAGTGGCAAGCGGTTGGACCAGGTGCAGAGACTCGACCCCTGAAACCAAAAATAGGCACACACACACATACATACACCAAAAGTCTAAACCCGTAACCTTAATATGACAGCGAAGCAAATAGAGCAGAGATATTAGAAATACAAAAGTATTTAGAACTTGCAAAGTTTGTAAGTCATATTATCATGGGGAGCGCTAAACTCGTAGGGATTATACAGCTCCGATGGGGAATGGAAGGCTCAATATTATTACTATTATAATCAAAACTAAACATTAAACCCACAAGGGTTATACCAGGCTGCCATTCAGGCTTAGTTCAGGGAACTGGAGCTCGGATCCAATTCCTTAGATCAAGAGCCCCTGACCAGCATCAAGGAACGTCCCTTGAAGAGGACACGAGGTGAGAAAGAGGTGGCATTGGAAATTAAGAATTGAAATATATTCGCTATTCTAGCCATTCATTAAGAATTTAGACTTTAAATTATTATTCATAGGGAAGCGCTAAACCCACGAGTCATATAACACCTGTGGAATGTTAGGCATTCAGGTAACTCTCAGTATCTTGGCTCTAGAGCCTTTCACTTTCAGGTAATTCATTGACATTCAGCAGTGAATTAACATTCATTATTGTCTTTTTTTTTTCTTTTGCAGATTGTGATTCCCAGTCACTCCAAGGACATGTATGATATTGTGAAGAACAAGTGTCTTCCTTCTGCATATATCCTGTTTGAAGGTGAGACTTCATGTTATGTTCTGGGTCAGCAGGCTAAGGCGTAATGCTATGTTCCGGGTCAGCAGGCTAAGATGTAATGTTATGTTCGGGGCCAGGGAGGTCGAGCCAGCAGGCTAAGACGTAATGTTATGTTCCGAGCCAGGGAGGTCGAGCCAACAGGCTAAGACGTAATGTTATGTTCCGGGCCAGGGAGGTCGAGCCAACAGGCTAAGACGTAATGTTAATGTTCCGAGCCGGGGAGGTCCGAGCCAACAGGCTAAGACGAAATTTGTTTGTTCCGGGCCAGGGAGGCCCGAGCCAACAGGCTAAGACGTAATGTTATGTTCCGGGCCAGGGAGGTCGAGCCAACAGGCTAAGACGTAATGTTATGTTCCGGGCCAGGGAGGTCGAGCCAGCAGGCTAAGACGTAAAGTTTTTCCGGGCCAGGGAGGTCGAGCCAGCAGGCTAAGACGTAAATGTTATGTTCCGGGGCCCCAGGGAGGTCGAGCCAGCAGGCTAAACTAATGTCATATTCCGGGTCAGCAGGCTAAAATGTAATTTTTATGCTCCTGGCCATGGAGGTCAAGCCAGCAGATTTATCCATGCCTGATGAAGGAATTATTATTACAGGGGAACGCTTAATCCGTAGGGATTATACAGCGCCTGGGGGAGGGGGGGATGGAAGACATTCAAACTCAATTCAGCGAACTGTAACACAGATCCCATTTTCTAGCGGGGGGAGGGAAGGCAGTCAGATTTTTGGCAAAGGAAAAGTTAGATTTTAAATCAAAATTCTTTCACTGTCAAGAACTGATACTGTAGATCAAAAGCCCTTTACTATAAAGGCTCTCCCCTCAGTATTTATATTATTATTATAATCAAAAAGAAGCGCTAAGCCCACAAGGACTATACAGCCTTCAGTAATTGTAAATTATATTCATGCTGCAAACTAAATTATATATATACAATTATATTTATATATAATATATATAATATATATATATATATATAATATATATATAAATATGTGTGTTTTACGTAAACCCTTTAAATTTTTTTTTAAAATACAGTAGAGGTATGTTGCAGCTCCACGACCCTCGTTCATTTTGGGGACAGAGTCTGGTCTACTGCTGAGCATGTTTTCCCCTCAAAGGAGGTCCTTGATGCTGGTGTGGGACTTTATCTAATTAAGCGGCTTGTTCTCTTTCCCCCTTTCCCCAGCTCGAGCCTGATTTCCTCCCATTCCCCCAGGCTAAAATAGTGTCCCCTACGCATTGAACATCTTCCTGTAAATGTAATAATACTGCTGTGTGTAGTTACTCATTAAAGTGTGTTTAACAGTAAGCTGGCAGAGGCTTGATTTTGTACCATTACACGTATTGTGAGGAAAAGATACTCGTTGCTGAATAGTTTTATTAAACGAGGAAAACATTTTGCTGTGTCGAGAATAATAGTGAACTGATGAAGCTCTATGCTGAGCCAAACGATGTCTTTACAAAACCTCATTCCGCAGCTATTTTTTTTTTCTTCAGTCATCAGAATACCACTGGGATAGACACACACGGGTTTATCTCATTCTACTAGTATATGTTTCTTTTGGTTTTCCGCAGGTGAGGCTCACGGGTTTATCAAACCAGAGAACATCAAGTCTTCACTGGTGGATATTTTGTATTTCTTCCTCAAGTGTAGACTTCACATTAGCTGACGTCACTTCAGATGTAAGTAAAGTGGGCTGTTCTCGTGTTTGGGGAAGCAGTAAACACTGAAGGGTCAGTACAGTGCTTGTGGAATGAGGGTAAACAGTTTTGATCGGAGATTGGAGTTATGCTTGATCTAAGTAATCACAAGTGTGATCATGGAGTGTGTTAGGTGAAGGGAAAGTTATCATGGTTAGAGAAAGGGTAGGGCAACTCCAAATAGTTGGAACAAGAGCCCTTCCCTGGAGTACAGGACCCCCCCCCCCCCAACATGAAGGAAGGAGACACACGACAGAATTGCTGGTACATGTCTGGATGGGATTATTACTGGTACTTTTGAGTGACATTTAAATTAGATAAAATTCTCCATGGATTTTAAAAGCATTTGTGTATTTTCCACATTAAATTTACCATCGCAGACATCCAGAAATTATACATTCGTGGGAAAGCGCTAAACCTGCAGGGGTTGTATATAACCTGGGGGAATGAGAGTTAAGTTTAGCCAAGGTAGTAAACACCAGATCTAGTTCCTTGGATCAAGATCATCTCACGGGCGTCAAAGCTCCCTCGAAGGGTCCCCAATTATTATTATAATCAAGGGGGAAGCGCTAAACCCGGAGGATTATACAGCGCCTGGGGGGGGGGATGTGGAAGGCATTCAGGCTTAATTCGGGGAACTGGAGCACAGATCCAATTCCCTAAATCAAGAGCCCCTCACCAACATCAAGGAACCTTCCTTGAGGGGAAAGGTCCCCAATTAAGTGATGGTTATTAATGAGTGGGGAGTGCTAAACACACAAGGGTCATACAGTCCCTAGATTATTATAATCAAGGGGAAACGCTAAACCCGTAGTATTATACAGCGCCTGTGGGGGGAATGGAAGGTATTCAGGGAACTGGAGCACAGATCCAGTTTCCTAGATCAAGAGCCCCTCACCAGCATCAAGGAACCTTCCTTGAGGGGCACAGTCCCTAGAGAATAGGAATTAATCCTGCTTAATCCATAGGCGAGGGATACTTCCTAATTTCTTGGTTCAAGAATTCATCAGGTAGGTATAAGGTTTGTCAGGAAACTGGACAAGTGTTCCCTGACGTGGGTCTTAGTCATCATATGACTAAGCTGGAGCTTTTGGTCATGTGATCAAAGCCTTCCACTGGCTTACCTCTCCACCCTTTAAAACTCATGGTTTTGTGTATAACCATTTCATACGTGAGAACCAAGATACTCCCTTTGAAAGCCCTAAAATGCTATGGACAAATTTCAGTATTTATAATTTTTATTCATTAATTTTCATGATTGTTGTCCTTGATATCCTGTTCATTAATTTGAATACAGTGAATACATTTATTACGTGTAATTAAAAATAGCTGAAGTAATTTTAACTATTGATGAAATTCTGTCACAAGTTCACATTTAAAAATTGCCTTTTTTTTCCAGTTGGTTATTGACAACCTGGAGTCATGGAAGGAGAAACACCACTGAAGTGAGCAGTTATTCTTTTCCTATATAAAAGTTCTATACCCGATAGGGAATAAAGTATGATCCAATTCCTCGTATAAAGAATCCTTCATCAGTCACGGCTTCCCCTCCTTGACAGGTATACACACTATTTTAATAACAATGTTCTAAACTCGTACAAGTCATGGAGTGCTGCTGAGAGAGGTAATGAGTCGACAAGTGAAGGCAGTGTGTCATGGTAGTTACAGTAACATACTAATTAACCGAGTTACATTATTATAATCAAGGGGGAAGCGCTAAACACGGAGGATTATACAGCGCCTGGATGGGGGATGTGGAAGGCATTCAGGTTTAATTCGGGGAACTGGAGCACAGATCCAATTCCCTAAATCAAGAGCCCCTCGCCAATATCAAGGAACCTTCCTTGAGGGGAACCGAGTTACAGGAAGTGTTTAAAGCGAGACTTAAGTGGAGCTTGGGTTAGTATATCAGGCAATGATTATATAATTATCATTAAGTTGGTGGGGGAAGCCCTAAATCTGTAGGGGTCCTACAGCAGGTGCTGTAGGACCCCTACTGTCAGTGTCTACACAATCCCATGTGATCATTGTAAAGAAATGTACAATAAAATTGAATGAATAAAAAGGACATGTGTACTTCAGGAGGATACTGATGGACACGTTGCTAAAACACTAATTCTCAACCACCATTGTTCACAAGCCTCAGTTATAGCAACCAAGATTGTCACAAATCAAATAACCAAAGTTCTTCCCACCACAATGGTGGGATGTCTGCTGCAGTAAACTTTATCAAGAGTCTTTACTATATTATTATTTACCCTTATGCACACTTGTAGTGACCAAGATCCCAGAACCTAAAAGTTTTCTAATATACAAACCCTACTGATTGCTGGCATCTTAAAAACCTTCGTGTCCATCCTGACGAGGTATGAATTTAGCAGTATTCTTGCTAATAATTTTAATGGTGCTAATAATGATTTTGAGTTTTCCCTCTTAATTTTGCTGAATTTCTTTGTGGTCTTGGATGATGCACAAATGAATCTGGTAAAAAAAAAATTGAACATTTAAATAGTGTTTACTAATATATTTTAAAATACATAATCAAATTGGAGTTCTCTCCACTTTTTAAAACTCGGTATATACAACAATCAAAGATTTTTAAATAAATGTTTAAGCCAGCCACCAATAACTTTCTCAGTTTTTTAATTCATCATCTTTTATGTTTTAAAGTTAACAAATACTGTACTTTTCCAATATGTTGCAAATCTTTCTCTAACAACTTTCTTGAAAATTATTAAACTTTTTCTTTGAGAGAAAGAACCTACATTATTTTACACGTTTTTTCTTAACTCTCATACTTTTCTTGGGTCACTAGCTGGGAAGGCATTTTTAGTGAACCTTAAAGACCCACTTTTTCCTTAACATTAGTCACTTAATAAGAAAATAAGAGGCTGCGTCCATCATCTGATGTGTGGACAATATATTTTAATGTATTATGATGGTTATTTTCAAGCAGCAGGAAGTTATCTCTGGAAGTCTCATCACAGTTATCAGTGACTACTCTGCTCCTTACTTGGTTTGGCTGCAGTCGAGGCTGTGAGGAGCCTCAGTTTTCACAGACTCGGGCTAGCCGTTCAGACTTACACAGTCTGTATTGTTACTCTGTAGAAGGTTATACCTGGAAATACAGCGAGAGATCACCAAAGAAAAGTATGAATGTGGGACAATAACAAAAATATATAAAATATGAAGAGCAGAGAGCTTATTGAAATTTAAATGAAGATTAATACTAGGGTATCTTTATCGAGGAGATATCTTAACAATGAAGATATCTAAGTCTTAGTCTTAATTCATTTACTTGTCAGTTCTGAAAACCACTGGTATAATAATTATTGAAGCTTACAACTCTGAGTTAAAAATCTAATCTCACATCTTTGTGGAATGATATATTTATATGCCATTCTTATAATAATCATTATAAAAATAAAGAATAAAAATATACTCTATAAACATGCTTTAAAATATATCTTAGGAAAAAAACAGACCTAAAAACTATACATGTAACTTTTTTTAATACTATGTACAAGTGAAAATCACATGTATAATCAGAGTAAATGTATTAAGAAAAATTACCAAAATAAAAAAGAGAATACCAATGAAAAGACACTCATTAATACTAAAACATGAAACCAGTTACTCGTTAAACCTAATATTCTTCCGTATTTGAGATATGAAGTATTTGTCAGTTGACTTCTGACCCCTACAAAGATTTTATATCGTGATTTACTTCCTTCTGTTTAATGAATCAGAAAGTTGAGACAACCTGTGGCTAATTTTTATATTTACATCAGGATAATTTTTAAATGTTTTTGTTAGAAATTCACAATATTAACCAAGTGCTTGCACTTTGAAAAGCTACTAACAAGGCTAAAAGTTTAATGTGAGAAATGAAAAACTGGCAAACACAAAATTTTAAATACAGTAGACTGTCATTTAACATGGTAGTTACGTTCCTGAAAATGCCGCTTTAGGTAAAACTGTGTTAGATGAACTAAAAAACTTATGGGTAAAATAGGGTTACATTCCTGGGAGCCCCCCAAAAAGCCAAAACCACCTTTTTTAGACCATAAGATCTTACAAAAAATAAAAGTGCAATGTAATTTTAGTTCATTGTCATGAAATAATACTGCTTAAGACTACAAATGCAATAGAAATAATAGTATTTACCTTAAATTGTGGGTAATGGTGTTTGTGGATGATTGTAAAGAGTGGATATGCATGTTGTGGACCTACTGGGCTGAGGTGGATGGTTGTCGGCAGAAGTGGATGGTAGAGGTTCTGGTACTAAAGTCGATGGTTGTATTGGAGTGTGCATAAATTATGTAATGGATCTCTGGGCTCTTTTTTTTCCCTGCAGTACATTATACAGCTGATGGTAAGGCATCATCAGCTGGTCTGGACCCCATTTCAAAACACTGCTTCTAGATTTATCATGGTCCTCTTCAGTGAAAGAAGTCTGTAACTTTACCAATATTATGGAACTACTCACATAAATGCTAGTGTTAACTATTTTTCTTCAGGTTCTTCATCGTCTTCTGTTATCTGCCTCCCTTGTATCTGTGCATCGAGTTCTGCCAACATTTCCTCTGGACTCCTGTCTTCATGATCATCAAAGAGCTCATTCACATCTTCATTCATATCTTCAGACCCATCACCTGGTAATCTCCTTACCAGCTGAACAATTTCCTGAACCTGATTCTCAAGCAAGGGAAAACCAGTCAAAGAATTAACTACAGAAGGCCATGACTTTCCCCAGCCTGCATTTAATGTTGATTGGGGCACTTCATTCCATGCAATTCTAGCATAGATGGCATAAGCAATGTTAAATTTATTCCAGAAGCTTGGTACTGCCAAGTTGGAGTCAAGAGTCCATTGATGCAACTAGTTTTTTCATAACTTTTTTTTTTTGTGTAGTTACATTTAAATGACTTAACTCCCTGATCCAGTAGTTGAATTAGGGATGTTGTAGTTGGAGGTAAAAGTACAACTTTTACATGTGGCGTCACATCCAGCAAAGCTTGTGGAGGAGTACGAGAATTATCAAGAATGAAAAGAGCTTGAATGCAAAGTTCTTGCTGTGCAGGTAAAACTTGACTTCAGGAATAAAGCGATGCTTAAACCAGTCAAATATTTCCTGTCATCCATGCTGACATCCATAACTGGACCACTACAGTGGTCCAGTTATTTTAACAGGTAATTCAGATGGTGTTCCTTTAAAAGTGTATGTATATTTACTTTCACCACTACTAGGGCAGTTCATTTAGAAGTGGCTCAGGACTTGTCTGCAGAACAGTTTATACAGCTGTATCAGAAATTTGCTGCTAGGAGATCCTGTACAAGATTAATAATTTCAGATGCCACTAGTTTTGTAACGAGTGCCCAATATTTGATGGAATTAAATGAGAATAATGATGTACAATCTGTTAACCCAGTGAGAATGTGTCTGGAAATTTGTTACGTACAGTAAAAGTTTCTACAGAAGATGCTTCACAGGAAAAGAATTAGCTTGAAGGAATTCTGTACTGTATTAGTGTAGGCGGAAAATCGTATAAATAATTGTCCCCTCTCTCATATATTAGCGATACTCCAGATGTAGATATATTAAGACCTTCTCACTTAATATGTGGACAAAAATTTGAAGCTGCATCTATTTATAGAGATAAACCTGGAGAAATTGATGAAGATTATAATAATGTAGAATTGTTAAGTAATAAATTTAATACAAATAAAGTACAGTGGATCCCAGCCTAACAAACGCATCGCATAACGTTAAATCTGCCTTACGAAGCATTTGAATGCAAAAATTTTGCACCGCCTAACGATAAAAAACTCAAAACTCGCCCAACGTGATTCGTCTGGGACATGTCCCACATGTGGCCTCAGCTGCCCCATGGGTACCAGTGTTTACAAGCCAGCCAGTGCGGTCACATCCACGCATACATTCGGTACATTTCACCTTATCCCAGTGTTTTTTGTGCTTGTAACTGCAAAATAAGTCACCATGGGCCCCAAGAAAGCTTCTAGTGCCAACCCTGTGGTAAAAAGGGTGAGAATTATCCTACTTCAAAGATTAAAGAAATGTGTGCAAAGTGGGTTGAACTGCAAACCTTTATGGATGAAAGTCACCCTAACACAGCTACTGCAAGCCATGTTGGCAACCTGTACAATGTTGTGGCCCATTTTAGGCAAATCTTAAAGAAACGGCAGGTACAGACCTCTGTGGACAGATTTGTTGTGCGACAGAGGTCCAGTGACTCAAGCTGGTCCTAGTGGCATTAAAAGAAGAAGGGAAGTAACCCCAAAAAGGACTTGCTACCTCAAGTCCTAATGGAAGGGGATTCTCCTTCTAAACAATAACTTCCACAATCTCCCCTCCTCCCATCCCATCAATCATCACCAGATCTTCAATAAAGGTAAATGTCATGTATTCTTAACTTAGTAGAGTAGTAACTGTGCATGTCTTTTTCAGTTTGTGTGTATTAAAATTAATATTTCACGTGGTAAAATTTTTTTTTCATACTTTGGGGTGTCAGGAACAGATTAATTTGATTTCCATTATTTCTTATTGGGGGAAATTAATTCCGCTAACGATAATATCGGCCAAAGATGAGCTCTCAGAAGCGGATTAATAATGTTAGACGGGGGTCCACTGTAATTAATCATTGGTCCAATATGTGCACCCAACATCTTGCTCCTGGGGGATTTCAACTTAAGGCATCTAAAATGGAGGAATATAGCAAATAATATTGTTGCAGTAATAACACCAGGAGGCAGCTCTGATGAAACCTCACACTCACACGAGCTTTTAAATCTCTGCACAAAATTCAATTTAAACCAGCAAATAATAGAGCCTACTAGACTGGAGAATACACTAGACCTCATCTTCACTAACAATGATGATCTGATAAGAAATGTCACCATATCAAAAACAATATACTCAGATCACAACATAATTGAGGTTCAGACATGTATGCGCGGAGCCCCAGACCGACATAATGAGATTAGTCACGATGGAGCATTCACCAAATTCAACTTCAATAACAAAAACAAGTGGGACCAAGTAAACCAAGTCCTCACCGATATAAGCTGGGAAGATATACTAAGCAACACAGACCCCAACTTATGCCTAGAACAGATTAACTTGGTGACACTCGATGTATGCACAAGGCTTATTCCTCTAAGAAAAAGGAGGAGTAGATGTAAAATAGAAAGAGACAGGCGCTCCCTTTACAGGCGATGGAAAAGAATAACAGAGCGCCCAAAAGAGGTCAATATATCTGAAATGCGTAGGGAGACACTGGTCAGAGAAATAGCAAGCATCGAACTTAAGCTAAAGGAATCTTATAGGAGTCAGGAATCGTGGGAAGAACTAAAAGCCATAAATGAAATCGAAAGAAACCCAAAGTATTTCTTCTCCTATGCCAAATCAAAGTCGAGAACACGTCCAGTATTGGGCCCATACTTAAACAAGATGGGTCCTACACAGATGACAGCAAGAAATGAGTGAGCTTTCTCAAGTCCCAATATGACTCAGTTTTTAGCAAGCTGCTAACCAGACAGAGTCGAAGATCAAAATGAATTTTTATGAGAGCCACAGAATTTGGTTAACACAACCTATCTGATGTTATCCTGACGCCAAATGACTTTGAACAGGTGATAAATGACAGGCCCATGCATTTCTGCCCCAGGGCCAGACTCATAGAACTCAGTGTTCATCAAGAACTGCAAGAAGCCCCTATCACGAGCCTTTACCATCCTATGGAGAGGGAGCATGGACACGGGGGTCGTCCCACAGTTACTAAAACAACAGACATAGTCCCACTCCACAAAGGGGGCATTAAACCAACAGCAAAGAACTACAGACCGATAGCACTAACACCCCATATCATAAAAATCTTTGAAAGGGTCCTAAGAAGCAAGATCACCACCCATCTAGAAACCCATCAGTTACACAACCAGGGCAACATGGGTTTAGAACGGGTTTCGCTCCTGTCTGTCTCAACTATTGGATCACTACAACAAGGTCCTAGATGCACTAGAAGACAAAAAGAATGCAGATGTAATATATACAGACTTTACAAAAGCCTTCGACAAGTGTGACCATGGCGTAATAGCGCACAAAATGCGTGCTAAAGGAATAACAGGAAAGTCGATCGATGGATCTAAAATTTCCTCACTAACAGAACACAGAGAGGGAGTAGTCAACAGAGTAAAGTCCGAGGCAGCTACGATGAAAAGCTGTTCCACAAGGCACAGTACTCGCTCCCATCTTGTTCCTCATCCTCATATCTGACATAGACAAGGATGTCAGCCACAGCACCGTGTCTTTCTTTGCAGATGACACCCGAATCTGCATGACAGTGTCTTCCATTGCAGACACTGCAAGGCTCCAGGCGGACATCAACCAAATCTTTCAGTGGGCCGCAGAAGACAATATGAAGTTCAACGTGAGAAATTTCAATTACTCAGATATGGTAAACAGGAGAAATTAAATCTTCGTCAGAGTACAAAACAAATTCTGGCCACAAAATAGAGCGAAACACCAACGTCAAAGACCTGGGAGTGATCATGTCGGGAGGATCTCACCTTCAAGGACCATAAAAATTGTATCAATCGCATCTGCTAGAAAAATGACAGGATGGATAATGAGAACCTTCAAAACTAGGGATGCCAAGACCATGATGACACTCTTCAGGTCACTTGTTCTATATAGACTGGAATATTGCTGCATACTAACAGCACCTTTCAAGGCAGGTGAAATTTCTGACCTAGAAAATGTACAGAGAACCTTCACGGCGCACATAACGAAGATAAAACACCTCAATTACTGGAGCGCTCGAGGTTCCTGAACCTGTATTCCCTGGAACACAGGCGGGAGAGATACATGATTATATACACCTGGAAAATCCTAGAGGGACTAGTACCGAACTTGCACACGAAAATCACTCACTATGAAAGCAAAAGACTTGGCGAGACGATGCAACATCCCCCAATGAAAAGCAGGGGTGTCACTAGCACGTTAAGAGACCATACAATAAGTGTCAGGGCCCGAGACTGTTCAACTGCCTCCCAGCATACATAAGGGGGATTACCAACAGACCCCTGGCAGTCTTCAAAACTGGCACTGGACAAGCACCTAAAGTCGGTTCCTGACCAACCGGGCTGTGGCTCATACGTTGGTTTGCGTGCAGCCAGCAGTAACAGCCTGGTTGATCAGGCTCTGATCCACCAGGAGGCCTGGTCACAGACCGGGCCGCGGGGGCGTTGACCCCCGGAACTCTCTCCAGGTAAACATGAACTGAAAATCAGCATTTCAAGGCTGTAAATCAACAGAACATTCAACTAGGTACATTGTTTTAAAATTGATACTTAGAACATCAAACTTGGTGGCCTCTGGGCAAGGTTTTAAACATTATACCCAGATGTACAAAATGTTGTCAGGAATGTCAAGGGTTGTGCCGTGGTCAGGAAAGTTTGCGTACCATTAAAAAATTTAATTCCTTTGGAATTAAATGGTGTTCAACCATATGTAAATGATAATCAAAGGGGAAAAGTGACAAGTGAAATTGAAGATAGCACCGACGAAGGAATTCAACAGGAAGAAATTGTATTAAGACCAACTAGGAGAACACCCACTCAAGCTAGTATTGGCTGGAATGTCTGAAAATCAACTTAACTCTTAAAAAGCCACTTACTAACCAGGACTAAATAATCAACACTCAATTATTTTAAACCTTAAAACTTCAAGACAACATATGTAATTTGATCATCTTGTTTGTTTACATTGTAATGCTACAAATTTGTAAAACTATAATGCTTCAATATCGAAATTTTTAAATTTCATTGTTTCAAAAACTCAATTGTACTTCATATTGTTAAACTGCTTGTTAATTTTAAGTTAATTTTAAAGCCTGCCCATAATGCTTTGCATACAAAGGGCTTTTGGCTGTTCACCCAACTAGTGCTATAATTCTTGTAAAACTTGTATCATGCCTAAAATAAACTATATGTGAATATGAAGCAATTTAAGTCTTTTATAATGACCATCTCCTGGCCTCAGTGGGAAAATTTTGGATTTTTCCTAAATTCAGTAAGTATAAATTTGAATACAATAAGTGTGTAATAAAAGTGATGCTGATTTGACCCTTCTGAAAATTTTCAAGAGAGGGGGGGGATGCCATATTAAATTAAAATTTATGCACTGGACTTGATTGTGCAGTGAAATTTTGGGGCATTTTTGTGGCCAGTTTGGAGCATTTTGGCCCAAATTTTAATAGGAACTCAGTTCATGTCCCCAGCTGAAGAACGGGGACAAGAAACTTGCAGGACCTCAAGGATTACACGGGGGATGGTGGAAGATGGGATGCAAACGTCACTCACAGGAAGTACACCTTTTGTCCTTGCATTTAGATCTCGGGCGGGCCCAGTGTAGGGTCTAGGTGTTAGGCAGGTGTTGTGGTGTGTTTCTATCTACAGCAATTTAAATGGTAAGTGTTAATATGAATATTGTGTACCCAGAAAGTAACCCAAAATAACGTACAGTCCACATAACTTTAAATACCAAGAGTAACTGGTTATAATAATATAATTAAAAAATTTTAAATGTCAGGTCTATCTTTTTGTGAAGGTGAAGAAGTGGGCAGTTGAAGGAGTGGCAGTTCAGTGACCTACCGTGATTTAAGTCCACTTACCTTAACCAAATTACTTGCAGGTAATTTGCTCATAATAATAATTTTCACGATATTGTGCTAGGAAACTTCTAATATTTCCGCAAGATTAGCACTATCTTTTCAATCCAAACTGATGTTTAACCAAATTGATGCCAGAAAAAATTTACATGTCAAGATGGAACAAAATAATTTAACACATACTTGCAAAACTGAAGGATTAAAAGTTACTCACCTAAATGGATTTAAAATGAGGATGAGGCTTCAAAAACTTGGTGACTGGATTCCCACTAAGGATCATTTTGTCTCCCCAACACCTGGCATCATCCCCAGTTTGCTACCTGTCACCCACCACTCGATCCTTTGCCCTCTGAGGATTTTCCAGGCTTAGTTTTCTTAAGGTCAGGTTTTTAGTCTCTGGAGGGGGCCAGAGAAAGGGCGAGGACCCGAGGAACATCTGGGAGACGCGACGAAAAAGACTGTCCAACCAAGCCTGGAGACTGGTGGTCCTAGGAAGGCTGGTTCAGAGCTTTACCAGCTCGTGCAACATAGGTTTCTGTTGGAAAGGATAAGCTATTACATTCGCCTAATATTTATCACTATCCTGTCTATCCCATTATTATTTATTCATATTCTAGTGTACAACTTGCCAATGAATAAACAGAATGGAGGGGATCGAACTGTTCTTTCACCCAGACATTGGGTGACTAAAGCTAAAACTTACAAAAATAGTATTAGACTTCTGGTAAAACTCTAATCAAATAACGTCAGCATCCACCACATACGTAAAGTATGAGAATCCAGAGCTGGGGGAAAAGTACATGAAATAACCTCAAAGAAAACTCTTTAATGGTTGGCTCAAAATTTTTCCTTCTCATTTTAAACAGCACATTTTACCAGGCAAGGTTTATTTCACTGGTGGCAGTTATGTATACATAAAAACATACGGATCATCTCCTATGTCAGCCCCTCTGAAGCTGGATAGGAATGGAGTGTACAACCATCTTCCCTCTGGATTGACACACTGACGAATTCTTCAGATGAAGTGGATGATAGTGCCATACATTACCTAATGGGAAGAGTACGCACCTGTTCAATGGGTGCATTTAGGAGACATATCCCCACAGGACTTGGGTAAGTGATCCTGGAAAGCAATGGTAGGTGACAGCCCCCCTCGGTCTGAGGCATGTGTGTTGACCCACATGCACATCGTATGCCCCCATTCAGGCTGTTCTCCCCTGCAAGAAATTTGGGGGGCAGTTACATATTTTTACTTAATTTTAAACCAGTATTATATTCAGGTAACTGAAAAAATTACCAATAAACTAAACCTCTTTGCGAATAGAAAAACTTTTTGCAAAGTAATTGACGAAGCTCTTCTTGTTTTTCCTAAAGTTTTGCAATTTTTTTAACAACAACCGGTCATATCCCACCGAAGCAAGGTGACCTAAAAGGACAAATGAAAGTTTTTTTTAAATTTAGTAATGTATACAGGGTGAAGGGGTTACTAAAACCCTTGCTCCCGGCATTTAAGTCGCCTCTTACGACACACATGGCTTGCGGAGGAATTCTGTTTCACTTCCCCATGGAGATAAGACGAAATAAACAAGAACACGAACTGCAGAAGGGTGTGTGTAACTATATATATGCTTGTACATGTAAGTGTAGTGTGACTCAGTGTAAGTAGAAGTAAAATGGAAGCGCTTGTTTAATAATACTGTTGAAAAGAGCATTTATATGCATGTTAATGTTGATGGAAAAGGGCCCTTTCCCGGATACTATTAAAAATACACACACTGCCCCGTGTAGAGGTAATCCTAGTTATCCAGGTATGGGAAGGCAGGTTCTTAGAACGGATTCAGCTAAAGACGTAATTGAATAATTAACGATTAGTCATAGACACACACACACACAACACCTTATTCACAGTATGTTTCTAATCCTTGAAAAAGAAAATTAACTATTTTTAGGCTAAATAATGAAGAGCTTAGACAAACTGACGGAAAAAAAATTCTTGTTTAAAAGAAATTTAAAGCTTCATATAAAAAAATATATAATAGTAGACCTAAGGTTATACTTTACATTTCTGGTAAAGCCTCATTTAGATTATGTTGTCGGCCTCGGTCTCCATTTTAAAAATGAACCCTAAATTTTACTGGAAAAAATGCAGTTTTGATGAAGCCGATCCCCAATATCCGGTGCCTTTCCCATAAAAATAGGGTGGGGATACTGAATTTGCACTCAGGAAAGGGGGTATAATTAAGGAAGATTGACTGCATAAATAGTAAACCAAAATAAATGAGACACAAATAACGCTGAAAATATCTAACGAAGAAAAAGACTCATGGCTATGGATTAAGTTACCCCAAATTTAGATTTAGAAAAATGCATTAAGAAGTACTGGTTTGGTAAGAGTTGTAGACGAGTGGAACAAACTCCTAAGTAGCGTCATTGTGGCAAAAAAATTTAGGTAGAATTATATATAGGTTTGATGGGTATACGAGAGGTGATGTGTGTCACACACACACACACACACACACACACACACCCACACACACAAAACACACACACACACAAAACACACACACACAGAGGAGGGTCAAGGGAAATGATAAGGAAAATATAAAATACTGCGCGGAATAGAAAGGTGGACAAAGACCGGATGCTTCAGAGATGGGAGACAGAAACAAGAGGTCACAATTTGGAAGTCGAAGACCCCGATGAATTAAAGGGATGTTAGGAAGTATTTCTTCAGAGTAGTCAGGAAGTGGAATAGCCTAGAAAGTGACGTAGTGGAGGCGGGAACCATACATAGTTTTTAAGACGAGGTATGATAAAGCTCATGGAAGCAGGGAGAGAGAGGACCTAGTAGCGATCAGTGAAGAGGCGGGGCCAGGAGCTATGACTCGACCCCTGCAACCACAAATAGGCGAGTACACACACACACACACACACACACACACACACACACACACACACCACACACACACACACCCTCATGAAGGGTTGTGATATTAGAGCCAAGTATATAAGTATGAATTTCTCATGCTTTGTTACATATACCAGCGAAATAAAGGAAGACTAGCATGATGGTAGATTTATTTTGGTGACTTACCCTGATTGAAGACACTCTCGCAACTACTGAAGGTGGTATCAGTGACTAGTGGCTTTAAGCTGGGTGTTGTCAGATTGCTCGGTGTCTCTGGCTGCCGCTGCTGTTGTTGCTGCTGACGACACAAACACATTATTAATCTGCTTACTGATGCCTGTACCACTCGCGGGCCAGACATGGGCGTCAGCTTTGACTGGATTTCCATCATCTAGTCTCCTCAAGAAACACTTAATGCAGAAATCCCACAAATGTTCAAAAATGCACATAAAATCACACCTAGACTGTCTTCTAGAGTAGGATCTTATAATGGGAAGTGCACAGGGAAAATGGCATTAAAATTAGTTGACAAGTGAGCTATAGTTGCACATATCCATGTACATATTCATGCATGCCTGTACATGTACATACACACAGTTATTTACCAAATTTTTATTACTATTCGCCATAAATTTTGTTTCAAATGAAAATGTACTTACGATGTTTTGTAGTTTGGGGGAAAGGATGTCAGATGCGGGTTTGGTGCAGCCGCTGGAGTAGCCCAGGGTGCTGCCCAAGTGGGGACAGAGGTTGACAGGAGTGTGTCTAGGTGAGGGAGAGACGCCGCCAGTGTTAGATGACATGCTGCTACCCCGAGACGAGATGGACAGGTGGTTGACAGAGACGTTGATGTAGTTGACTATGGCCTTTGAGGGAGCGTTGCAGTTGGAGAGGGCCTTAGAAGTAGGCGAAAGGCAGGAACAGCTTGTCCACACACAGCTGGGCGAGTTGGAGGGGCAGCAGATGTGATCCTTGGTGTATGCTGCCTGTGTTGGAAATGGTGGTGCTGAGGGAGTAGTAGCAAGCGGAGATGACCTCTCCTTCCCACCTTCTTACCGTTAATATCCTCTGTCGTGTAAGAATTACAAACATATGAGGGAGTAATAATCTGGATTATGTAGACAACACAATATACTGTCTTCTAAATGCATACATTTTAAGCAGTTGTAGTAGTAGTACACCCAGACAGTGGACAATATCAGTCAAACAGATGATCAGTATGTTCTAATTTAATAGTTCTACGCGTGGACAAAACGTAGCCACTAAAAGTTCTATATCTCAACATAACCAAAACTGCCAAGAGAAACAATAAAAACTGTCAAGATGATGTAGTATTCAGGTTCATACAGCGCCTTGGAGGCAATTTATTTATTTATTATTAATTTGGACATGATACATAGTTATACAAAGAATACAGTGGTTGGGTGTATATGCCAAAAGACCCTTGTATGCTGAGCATTATGGGCAGGCTTAAAATTAACTTAAGATTAACTAAGCAATGATATATTCAGTGGTAAAAATTACAGTAAACAAATTATAACATGAAGCACAAATGAGTAATTCAGAGACAGGTCATATGGTCATTTGACGAGTTACTGTGCATTTCAAGAGAATGGAGTATGCTGTTAGGTTATGTAATTAAAAAATACATAGTTTGATAGGGTCACAGGTTATACATTTATGAGATACAGTAATTCAGTATTTATTTAGTTGTGGGTGAGTAAGTGGTTCTTAAGACGAGTCTTAAATTGATAACAGACAGTATTTCTTTTATATTCACAGGTAATGAATTCCAGATTTTTGGGCCTTTTATGTTGCATTGAGTTGTTACATAGTGTGAGATGGACACGAGGAACATCAAAGAGTGATCTCTGTCTTGTGTTATGGTGTACGAATGGTATACAATACCGACAAAATGAGATTAAGACACATGTGCAACATCTGGGTATCTTTATTGTAGACGTTTCGCCATCCAGTGGCTTTATCAATACAAATTCTAGGACATAACTTGAAGACAGTAGAACTATGTACAGAAGATGAGGTAATCAGTCCCTCAACCTAGGAGTAGGTGCGAAGAGCACCATAGTCGTGGAGATTCTGAAGCAGATCAGATCAGATCAGATCGGACTCACAGGTAAGGGCCCACGAGGGGCGAGGGGCAAGTGGGGACAGTGCGAAGAATAGACGGTGAGAGGAATGTCTTGAGTCGAAGAGAGAAGAGTCAGGACTAAACCCAACTGCTAAAGCCTGGATAACAATGACGAAAGACGATGTAGAGACAACAGGAACTCTGTAGGAGCTGACTGCAACTTGCTGGATGGAAGATTACTGCTTCTTGATGTGATTGGTGGCTGCAGGCGACAAGGGAGGAGCTCAACGTTGATTGGTCATTTCATAATGGCTTGGTGGTTATCTAGACTTGTGGTGTTTTTTTCTGCATTTTTTCTAAGTAACTGAGTGATGTTCCATTGTTAATATGTTTAAATCGTTGGAGAGGAAGTTTAAAGATACGAGTTAACAAGTGTCGGTAGTGAGGGTTTTTGATTAAGTTTTCAGCATGCTTTATAAGGTCTGCAAGTTCAGTTCTAGCAGCTTTTTGTCCACAAATAGCTTCGGTATCTACAAAAAACTTGACTGTTTTTTTGATGAGGTGAGATTTGAGTTCAGCTGGCTCCATGTCTTGAGGATAATTTTCTGTGGTAAAGAAAAATATTCCATGCCAATCAAGATAATCGTCTTCTTCAAATGGTGCAGTAAGTGTTTTGACTAGTAGTGTTGTTGCTGGTGAAGGTACATTTTCCACTTCAACTTCTTCTGCTTCTACTTCTTCTTCATCTTCATCTTCTTCTTCTTCTTCTTCTTCTTCTTCTTCTTCTTCAATGGACGAATGAGAGGATGTTTCTGGTGGAAAGGCTTCTGATTGGTCGGTCTCCTTTAGGAGTGGAGGCGATGGAGACTTCTCATTGGACGTTGTTGGAGTGACGTCACTAGTTGTTGATGGTGTTGGAGCTGCAGGCGTAGAGGTGTTGATTAAGTCCTTGGTGAATTTTAGTATTTCTGCCGAAGGTGGAGATGCTGGGAATATGAATGATGGCATATTATTTAGTGCAAATAACTCGTTGATGGTAGAGTTAAAAGATCCAGGTACAGCCATATTCTGCATGTGAGCGTATATGAGACAGTAGTGGATCTTGGTTACGTCACAAGCTGGAGGAGTGATGATGGTGGAGGCTGGCTGAGTAGTAGCTTGAAGTAATTTTGTAGTGTTAGCTTGGATCTTTGCAATTGCTGCATACGTTGGTGTGTTGCTAGTAGGTTTTTTCTTTGCTGCTTCTTGTGTTTTCTTCACAATATCCTTACGTGTAGGACATTTTGCTGCCAGTGTATGGTGGTCGTTACTTTTACAGTTTAAGCACGATGGTTGTGGTGGAGTAGCAATGGTGCAGGAACTGAAGGTGTGTCCCTCACTACCACATGTAGTGCAGAACTTCTTGTCTTTTACTGGACATGCTTTGGTGGTGTGATGGTAAGAATAACAGTTCCAGCAGTGTTGGATGTACTGATATCTCTCTGCTTCGATGTAAGTTGGACTGATGAAGTAATAGTAAACAGCAAGACCTTCGTTCAGGGCAGTGGCAGCATGTTAACGTCGGTGAAGGTAACCTTGAGCATGGACGATGCATTCGGGATTTTTGTGATGCTGTCAACAGTAGCCCAAGTATTTTGAGTCTCGATGGATGTCTTGAGTTCTGCAGGTGATAGAGACGTCAGAATCTTGTCCAGTTTTTTGAGGAATACTGATTTCCTGGCCTTGAGCGCAGGAGATGGACATAACAGTAAACCCTTGAGCAGTGAGTGTAGTGGTAGCATCTGTAGTGAGTAGCTTCTCTGCTTCAGCATTCATCGTGACACACAACAATGAATGCTTCTTTCAGAGACAAAATGGTGTTGAATTTTAACTTTCAGTGTTCCTTGAACAGCAGTTGCAAGAGCAATCTTCGTTGAATCATCAACGGTACCACTTGTTGGCTTGATCTTGACACGATTTGCGTAGCTCATCGTGCAAGTCAAGGTGAAGACAACGCTGGTAAAGGTTCCCCTCCCCAACGGGGATCGTAGGGAGACAGAGTAAGTAAGGAGAGCTGCTATGACCTGCCAAGGCAAAGAGTCAAGAGCAGAATGCATCTGAAGCAGAAGAAAGGATCCTGGCGCTTATATAGTAACGTCAGGTGTAGCAGACGAGGGCAAATTCACTGGTAGGCGGGATTCCCAGTGGAAGTAGGTCCTTCCCAAAGAGATGGGTTAGTTGTAGTAGTAGTTGTCGTAGTCGTGAAGGTTATGTACATGTCCTCAGACACTGCAACATCATGGAATCTTAATTCTGAGGACATGTACATAACCTTCACGACTACGACAACTACTACTACAACTAACCCATCCTTTGGGAAGGACCTACTTCCACTGGGGAATCCCGCCTACCAGTGAATATGCCCTCGTCTGCTACACCTGACGTTACTATATAAGCGCCAGGATCCTTTCTTCTGCTTCAGAATCTCCACGACTATGGTGCTCTTCGCACCTACTCCTAGGTTGAGGGACTGATTACCTCATCTTCTGTACATAGTTCTACTGTCTTCAAGTTATGTCCTAGAATTTGTATTGATAAAGCCACTGGATGGCGAAACGTCTACAATAAAGATACCCAGATGTTGCACATGTGTCTTAATCTCACCTTGTGTTATGGTCATGTGTTCTGTTGAGGTTGGTAAGGAGACGTTTGAGGGGAGGGTTTATATCCGTATTAAGTGTTACTATGTATGTAGTAGGTACAATAATAAGTATGGATGTTTTGTATGGTGAGTAGGTTTAGAGTTTTGAATATTGGTGGAGTATGCTGCTGTAGTGGGAGTTTGTTATTTTGACTGCAGCCTTTGTTGGGTAATTAATGGTCTGAGATGGTTTATTGTTGTTGAGCCCCATGCACAAATTCCACAGGCGAGATAGGGGTAAACAAGAGTGATATAGGGCCAGGAGGGCTGACTGTGGAACATAGTACCTTATCTTCGATAGTATGCCTACAGTCTTGGAGATTTTCTTGGAAATTATGTGTACACGTGTTTGAAATCTGAGACTTTTATCAAGGTGGATTCCTAAAAATTTTCCCTCTGAGCTTTGTGATTGGTGATCAAGTTTAATTAATAGATCAAGAGCCCCTACTTACATCAGGGAATCTCCCGTGAGGATTATCTTAAGGAGAAAGAAAAGTATCTTCTAAATACAAAATGACAAAGAAAGAAAAAAAAACGAGAGAAACCTGAGAGGGATAAGAACGTTAGAATGTTGAAGCAGCAGAAGGACGATAAAGATAGAACAAGGAAAACAAATGAAGATTTAAATTAAACATTGCACAGAAAAATGATTATATAAGAAGTCTGAGACAATGAGGAAATAGAGGATGTTAGTTAAGGGCGAATGAAATGCTGTTCCTCACCCAGCTGTATGTAAGTCTCTAGTGGAGACCTGCCGTACTGGTCCACCTCCATGTAGATTGGTTGATCGTAGCCTTCACTGTAGTCCTGGCAGGGTGAGAGCGTTCATGTTACGTCAAGGGCACAGTTTGAAGGCAGGAGTATCAAGGCTTATGATATGGTGAAATAATTATCTCGCGTTTTAATATATTAATGAATTTTCTAGGTAAATATATATTACAAATTTATATAGCCCCCAATAAATAATTTTAAATAATAGCTGACTTATTTACCACCAACTCTCAAGGTAACAAGTGTGCGCGCGCGCTTGCCTGGCTACTTGGAAGGCTGATCACCGGCAGAGTCTGGAGTCGAGTTCTCGTGAATGGAGGGCGGTGGGGCAGAGGTAGGCAGCGGTGGAGGCGGGGGACAGAAAAGTTGGACTGGCGGATAGGCATGCTGGTAGTACGGGTCACACACTCATTCCCTCACCACGACTTACCACTACCACCCCTACACTCACCACCACCACCACTATCCCTGTCCTCTCCGACATCCAGCTTGTGCTGAGTAAACTGTTGTCCCGCTGACTGCAAGGTTCTCATACTGGCCAACATTGCTGACAGAGCAACTGTGAAGGAAATTTTAATTGGATTGCTCGAGGGTTAGTAACCCAGGATAACCGAGTCATGTCTGGCTGTCATCTAAGACTTATTTCTACTGGGGTTCTTTAATCCTCTCCCCAGGATGCAACCTATACCAGTCGTCCAATAACAAGGTATCTCCTTACTGCTGGGTAAACAGGGACAGCAGGTGTAAGGAAACATGCCCAATATTTCTACCAATGTCGGGAATCGAACCCTTGACTCCCTTTCCCCAGTCTAGCTCGGACGACTGCTAATAGAGGCTCTTGAATTAGACATGTGCAACTCTTGGGTATCTTTATTGAGGAAACGTTTCGCCACACAGTGGCTTCATCAGTCCATACAAAGGGGAAAATTGAAGAACAGGAGAATGAGGTAATCAGTCCCTCACCTTGAGTCGATCATCCCTCAATCTATTCAAGGTGGGAATGACCACATCGACTCAAGGTTGGGGAATGATTTCCCCATTTCCCC
>NC_069431.1:11913883-11969131 GCF_026875155.1 Cherax quadricarinatus | reverse complement strand
AAAAATTGATAGGGGGCAGCAGAGGCGAGAGGCTGGTCTCAGTACACGGGTCACATTATTATTATAATCAAAAAAGAAGCGCTAAGCCACAAGGACTATACAGCCACGGGGTCACAGCTGGAAGTTAAAAACAAAGGCGAGTCGCGGAGATTTTTGGAAATACTTCTTTAGTTTTCAGAGTTCCCGGGAAGTGGAATGATCTAGATAGCGAAGTGGTAGGGCAGGATTATGCATAGTTTTAGAATAGGTATAAAAGGGCTCACGCAACCAGGAGCGAGCGAAATCGGTAGTGGCAAGCGGTTGGACCAGGTGCAGAGACTCGACCCCTGAAACCAAAAATAGGCACACACCACATACATACCCCAAAAGTCTAAACCCGAAACCCTTTAAATATGACAGCGAAGCAAATAGAGCAGAGATATTAGAAATACAAAAGTATTTAAGAACTTGCAAAGTTTGTAAGTCATAATTATCAGGGGAGCGCTAAACCGTAGGGATTATACAGCTCCGATGGGGAATGGAAGGTCAATATTATTACTATTATAATCAAAACTAAACATTAAACCCACAAGGGTTAATACCAGGCTGCCATTCAGGCTTAGTTCAGGGACTGGAGCTCGGATCCAATTCCTTAGATCAAGAGCCCTGACCAGCATCAAGGAAGTCCCTTGAAGGGACACGAGGTGAGAAAGGGGGTGGCTTTGGGAAAATTTAAAGAATTGAAATATATTCGCTATTCTAGCCATTCATTAAGAATTTAGGACTTTAAATTATTTTCATAGGGAAGCGCTAAACCCACGAGTCATATAACACCTGTGGAATGTTAGGCATTCAGGTAACTCTCAGTATCTTGGCTCTAGAGCCTTTCACTTTCAGGTAATTCATTGACATTCAGCAGTGAATTAACATTCATTATTGTCTTTTTTTTTTCTTTTGCGATTGTGATTCCAGTCACTCAAGGACATGTATGATATTGTGAAGAACAAGTGTCTTCCTTCTGCATATATCCTGTTTGAAGGTGAGACTTCATGTTATGTTCTGGGTCAGCAGGCTAAGGCGTAATGCTATGTTCCGGGTCAGCAGGCTAAGATGTAATGTTATGTTCGGGGCCAGGGAGGTCGAGCCAGCAGGCTAAGACGTAATGTTATGTTCCGGGCCAGGGAGGTCGAGCCAGCAGGCTAAGACGTAATGTCATATTCCGGGTCAGCAGGCTAAAATGTAATGTTATGCTCCAGGCCATGGAGGTCAAGCCAGCAGACTTATCCAGTGCCTGATGAAGGAATTATTATTACAGGGGAACGCTTAATCCGTAGGGATTATACAGCGCCTGGGGGAGGGGGGGATGGAAGACATTCAAACTCAATTCAGCGAACTGTAACACAGATCCCATTTTCTAGCTGGGGGAGGGAAGGCAGTCAGATTTTTGGCAAAGGAAAGTATAGATTTTAAATCAAAATTCTTTCACTGTCAAGACTGATACTGTAGATCAAAAGCCCTTCACTATAAAGGCTCTCTCTCAGTATTTATATTATTATTATAATCAAAAAGAAGCGCTAAGCCACAAGGACTATACAGCGCTTCAGTATTTGTAAATTATATTCATGGCTGCATCTATATTATATATATACAATTATATTATATATATATATATATATATATATATATATATATTATATATATATATAAATATGTGTGTTTACGTAAACCTTAATTTTTTTTAATATACAGTAGAGGTATGTTGCAGCTCCAGCGACCCTCGTTCAGTCTGGAGACAGAGTCTGGTCTACTGCTGAGCATGTTTTCCCCTCAAAGGAGGTTCCTTGATGCTGGTGTGGGACTTTATCTAATTAAGCGGCTTGTTCTCTCCCTTCCTCAGCTCGAGCCTGATTTCCTCCCATTCCCCCAGGCTACATAGTGTCTCTACGCATTGAACATCTTCCTGTAAATGTAATAATACTGCTGTGTGTAGTTACTCATTATGTGTGTTTAACAGTAAGCTGGCAGAGGCTTGATTTTGTACCATTACACGTATTGTGAGGAAAAGATACTCGTTGCTGAATAGTTTTATTAAACGAGGAAAACATTTTGCTGTGTCGAGAATAATAGTGAACTGATGAAGCTCTATGCTGAGCCAAACGATGTCTTTACAAAACCTCATTCCGCAGCTATTTTTTTTTTTCTTCAGTCATCAGAATACCACTGGGATAGACACACACGGGTTTATCTCATTCTACTAGTATATGTTTCTTTTGGTTTTCCGCAGGTGAGGCTCACGGGTTTATCAAACCAGAGAACATCAAGTCTTCACTGGTGGATGAGTTGTATTTCTTCTCTCAAGTGCTAGACTTCACATTAGCTGACGTCACTTCAGATGTAAGTAAAGTGGGCTGTTCTCGTGTTTGGGGAAGCAGTAAACACTGAAGGGTCAGTACAGTGCTTGTGGAATGAGGGGTAAACAGTTTTGATCGGAGATTGGAGTTATGCTTGATCTAAGTAATCACAAGTGTGATCATGGGAGTGTGTTAGGTGAAGGGAAAGTTATCATGGTTAGAGAAAGGGTAGGGCAACTCCAAATAGTTGGAACAAGAGCCCTTCCCTGGAGTACAGGACCCCCCCCCCCCCCAACATGAAGGAAGGAGACACACGACAGAATTGCTGGTACATGTCTGGATGGGATTATTACTGGTACTTTTGAGTGACATTTAAATTAGATAAAATCTCCATGGATTTTAAAGCATTTGTGTATTTTCCACATTAAATTTACCATCGCAGACATCCAGAAATTATACATTCGTGGGAAAGCGCTAAACCTGCAGGGGTTGTATATAACCTGGGGGAATGAGAGTTAAGTTTAGCCAAGGTAGTAAACACCAGATCTAGTTCCTTGGATCAAGATCATCTCACGGGCGTCAAAGCTCCCTCGAAGGGTCCCCAATTATTATTATAATCAAGGGGGAAGCGCTAAACCCGGGGTTTATACAGCGCCGGGGGGGGGGGGGATGGGGAAAAGGGCCCATTCAGGCTTAATTCGGGGAATGGAGCACAGATCCAATTCCCTAAATCAAGAGCCCCTCCCAACATCAAGGAACCTTCCTTGAGGGGAAAGGTCCCCAATTAAGTGATGGTTATTAATGAGTGGGGAGTGCTAAACACACAAGGGTCATACAGTCCCTAGATTATATAATCAAGGGGAAACGCTAACCCGTAGTATTATACAGCGCCTGTGGGGGGGAATGGAAGGTTTTCCCCAGGAAATGGAGCAAGATCCAGTTTCCTAGATCAAGAGCCCCTCACCAGCTCAAGGAACCTTCCTTGAGGGGCACAGTCCCTAGAGAATAGGAATTAATCCTGCTTAATCCATAGGCGAGGGATACTTCCTAATTTCTTGGTTCAAGAATTCATCAGGTAGGTATAAGGTTTGTCAGGAAACGGGGAAAGTGTTCCCTGACGTGGGTCTTAGTCATCATATGACTAAGCTGGAGTTTTTGGTCATGTGATCAAACCCTTTCCCACTGGCTTACCTCTCCACCTTTAAAACTCATGTTTTGTGTATAACCATTTCATACGTGAGAACCAAGATACTCCTTTGAAAGCCCTAAAATGCTATGGACAAATTTCAGTATTTAAAATTTTTATTCATTAATTTTCATGTTGTTGTCCTTGATATCCTGTTTCATTAATTTGAATACAGTGATACATTTATTACTGTATTAAAAAATAGCTGAAGTAATTTTAACTATTGATGAAATTCTGTCACAAGTTCACATTTAAAATTGCCTTTTTTTTCCAGTTGGTTATTGACAACCTGGAGTCATGGAAGGGGGAAACACCACTGAAGTGAGCAGTTATTCTTTTCCATATAAAAAGTTCTATACCCGATAGGAATAAAGTATGATCCAATTCCTCGTATAAAGAATCCTTCATCAGTCACGGCTTCCTCCTTGACAGGTATACACACTATTTTAATAACAATGTTCTAAACTCGTACAAGTCATGGAGTGCTGCTGAGAGAGGTAATGAGTCGACAAGTGAAGGCAGTGTGTCATGGTAGTTACAGTAACATAACTAATTACCGAGTTACATTTTATAATAAAGGGGGGAAGCGCTAAACACGGAGGATTATACAGCGCCTGGATGGGGGATGTGGAAGGCTTTTCAGGTTTAATCGGGGAACTGGAGCACAGATCCTTTCCCCTTTAAATTCAAGAGCCCCTCGCCAAATATCAAGGAACCTTCCTTGAGGGGAACCGAGTTACAGGAAGTGTTTAAAGCGAGACTTAAGGGGAGCTTGGGTTGTATATCAGGCAATGATTATAAAATTTTTATCATTAAGTTGGTGGGGGAACCCCTAAATCTGTGGGGGTTTCCTACAGCAGGTGCTGTGGGGACCCCTACTTCAGTGTCTACACAATCCCATGTGATCATTGAAAAGAAATATACAATAAAATTAATGAATAAAAAGACATGTGTACTTCAGGAGGATACTGATGGACATGTTGCTGAAACACTAATTCTCAGCCACCATTGTTCACAACCCTCAGTTATAGCAAACCAAGTTGTCACAAATCAAAAAACCAAAGTTCTTCCACACCACAATGGTGGGATGTCTGCTGCAGTAAACTTTATCAAGAGTCTTTACTATATTATTATTTACCCTTATGCACACTTGTAGTGACCAAGGTCCCAAAACCCAAAAAGTTTTTCTAATATACAAACCCTACTGATTGCTGGGCATCTTAAAAACTTCGTGTCCATCCTGACGAGGTATGACTTTAGTATTCTTGCTAATAATTTTAACAATGGTGCTAATAATGATTTTGAGTTTTCCCTTTTAATTTTGCTGCATTTCTCTGTGGTCTTGGATGATGCACAAATGAATCTGGTAAAAAAAAATTGAGCATTTAAATAGTGTTTACTAATATATTATAAAATACATAATCAAATTGGAGTTCTCTCCACTTTTTAAAACTCGGTATATACAACAATCAAAGATTTTTAAATAAATGTTTAAGCCAGCCACCAATAACTTTCTCAGTTTCTTTTCAATTCATCTTTAAAACATAAAAGTTTACAAATACTGTATTTTTCCAATATTTTGCAAATCTTTCTCTAACAACTTTCTTGAAAATTATTAAACTTTTTCTTTGAGAGAAAGAACCTACAGTATTTTACACTTTTTTTTCTTAACTCTATACTTTTTTGAGTCACTAGCTGGGAAGGCATTTTTAGTGAACCTTAAAGACCCACTTTTTCCTTAACATTAGTCACTTAAGAAAATAAGAGGCTGCGTCCATCATCTGATGTGTGGACAATATATTTTAATGTATTATGATGGTTATTTTCAAGCAGCAGGAAGTTATCTCTGGAAGTCTCATCACAGTTATCAGTGACTACTGTGCTCCTTACTTGGTTTGGCTGCAGTCGAGGCTGTGAGGAGCCTCAGTTTTCACAGACTCGGGCCAGCCGTTCAGACTTACACAGTCTGTATTGTTACTCTGTAGAAGGTTATACCTGGAAATACAGCGAGAGATCACCAAAGAAAAGTATGAATTTGGGACAATAACCAAAATATATAAAATATGAAGAGCAGAGAGCTTATTGAAATTTAAATGAAGTTTAAATTTACTAGGGTATCTTTATCGAGGAGATATCTTAACAATGAAGATATCTAAGTCTTAGTTTTAATTCATTTACTTGTCAGTTCTAAAAAACCACTGGTATAATAATTATTGAAGCTTAACAACTCTGAGTTTAAAAAATCTAATCTCACATCTTTGGGAATGATATATTTATATGCCATTTTATAAAAATCATTATAAAAATAAACAATAAAAATATACTCTTTTAAACATGCTTTAAAATATATCTTAGGAAAAAAACAGACCTAAAAACTATACATGTAACTTTTTTTAATACTATGTACAAGTGAAAATCACATGTATAATCAGAGTAAATGTATTAAGAAAAATTACCAAAATAAAAAAGAGAATACCAATGAAAAGACACTCATTAATACTAAAACATGAAACCAGTTACTCGTTAAACCTAATATTCTTCCGTATTTGAGATATGAAGTATTTGTCAGTTGACTTCTGACCCCTACAAAGATTTTATATCGTGATTTACTTCCTTCTGTTTAATTTAATCAGAAAGTTGAGACAACCTGTGGCTAATTTTTTATATTTACATCAGGATAATTTTTAAATGTTTTTGTTAGAAATTCACAATATTAACCCAAATGCTTGCACTTTGAAAAGCTACTAAAAAAGGCTAAAAATTTAATGTGAGAAATGAAAAACTGGCAAACACAAAATTTTAAATACAGTAGACTGTCATTTAACATGGTAGTTACGTTCCTGAAAATGGCCGCTTTAGGGAAAACTGTGTTTGATGAAAATAAAAAACTTAGGGTAAAAAAAGGGTTACTTCCTGGGAGCCCCCAAAAAGCCAAAAAACCCCCTTTTTTAGACCATAAGATCTTAAAAAAAAATAAAGTGCAATGTAATTTTAGTTCATTGTCATGAAATAATACTGCTTAAAGGGCTCAAATGCAATAGAAATAATAGTATTTACCCTTAAATTGTGGGTAATGGTGTTTGTGGATGATTGTAAAGAGTGGATATGCATGTTGTGGACCTACTGGGCTGGGTGGATGGTTGTCGGCAGAAGTGGATGGTAGAGGTTTTTGGTACTTTAAAATCCGATGGTTGTATTGGAGTGTGCATAAATTATGTAATGGATCTCTGGGCTTTTTTTTTCCCTGCAGTACATTATACAGCTGATGGTAAGGCTCATCAGCTGGTCTGGACCCCATTTCAAAACACTGCTTTTTAGATTTATCAAAGGTCCTCTTCAGTGAAAGAAGTCTGTAACTTTCCAATATTATGGAACTACTCACATAAATGCTAGGGGTTAACTATTTTTCTTCAGGTTCTTCATCGTCTTCTGTTATCTGCCTCCCCTTTTATCTGTGCATCGAGTTCTGCCAACATTTTTCCCCTGGACTCCTGTCTTCATGATCATCAAAGAGCTCATTCACATCTTCATTCATATCTTCAGACCCATCACCCGGTAATTCCTTACCAGGGTGAACAATTTCCTGAACCTGATTCTCAAGCAAGGGAAACCAGTCAAAGAATTAACTACAGAAGGCCATGACTTTCCCCAGCCTGCATTTAATGTTGATTGGGGCACTTCATTCCATGCAAATTTTAGCATAGATGGCATAAGCAATGTTAAATTTATTCCAGAAGCTTGGTACTGCCAAGTTGGAGTCAAGAGTCCATTGATGCAACTAGTTTTTTCATAACTTTTTTTTTTTTGTGTAGTTACATTTAAATGACTTAACTCCCTGATCCAGTAGTTGAATTAGGGATGTTGTAGTTGGAGGGAAAAATACAACTTTTACATTGTGGCGTCACATCCAGCAAAGCTTGTGGAGGAGTACGAGAATTATCAAGAATGAAAAGAGCTTGAATGCAAAGTTCTTGCTGTGCAGGTAAAACTTTACTTCAGGAATAAAAGCGATGCTTAAAAACCCGTCAAATATTTCCTGTCATCCATGCTGACATCCATAACTGGACCACTACAGTGGTCCAGTTATTTTAACAGGTAATCAGATGGTGTTCCTTTAAAAATGTAGTATATTTACTTTCACCTACTAGGGCGTTCATTTAGAAGTGGCCCAGGACTTGTCTGCAGAACAGTTTATACAGCTGTATCAGAAATTTGCTGCTAGGAGATCCTGTACAAGATTAATAATTCAGATGCCACTAGTTTTGTAACGAGTGCCCCCAAAATTTGATGGAATTAAATGAGAATAATGATGTACAATCTGTTAACCCAGTGAGAATGTGTCTGGAAATTTGTTACGTACAGTAAAAGTTTCTACAGAAGATGCTTCACAGGAAAAGAATTAGCTTGAAGGAATTCTGTACTGTATTAGTGAGGCGGAAATCGTATAAAAATTGTCCCCTCTCTCATATATTAGCGATACTCCAGATGTAGATATATTAAGACCCTTTTCACTTAAAATGTGGACAAAATTTGAAGCTGCATCTATTTATAAAAGATAAACCTGGAGAAATTGAGAAGATTATAATAATGTAGAATTGTTAAGTAATAAATTTAATACAAATAAAGTACAGTGGATCCCCAGCCTAACAAACGCATCGCATAACGTTAAATCTGCCTTACGAAGCATTTGAATGCAAAAATTTTGCACCGCCTAACGATAAAAAACTCAAAACTCGCCCAACGTGATTCGCTGGGACATGTCCCACATGTGGCCTTTAGCTGCCCCATGGGTCCAGTGTTTACAAGCCAGCCAGTGCGGTCACATCCCCGCATACATTCGGTACATTTCACCTTTCCCAGTGTTTTTTGTGCTTGTAACTGCAAAATAAGTCACCATGGGCCCAAGAAAGCTTTTTAGTGCCAACCCTGTGGTAAAAAAGGGGGAGAATTATCCTACTTCAAAGATTAAAGAAATGTGTGCAAAGGGGGGTTGAACTGCAAAACCTTTATGGATGAAAGTCACCCTAACACAGCTACTGCAAGCCATGTTGGCAACCTGTTTCAATGTTGTGGCCCATTTTAGGCAAATCTTAAAGAAACGGCAGGTACAGACCTCTGTGGACAGATTTGTTGTGCGACAGAGGTCCAGTGACTCAAGCTGGTCCTAGTGGCATTAAAAGAAGAAGGGAAGTTAACCCCAAAAAAGGACTTGCTACCTCAAGTCCTAATGGAAGGGGATTCTCCTTCTAAACAATAACTTCCACAATCTCCCCTCCTCCCATCCCATCAATCATCACCAGATCTTCAATAAAGGTAAATGTCATGTATTCTTAACTTAGTAGAGTAGTAACTGTGCATGTCTTTTTCAGTTTGTGTGTATTAAAATTAATATTTCACGTGGTAAAATTTTTTTTTCATACTTTGGGGTGTCAGGAACAGATTAATTTGATTTCCATTATTTCTTATTGGGGGAAATTAATTCCGCTAACGATAATATCGGCCAAAGATGAGCTCTCAGAAGCGGATTAATAATGTTAGACGGGGGTCCACTGTAATTAATCATTGGTCCAATATGTGCACCCAACATCTTGCTCCTGGGGGATTTCAACTTAAGGCACCTAAAATGGAGGAATATAGCAAATAATATTGTTGCAGTAATAACACCAGGAGGCAGCTCTGATGAAACCTCACACTCACACGAGCTTTTAAATCTCTGCACAAAATTCAATTTAAACCAGCAAATAATAGAGCCTACTAGACTGGAGAATACACTAGACCTCATCTTCACTAACAATGATGATCTGATAAGAAATGTCACCATATCAAAAACAATATACTCAGATCACAACATAATTGAGGTTCAGACATGTATGCGCGGAGCCCCAGACCGACATAATGAGATTAGTCACGATGGAGCATTCACCAAATTCAACTTCAATAACAAAAACAAAGTGGGACCAAGTAAACCAAGTCCTCACCGATATAAGCTGGGAAGATATACTAAGCAACACAGACCCCAACTTATGCCTAGAACAGATTAACTTGGTGACACTCGATGTATGCACAAGGCTTATTCCTCTAAGAAAAAGGAGGAGTAGATGTAAAATAGAAAGAGACAGGCGCTCCCTTTACAGGCGATGGAAAAGAATAACAGAGCGGCTAAAAGAGGTCAATATATCTGAAATGCGTAGGGAGACACTGGTCAGAGAAATAGCAAGCATCGAACTTAAGCTAAAGGAATCTTATAGGAGTCAGGAATCGTGGGAAGAACTAAAAGCCATAAATGAAATCGAAAGAAACCCAAAGTATTTCTTCTCCTATGCCAAATCAAAGTCGAGAACAACGTCCAGTATTGGGCCCATACTTAAACAAGATGGGTCCTACACAGATGACAGCAAGGAAATGAGTGAGCTACTCAAGTCCCAATATGACTCAGTTTTTAGCAAGCTGCTAACCAGACAGAGTCGAAGATCAAAATGAATTTTTTATGAGAGCCACAGAATTTGGTTAACACAAGCCTATCTGATGTTATCCTGACGCCAAATGACTTTGAACAGGTGATAAATGACAGGCCCATGCACTCTGCCCCAGGGCCAGACTCATAGAACTCAGTGTTCATCAAGAACTGCAAGAAGCCCCTATCACGAGCCTTTACCATCCTATGGAGAGGGAGCATGGACACGGGGGTCGTCCCACAGTTACTAAAAACAACAGACATAGTCCCACTCCACAAAGGGGGCATTAAACCAACAGCAAAGAACTACAGACCGATAGCACTAACATCCCATATCATAAAAATCTTTGAAAGGGTCCTAAGAAGCAAGATCACCACCCATCTAGAAACCCATCAGTTACACAACCCAGGGCAACATGGGTTTAGAACAGGTCGCTCCTGTCTGTCTCAACTATTGGATCACTACAACAAGGTCCTAGATGCACTAGAAGACAAAAAGAATGCAGATGTAATATATACAGACTTTACAAAAGCCTTCGACAAGTGTGACCATGGCGTAATAGCGCACAAAATGCGTGCTAAAGGAATAACAGGAAAAGTCGATCGATGGATCTAAAATTTCCTCACTAACAGAACACAGAGAGTAGTAGTCAACAGAGTAAAGTCCGAGGCAGCTACGATGAAAAGCTGTTCCACAAGGCACAGTACTCGCTCCCATCTTGTTCCTCATCCTCATATCTGACATAGACAAGGATGTCAGCCACAGCACCGTGTCTTTCTTTGCAGATGACACCCGAATCTGCATGACAGTGTCTTCCATTGCAGACACTGCAAGGCTCCAGGCGGACATCAACCAAATCTTTCAGTGGGCCGCAGAAGACAATATGAAGTTCAACGTGAGAAATTTCAATTACTCAGATATGGTAAACAGGAGGAAATTAAATCTTCGTCAGAGTACAAAACAAATTCTGGCCACAAAATAGAGCGAAACACCAACGTCAAAGACCTGGGAGTGATCATGTCGGAGGATCTCACCTTCAAGGACCATAACATTGTATCAATCGCATCTGCTAGAAAAATGACAGGATGGATAATGAGAACCTTCAAAACTAGGGATGCCAAGACCATGATGACACTCTTCAGGTCACTTGTTCTATATAGACTGGAATATTGCTGCATACTAACAGCACCTTTCAAGGCAGGTGAAATTTCTGACCTAGAAAATGTACAGAGAACCTTCACGGCGCACATAACGAAGATAAAACACCTCAATTACTGGGAGCGCTCGAGGTTCCTGAACCTGTATTCCCTGGAACACAGGCGGGAGAGATACATGATTATATACACCTGGAAAATCCTAGAGGGACTAGTACCGAACTTGCACACGAAAATCACTCACTATGAAAGCAAAAGACTTGGCAGACGATGCAACATCCCCCCAATGAAAAGCAGGGGTGTCACTAGCACGTTAAGAGACCATACAATAAGTGTCAGGGGCCCGAGACTGTTCAACTGCCTCCCAGCATACATAAGGGGGATTACCAACAGACCCCTGGCAGTCTTCAAGCTGGCACTGGACAAGCACCTAAAGTCGGTTCCTGACCAACCGGGCTGTGGCTCATACGTTGGTTTGCGTGCAGCCAGCAGTAACAGCCTGGTTGATCAGGCTCTGATCCACCAGGAGGCCTGGTCACAGACCGGGCCGCGGGGGCGTTGACCCCCGGAACTCTCTCCAGGTAAACATGAACTGTAAATCAGCATTTCAAGGCTGTAAATCAACAGAACATTCAACTAGGTGACATTGTATTAATTGATACTTAGCAACATCAAACATTGTGGCCTCTGGGCAAGGTATTAACATTATACCCAGATGTACAAAATGTTGTCAGGAATGTCAAGGGGTTGTGCCGTGGTCAGGAAAGTTTGCGTACCATTAATAAATTAATTCCTTTGGAATTAAATGGTGTTCAACCATATGTAAATGATAATCTAAGGGAAAGTGACAAGTGAAATTGAAGATAGCACCGACGAAGGAATTCAACAGGAAGAAATTGTATTAAGACCAACTAGGAGAACAGCCACTCAAGCTAGTATTGGCTGGAATCGTCTGAAAATCAACTTAACTCTTAAAAAGCCACTTACTCACCCAGGACTAAATAATCAACACTCAATTACTTAAACCTTAAAACTTCAAGACAACATATAGTAATTTGATCATCTTGTTTGTTATACATTGTAATGCTACAAATTTGTAAAACTATAATGCTTCAATATCGAAATGTTTAAATTTCATTGTTTCAAACACTCAATTGTACTTCATATTGTTCACTGCTTGTTAATTTTAAGTTAAGTTTAAGCCTGCCCATAATGCTTTGCATACAAAGGGCTTTTGGCATGTTCACCCAACTAGTGCTATAATTCCTTGTAAAACTATGTATCATGCCTAAATAAACTATATGTGAATATGAAGCAATTTAAGTCTTTTATAAATGACCATCTCCTGGCCTCAGTGTGGAAAATTTTGGATTTTCCTAAATTCAGTAAGTATAAATTTGAATACAATAAGTGTGTAATAAAAAGTGATGCTGATTTGACCCTTCTGAAAATTTTCAAGAGAGGGGGGGATGCCATATTAAATTAAATATGCACTGGACTTGATTGTGCAGTGTAATTTGGCATTTTTTGTGGCCAGTTTGGAGCATTTTGGCCCAAATTTCTAATAGGAACTCATGTTCATGTCCCCAGCTGAAGAACTGGGACAAGAAACTTGCAGGACCTCAAGGATTACACGTGGATGGTGGAAGATGGGATGCAAACGTCACTCACAGGGAAGTACACCATTAGTCCTTGCATTTAGATCTCAGCTGGCCAGTGTAGGGTCTAGGTGTTAGGCAGGTGTTGTGGTGTGATCTATCTACAGCAATTAAATGGTAAGTGTTAATATGAATATTGTGTACCCAGAAAGTAAACCAAAATAACGTACAGTCCACATAACTTTAAATACCAGAGTAACTGGTTATAATAATATAATTAATAATTTAATGTCAGGTCTATCTTTTTGTGAATGGTGAAGAAGTGGGCAGTTGAAGGAGTGGCAGTTCAGTGACCTACCGTGATTTAAGTCCCACTTACCTTAACCAAATTACTTGCAGGTAATTTGCTCATAATAATAATTTTCACGATATCTGTGCTAGGAAACTTCTAATATTTCCGCAAGATTAGCACTATCATTTCAATCCAAACTGATGTTTAACAAATTGATGCCAGAAAACATTTACATGTCAAGATGGAACAAAATAATTTAACACATACTTGCAAAACTGAAGGATTAAAAGTTACTCACCTAAATGGATTTAAAAATGAGGATGAGGCTTCACAACTTGGTGACTGATTCCCACTAAGGATCATTTTGTCTCCCCAACACCTGGCATCATCCCCAGTCTTGCTACCTGTCACCCCACCACTCGATCCTTTGCCCTCTGAGGATTTTCCAGGCTTAGTTTTCTTAAGGTCAGGTTTCTTAGTCTCTGGAGAGGGCCAGAGAAAGGGCGAGGAGCCGAGGAACATCTGGGAGACGCGACGCAAGACTGGTCCAACCAAGCCTGGAGACTGGTGGTCCCTAGGAAGGCTGGGTTCAGAGCGTACCAGCTCGTGCAACATAGGTTTCTGTTGGTAAGGATAAGCTATTACATCTCGCCTAAATATTTATCACTATCCTGTCTATCCCATTATTATTTATTCATATTCATAGTGTACAACTTGCCAATGAATAAACAGAATGGACGGGGACTCGAACTGTTCTTTCACCCAGACATCTGGGTGACTAAAGCTAAAACTTACAAAAATAGTATTAGACTTCTGGTCAACTCTAATCAAATAACGTCAGCATCCACCACATACGTAAAGTATGAGAATCCAGAGCTAGGGAGAAGTACATGAAATAACCTCAAAGAAAACTCTTCTAATGGTTGGCTCAAAATTTTTCCTTCTCATATTACAGCACATTTTACCAGGCAAGGGTTTATTTCACTGGTGCAGTTATGTATACATAAAAACAATACGGATCATCTACCTATGTCAGCACCTCTGAAGCTGGATAGGAATGGAGTGTACAACCATCTTCCCTCTGGATTGACACACTGACGAATTCTTCAGATGAAGTGGATGATAGTGCCATACATTACCTAATGGGAAGAGTACGCACCTGTTCAATGGGTGCATCAGGAGACATATCCCCACAGGACTTGGATAAGTGATCCTGGAAAGCAATGGTAGGTGACAGCCCCCGTCGAGTCTGAGGCATGTGTGTTGACCCACATGCACATCGTATGCCCTCATTCAGGCTGTTCTCCCCTGCAAGAAATTGGGGAGCACGTTACATATTTTTACTTAATTTTAAACCAGTATTATATTCAGGTAACTGAAAAAATTACCAATAAACTAAACTCTACTTTGCGAATAGAAAACTTTTTGCATGTAATTGACGAAGCTCTTCTTGTTTTTCCTAAAGTTATGCAATTTTTTAACAACAAACCGGTCATATCCCACCGAAGCAAGGTGACCTAAAAGGACAAATGAAAGTTTTTTTTTAAATTTAGTAATGTATACAGGTGAAGGGGTTACTAGCCCCTTGCTCCCGGCATTTAAGTCGCCTCTTACGACACACATGGCTTGCGGAGGAATTCTGTTTCACTTCCCCATGGAGATAAGACGAAATAAACAAGAACACGAACTAGCAGAAGGGTGTGTGTAACTATATATATGCTTGTACATGTAAGTGTAGTGTGACCTCAGTGTAAGTAGAAGTAGCAAGATGGTAAGCGCTTGTTAATAATACTGTTGAATGAGCATTTATATGCATGTTAATGTTGATGGAAAGGCCTTCCAGGATACTATTAAACTAACACACACTGCCCTGTGTAGAGGTAATCCTAGATTATCCAGGTATGGGAAGGCAGGTTCTTAGAACGGATTCAGCTAATGACGTAATTGAATAATTAACCGATTAGTCATAGACACACACACACACACACACCTTATTCACAGTATGTTTCTAATCCTTGAAAAAGAAAATAACTACTTGTAGGCTAAATAATGAAGAGCTTAGACAAACTGACGGAAAAAAAGTTCTTGTTAAGAGAAATTTAAAGCTTCATATAAAAAAATATATAATAGTAGACCTAAGGTTATACTTTACATTTCTGGTAAAGCCTCATTTAGATTATGTTGTCGGCCTCGGTCTCCATTTTAAAGAATGAACATAAATCTACTGGAAAATATGCAGTCTGATGAAGCCGATCCCAAGTATCCGGTGCCTTTCCTATAAAAATAGGCTGAGATACTGAATTTGCACTCAGGAAAGGCGTATAATTAAGGAAGATATGACTGCATAAATAGTAAACCAAAATAAATGAGACACAAATAACGCTGAAAATATCTAACGAAGACAAGACTCATGGCTATGGATTAAAGTTACACAAATTTAGATTTAGAAAGTGCATTAAGAAGTACTGGTTTGGTAAGAGTTGTAGACGAGTGGAACAAACTCCTAAGTAGCGTCATTGTGGCAAAAACTTTAGGTAGAATTATATATAGGTTTGATGGGTATACGAGAAGGTGATGTGTGTCACACACACACACACACACACACACACACACACAACACACACACACACACACACACACACACACACACACACACACACACACACAGAGGAGGGTCAAGGGAGAAATGATAAGGACATATAAAATACTGCGCGGAATAGACAAGGTGGACAAAGACCGGATGCTTCAGAGATGGGAGACAGAAACAAGAGGTCACAATTGGAAGTCGAAGACCCAGATGAATTAAAGGGATGTTAGGAAGTATTTCTTCAGAGTAGTCAGGAAGTGGAATAGCCTAGAAAGTGACGTAGTGGAGGCGGGAACCATACATAGTTTTAAGACGAGGTATGATAAAGCTCATGGAGCAGGGAGAGAGAGGACCTAGTAGCGATCAGTGAAGAGGCGGGGCCAGGAGCTATGACTCGACCCCTGCAACCACAAATAGGCGAGTACACACACACACACACACACACACACACACACACACACACACACACACACACACACCTCATGAAGGGTTGTGATATTAGAGCCAAGTATATAAGTATGAATTTCTCATGCTTTGTTACATATACCAGCGAAATAAAGGAAGACTAGCATGATGGTAGATTTATTTTGGTGACTTACCCTGAGTGAAGACACTCTCGCAACTACTGAAGGTGGTATCAGTGACTAGTGGCTTTAAGCTGGGTGTTGTCAGATTGCTCGGTGTCTCTGGCTGCCGCTGCTGTTGTTGCTGCTGACGACACAACACATTATTAATCTGCTTACTGATGCCTGTACCACTCGCGGGCCAGACATGGGCGTCGCTTTGACTGGATTTCCATCATCTAGTCTCCTCAAGAAACACTTAAATGCAGAAATCCCACAAATGTTCAAAAATGCACATAAAATCACACCTAGACTGTCTTCTAGAGTAGGATCTTAATAATGGGAAGTGCACAGGGAAAATGGCATAAAATTAGTTGACAAGTGAGCTATAGTTGCACATATCCATGTACATATTCATGCATGCCTGTACATGTACATACACACAGTTATTTACCAAATTTTTATTACTATTCGCCATAAAATTTTGTTTCAAATTGAAAATGTACTTACGATGTTTTGTAGTTTGGGGGAAAGGATGTCAGATGCGGGTTTGGTGCAGCCGCTGGAGTAGCCCAGGGTGCTGCCCAAGTGGGGACAGAGGTTGACAGGAGTGTGTCTAGGTGAGGGAGAGACGCCGCCAGTGTTAGATGACATGCTGCTACCCCGAGACGAGATGGACAGGTGGTTGACAGAGACGTTGATGTAGTTGACTATGGCCTTTGAGGGAGCGTTGCAGTTGGAGAGGGCCTTAGAAGTAGGCGAAAGGCAGGAACAGCTTGTCCACACACAGCTGGGCGAGTTGGAGGGGCAGCAGATGTGATCCTTGGTGTATGCTGCCTGTGTTGGAAATGGTGGTGCTGAGGGAGTAGTAGCAAGCGGAGATGACCTCTCCTTCCCACCTTCCTTACCGTTAATATCCTCTGTCGTGTAAGAATTACAAACATATGAGGGAGTAATAATCTGGATTATGTAGACAACACAATATACTGTCTTCTAAATGCATACATTTTAAGCAGTTGTAGTAGTAGTAACACCCAGACAGTGGACAATATCAAGTCAAACAGATGATCAGTATGTTCTAATTTAATAGTTCTACGCGTGGACAAAACGTAGCCACTAAAAGTTCTATATCTCAACATAACAAAACTGCCAAGAGAACAATAAAACTGTCAAGATGATGTATATCAGGTTCATACAGCGCCTTGGAGGCAATTTATTTATTTATTATTAATTTGGACATGATACATAGTTATACAAAGAAATACAGTGGTTGGGTGTATATGCCAAAAGACCCTTGTATGCTGAGCATTATGGGCAGGCTTAAAATTAACTTAAGATTAACTAAGCAATGATATATTCAGTGGTAAAATTACAGTAAACAAATTATAACATGAAGCACAAATGAGTAATTCAGAGACAGGTCATATGGTCATTTGACGAGTTACTGTGCATTCAAGAGAATGGAGTAGTCTGTTAGGTTATGTAATTAAAAATACATAGTTTGATAGGGTCACAGGTTATACATTTATGAGATACAGTAATTCAGTATTTATTTAGTTGTGGGTGAGTAAGTGGTTCTTAAGACGAGTCTTAAATTGATAAACAGACAGTATTTCTTTTATATTCACAGGTAATGAATTCCAGATTTTTGGGCCTTTTATGTGCATTGAGTTGTTACATAGTGTGAGATGGACACGAGGAACATCAAAGAGTGATCTCTGTCTTGTGTTATGGTGTACGAATGGTATACAATACCGACAAAATGAGATTAAGACACATGTGCAACATCTGGGTATCTTTATTGTAGACGTTTCGCCATCCAGTGGCTTTATCAATACAAATTCTAGGACATAACTTGAAGACAGTAGAACTATGTACAGAAGATGAGGTAATCAGTCCCTCAACCTAGGAGTAGGTGCGAAGAGCACCATAGTCGTGGAGATTCTGAAGCAGATCAGATCAGATCAGATCGGACTCACAGGTAAGGGCCCACGAGGGGCGAGGGGCAAGTGGGGACAGTGCGAAGAATAGACGGTGAGAGGAATGTCTTGAGTCGAAGAGAGAAGAGTCAGGACTAAACCCAACTGCTAAGCCTGGATAACAATGACGAAAGACGATGTAGAGACAACAGGAACTCTGTAGGAGCTGACTGCAACTTGCTGGATGGAAGATTACTGCTTCTTGATGGTGATTGGTGGCTGCAGGCGACAAGGGAGGAGCTCAACGTTGATTGGTCATTTCATAATGGCTTGGTGGTTATCTAGACTTGTGGTGTTTTTTTCTGCATTTTTTCTAAGTAACTGAGTGATGTTCCATTGTTAATATGTTTAAATCGTTGGAGAGGAAGTTTAAAGATACGAGTTAACGAGTGTTGGTAGTGAGGGTTTTTGATTAAGTTTTCAGCATGCTTTATAAGGTCTGCAAGTTCAGTTCTAGCAGCTTTTTGTCCACAAGTAGCTTCGGTATCTACAAGAAACTTGACTGTTTTTTTGATGAGGTGAGATTTGAGTTCAGCTGGCTCCATGTCTTGAGGATAATTTTCTGTGGTAAAGAAAAATATTCCATGCCAATCAAGATAATCGTCTTCTTCAAATGGTGCAGTAAGTGTTTTGACTAGTAGTGTTGTTGCTGGTGAAGGTACATTTTCCACTTCAACTTCTTCTGCTTCTACTTCTTCTTCATCTTCATCTTCTTCTTCTTCTTCTTCTTCTTCTTCTTCTTCTTCAATGGACGAATGAGAGGATGTTTCTGGTGGAAAGGCTTCTGATTGGTCGGTCTCGTTTAGGAGTGGAGGCGATGGAGACTTCTCATTGGACGTTGTTGGAGTGACGTCACTAGTTGTTGATGGTGTTGGAGCTGCAGGCGTAGAGGTGTTGATTAAGTCCTTGGTGAATTTTAGTATTTCTGCCGAAGGTGGAGATGCTGGGAATATGAATGATGGCATATTATTTAGTGCAAATAACTCGTTGATGGTAGAGTTAAAAGATCCAGGTACAGCCATATTCTGCATGTGAGCGTATATGAGACAGTAGTGGATCTTGGTTACGTCACAAGCTGGAGGAGTGATGATGGTGGAGGCTGGCTGAGTAGTTTGCTTGAAGTAATTTCGTAGTGTTAGCTTGGATCTTTGCAATTGCTGCATACGTTGGTGTGTTGCTAGTAGGTTTTTTCTTTGCTGCTTCTTGTGTTTTCTTCACAATATCCTTTCGTGTAGGACATTTTGCTGCCAGTGTATGGTGGTCGTTACTTTTACAGTTTAAGCACGATGGTTGTGGTGGAGTAGCAATGGTGCAGGAACTGAAGGTGTGTCCCTCACTACCACATGTAGTGCAGAACTTCTTGTCTTTTACTGGACATGCTTTGGTGGTGTGATGGTAAAATAACAGTTCCAGCAGTGTTGGATGTACTGATATCTCTCTGCTTCGATGTAAGTTGGACTGATGAAGTAATAGTAAACAGCAAGACCTTCGTTCAGGGCAGTGGCAGCCATGTTAACGTCGGTGAAGGTAACCTTGAGCATGGACGATGCATTCGGGATTTTTGTGATGCTGTCAACAGTAGCCCAAGTATTTTGAGTCTCGATGGATGTCTTGAGTTCTGCAGGTGATAGAGACGTCAGAATCTTGTCCAGTTTTTTGAGGAATACTGATTTCCTGGCCTTGAGCGCAGGAGATGACATAACAGTAAACCCTTGAGCAGTGAGTGTAGTGGTAGCATCTGTAGTGAGTAGCTTCTCTGCTTCAGCATCATCGTGACACACAACAATGAATGCTTCTTTCAGAGACAAAATGGTGTTGAATTTAACTTTCAGTGTTCCTTGAACAGCAGTTGCAAGAGCAATCTTCGTTGAATCATCAACGGTACCACTTGTTGGCTTGATCTTGACACGATTTGCGTAGCTCATCGTGCAAGTCAAGGTGAAGACAACGCTGGTAAAGGTTCCCCTCCCCAACGGGGATCGTAGGGAGACAGAGTAAGTAAGGAGAGCTGCTATGACCTGCCAAGGCAAGAGTCAAGAGCAGAATGCATCTGAAGCAGAAGAAAGGATCCTGGCGCTTATATAGTAACGTCAGGTGTAGCAGACGAGGGCAAATTCACTGGTAGGCGGGATTCCCCAGTGGAAGTAGGTCCTTCCCAAAGAGATGGGTTAGTTGTAGTAGTAGTTGTCGTAGTCGTGAAGGTTATGTACATGTCCTCAGACACTGCAACATCATGGAATCTTAATTCTGAGGACATGTACATAACCTTCACGACTACGACAACTACTACTACAACTAACCCATCTCTTTGGGAAGGACCTACTTCCACTGGGGAATCCCGCCTACCAGTGAATATGCCCTCGTCTGCTACACCTGACGTTACTATATAAGCGCCAGGATCCTTTCTTCTGCTTCAGAATCTCCACGACTATGGTGCTCTTCGCACCTACTCCTAGGTTGAGGGACTGATTACCTCATCTTCTGTACATAGTTCTACTGTCTTCAAGTTATGTCCTAGAATTTGTATTGATAAAGCCACTGGATGGCGAAACGTCTACAATAAAGATACCCAGATGTTGCACATGTGTCTTAATCTCACCTTGTGTTATGGTCATGTGTTCTGTTGAGGTTGGTAAGGAGACGTTTGAGGGGAGGGTTTATATCCGTATTAAGTGTTCTATGTATGTAGTAGGTACAATAATAAGTATGGATGTTTTGTATGGTGAGTAGGTTTAGAGTTTTGAATATTGGTGGAGTATGCTGCCTGTAGTGGGAGTTTGTTATTTTGACTGCAGCCTTTTGTTGGGTAATTAATGGTCTGAGATGGTTTATTGTTGTTGAGCCCCATGCACAAATTCCACAGGCGAGATAGGGGTAAACAAGAGTGATATAGGGCCAGGAGGGCTGACTGTGGAACATAGTACCTTATCTTCGATAGTATGCCTACAGTCTTGGAGATTTTCTTGGAAATTTGTTGTACACGTGTTTGAAATCTGAGACTTTTATCAAGGTGGATTCCTAAAAATTTTCCCTCTGAGCTTTGTGATTGGTGATCAAGTTTAATTAATAGATCAAGAGCCCCTACTTACATCAGGGAATCTCCCGTGAGGATTATCTTAAGGAGAAAGAAAAGTATCTTCTAAATACAAAATGACAAAGAAAGAAAAAAAAACGAGAGAAACCTGAGAGGGATAAGAACGTTAGAATGTTGAAGCAGCAGAAGGACGATAAAGATAGAACAAGGAAAACAAATGAAGATTTAAATTAAACATTGCACAGAAAAATGATTATATAGAAGTCTGAGACAATGAGGAAATAGAGGATGTTAGTTTAAGGGCGAATGAATGCTGTTCCTCACCCAGCTGTATGTAAGTCTCTAGTGGAGACCTGCCGTACTGGTCCACCTCCATGTAGATGGTTGATCGTAGCCTTCACTGTAGTCCTGCAGGGTGAGAGCGTTCATGTTACGTCAAGGGCACAGTTTGAAGGCAGGAGTATCAAGGCTTATGATATGGTGAAATAATTATCTCGCGTTTTAATATATTAATGAATTTTCTAGGTAAATATATATTACAAATTTATATAGCCCCCAATAAATAATTTTAAATAATAGCTGACTTATTTACCACCAACTCTCAAGGTAACAAGTGTGCGCGCGCGCTTGCCTGGCTACTTGGAAGGCTGATCACCGGCAGAGTCTGGAGTCGAGTTCTCGTGAATGGAGGCGGTGGGGCAGAGGTAGGCAGCGGTGGAGGCGGGGGGACAGAAAAGTTGGACTGGCGGATAGGCATGCTGGTAGTACGGGTCACACACTCATCCCTCACCCACGACTTACCACTACCACCCCTACACTCACCACCACCACCACTATCCCTGTCCTCTCCGACATCCAGCTTGTGCTGAGTAAACTGTTGTCCCGCTGACTGCAAGGTTCTCATACTGGCCAACATTGCTGACAGAGCAACTGTGAAGGAAATTTTAATTGGATTGCTCGAGGGTTAGTAACCCAGGATAACCGAGTCATGTCTGGCTGTCATCTAAGACTTATTTCTACTGGGGTTCTTTAATCCTCTCCCCCAGGATGCAACCTATACCAGTCGTCCAATAACAAGGTATCTCCTTACTGCTGGGTAAACAGGGACAGCAGGTGTAAGGAAACATGCCCAATATTTCTACCAATGTCGGGAATCGAACCCTTGACTCCCTTTCCCCAGTCTAGCTCGGACGACTGCTAATAGAGGCTCTTGAATTAGACATGTGCAACTCTTGGGTATCTTTATTGAGGAAACGTTTCGCCACACAGTGGCTTCATCAGTCCATACAAAGGAGAAACTTGAAGAACAGGAGAATGAGGTAATCAGTCCCTCAGCCTTGAGTCGATCAATCCATCAATCTATTCAAGATTGATGGACTGACCACATCGACTCAAGGTTGAGGGACTGATTACCTCATTCTCCTCCTGTTCTTCAAGTTTCTCCTTTGTATGGACTGATGAAGCCACTGTGTGGCGAAACGTTTCCTCAATAAAGATACCCAAGAGTTGCACATGTGTCTACTTCAACATGTCGGTTCTCTGAACCATTCATCTACAATAGAGGCTCTGTTAGTAGTTGTAGCTTACAGAGCTATGAGAGGAAGACAGAGAAGCAGACATCATCTCGGTTGGCTCGTGTTCACAGATTTACATACTAACCTTCTCCTAAGCTTCTTGTTCTAACATTTTCAAATGATTCTGGATTATCATCCCGTAGGATAACCCCCCAAAAAATTTCAGTGGGCTATCCTTGGTTAAATTCTATATAATTTACTATATAAAACTACTGCAAATGTTAAAATTTTTATAGAAGAGCCTAATGAAAAGTTGTTCTTCCTGGCCATTTAACTTACGAGGTTAATAATCTGAATTAAGATTTATTTAATCACTTACATGAAAATCAGTTGCATATTTAATGATTTTTATCACTGTTAATAAAAATAAATATGTCATATACTGTACATGATCAAAAGAGCCCAATGTATTTTTTTTTTATATTTTATTTAAAACATTACAATACAAGGTGGAAATTATATTAAGGTACACAAAAGGGGTAAATCACAAAATCCCAATTCACCCTTACAAAAATGATTACAACAGACAAAAGTGTTCTGACAACCTAATATCACACACCATATACACCCAGTTATACCAGAGTTATATACCTGTGAAGGCTCAAACTTTTGACAATTTCACCCCCCCCCCCCCGCCAAATATAACCATTCCCAACCTGATTGCATCTTAACATTAAAGGAAACACAGGAATTACACTATATGCCAGACTGGCTTCATGAGGTCATTCTAGGTGTTCGTGGCTCACTAGGCTGTTTAGATACAGTACGCAAGAACATACATAGTATAACCTAGTAAAAGTCTACATATATACTGCTATGTATGATAAATTATGAAATTGTATTTGTGTGTACCTGTACCTGAATAAAAATGACTTAAGTCGGTGACTTATTTCCTCGGCTCACAATGAGGAACCAAAGTTCGATCCTCGGACAAGTGAAAACAATGGGTATGTTTGTTTGTTTGTTTATTTATTTTTAACCCCTGCTGTCCCTTTTCACCAAGCAGTAAGCACTTGGGTGCTAGTTCGTTGGTGTGGGTCGCATCCTGGGGAAACGAATTAAAGGTGTGGAAAATTGCATTTATCTGGATGTAACTCATAATGTACATACCAGTAAATAACAAAGATTATTATTTATCAATTAGACAAGTAGGAATTTGGGACACCTAGGTCGCAAAAAATGTCCCCCTTCGATACCTACCACTGTCATATCCACAAGTTGCTCTGGACCTATTAATTACAAATGAAAAATACATCACCAGGAATGCTGGTAAATATATAAATTTGTGGACTGTATATTAAAAATAATAAATGATTATAGATACACATACATAACAGAGAATATCTTAATCATAACACTCACCAATTTGACTGAAGATTAATGTGTCATGTACAGGGCCCCCCCTTTTGCCTACATTTATGAAAATTTTACTGGCCAGAAATTAAACATAAATTAGACAGCTTATCTGAGGTTCCTGGAGTTGTCCTGTCCTGTCGCCTGATATCTCAAGTTATGCAGGAATGCATATCCACCAATTTCACCTCCTATTTGAGAGGTGTCAGCCCAATTTTAACCTCTAGAGCACGAAAAATTCTTCCCATTTCACCAACGTTCTAATACAAATTCAAACAAAATGGCGACTCCGTCTGCGCAGGCGCAGGTCCAGTTTCCCATTTTCGATAACATACTTCTTTTAAAAATACAATATAGGGCATCTATTTACCTATAAATTACCGTATTTCCGGAAAATATACAGTATTTTCCACAAAAGGATCCCTTCCCCCTCCACAGTGGAAGTAAGATAATCTAATGGGCTTCTAACTCGCTGGGTTAATAATCTGAGCAAAAACTTCATCTGCGTTCTTCAGATTAATAATTTCAATAAAATCTAACTTTTTTATTCACCAATATGCAAACAAGAACCTAAAGTACCCCAATGGAAATAAGTCACTGACTTTTATGGGTTATCCCAGGTTATTTACACATATGCTGCTATGTTTGATAATCTATGTAACTATTTGGGTACCTGTACATGAATATATACTTATTTTAGATATTTCAGTCATATTAGCAAGTTTCCCCTACGAGTGTTCTAATTTTCTTTGAGAGTTTCTACTTTAGAGAAAACGTGTATTATTATTATTATAATCAAAAAGAAGCGCTAAGCCACAAGGGCTATACAGCGCTGCAGGGTAGGGAAGGAAGCAAGGGAATTGGATGGCAGAAGGGAGGGGGGATGATCAGCAGGTTACAGAAAACAGCGGGGCAGGGGATAGTACGGGGGTAGAGGGTAGCAAGAGATACAAGTAGAAAGGGCTGAAAGTATCAAAATTTGTGGAGTAAGTCAGTCGTTGTCAAAAAGTCAATGAGAGAGTCCGGATGAAAGGTGGGTCCATCAGCGAGAAGGGAAGGTAAAGAGAGAGCAGCGGGGCGGAAGACGACGACAGAGGTAAATTCTGCGTGCTCGTTGATAAAGTGGGCAGTCCAACAGAATGTGGCTGACTGATAATGGAGCTTGGCAATTCTCACAGAGAGGAGCAAGACGCCTCTCCATGAGATATCCATGAGTAAGACGAGTATGGCCAATGCGAAGACGGGAGAGAGTAGTCTCCCAACCTCGACACTGGTGATAAGAAGACGGCCAGTAACCTATACTCGGTTTAATAGACTGAAGTTTGTTGCCGAGCATAGTAGACCAACGTTGTTGCCAACGGGTGTGAAGGTGGGAAGATATTACAGCAAAATAGTCCGTACATGGAATACCTCTATAAGAAACTGGTAGGTCATGTACTGCTGACCGCGCAGCAGTGTCTGCCTGTTCATTGCCCTGTACGTCAACATGACCAGGGACCCAACAAAAAACAATATCTTTATGCTTAGTAAAGATGCGGCGTAGCCAAAGTTGGATACGGAGGACTAAGGGGTGAGGTGTATCAAATTTTTTTTATAGCCTGTAAAGCACTAAGGGAGTCTGAGACAACCACAAATGATGACACAGGCATAGATGCAATACGGATAAGTGCTGTAAGGATGGCATATAATTCAGCAGTAAAAATACTAGCTGAAGATAGTAAATGCCCTTGTACGACGCTGTCCGGAAACACTGCTGCGAATCCTACGCCGTCAGAAGACTTAGAGCCATCTGTGTACACAGCAATGGCATGAGAATGAGAGTGAAAGTGGTCAAGAAAAAGAGAGCGGGAAGCGACCGTAGACAGTTGGGCTTTCGAGCAAGGGAGGGAGAAAGAACAGACTCGAACAGCTGGAACTTCCCAGGGGGGTAGGGAAAAGTGTGATGCTACATGTAACATAGAAAGGTGGTAGTTGAAGAGAAGACAGAGCGAATGAAGGCGAAGAGAGAAGGGACGGAGTAAGCAGGGGCGGCGAACAAATAAAGAATGTCTACTAATATCAGTGACCATTCTATAAATGGAAGGATTGCGGAGATCATGAGAGCGTACATAGTAGCGCAGGCAATGGGCATCACGGCGATCGGATAAGGAATGGAACGTTCGCTTCTGCATAGAGGCTTTCGACAGGGGAAAGAGCGAAAAGCACCAAGGCATAACGTAATCCTTGGTGATGAATGGTGGTTAAGGCTAGAGAGAGTAGCAGGAGATGCCGCTGAATAGATCTGGTCACCATAATCAAGTTTCGATAAAATAAGGGTGGAATGTAGGTGAAGGAGGGTTCGACGATCAGCTCCCCACGAAAGATGAGCAAGGGTTTTAAGAAGGTTCAGCCGGCTGTGACAAGTTGCCTTCAGAGAGGTTAATGTGAGGTTTCCAGGATAACCTACGATCAAAGAGGAGGCCCAGAAACTTGACTGTATCACGTTCAGGGATACGTGAGCCATAGAGGTACAAAGGATGATCAGAGATGACAGAGCGTCTAGTGAAAGTGATTTGGTGGGTTTTAGTGCTGGAAAATTTAAACCCATGTGTGGTGGCCCAATTGGAAACACGGTCGACTGCATGCTGGAGAGAAACTGTAAGGAGGTGACAGTCAGCGCCTGCACAGGCAATAGCGAAGTCATCAACATAGAGTGATGACCAAATATTGATGGAAGACTAGAGGCCAAATCATTAATAGCAAGGAGAAAAAGTGTTGTGCTCAGAACACATCCCTGGGGGACACCTTCAGCTTGGATAAAGTCCGGGGGAGAGCACATTATTAACCCGAACACGGAAATGCCTGTCAGTTAAAAAGTTCTTAAGGAAGGATGGTTAGATTGCCTCGAAGGCCTAAGGAGTGGGCTTGGGCTAAAATATTATACCTCCAAGTTGTGTCAAATGCCTTCTCAAGATCAAAAAATATGGCAAATAACTGAAGTGGTTAGTTCGCAAAGGCATTACAAAACCCGTATCCAAGCGCAGTAAGGGGTCTATTGTAACGACCCTTACGAAAGCCCTATTGACAGTGGAGAGACTGTTGTGGGACTCTAAATACCACACTAACGTCTCTTTACTCGACTTTCCATTCCTTATTGCAAACTGCCCTGGGTAAGAGCAATGGACGCATAGAGGGAGGTATTCATCCCGTAGTGCCTGGTTTGCGGAAAAGGAAACAATGGCGGATTTTCCACAGCTGTGGGAGAAACTCCTTAGTTCACCAAATTAAAAAAATGTAAAGGTCGTATAGGACTGCAAGGGCTGACTGATGTAATGACGTAGCATACGCAATGCAATGTCGTCGGGCCCAGCTGGCCGAAGAATCGACAAGCGCGAGTGTTCCTCCAGTTCTTGAAGTTAAAAGCACATTATCCTGTACTTACTCTGAGAGAAGAACATCCAAGGTGCTAACTCTCTGTGCAGACTTTGAGGAAAGAAATGAGGAGGGCATAGATGGAGTCCCTGAGAAATACGGACCAGATGATTGCAAATTTCATTGCAACATCCTAGTGGTTTTTGCTATAGCAACACCGGCAACCCGCATAACAGGACGGGTCAGGTAGAAAATTTACCACTCAGTTTTCGAACTTTTTTCCAGACATGCACTCAGCTAGAGAAGCAGAGGTGATGGTGGGAGTCACATAATCTCGCCAGCAAGTGCTGTTTAGGCGTCCGGATGACACGGCAGAGCGATCGCACGCATCTGTTTAAAAATCAAGAGAGTCCGCTCTGTGGTTCAATTGTACCGTCCCTGCCCCATCAGCGCGTTTCAAACTACTGCACGAGCACAAGCAGGAGACCACCAAGGCACGCAATTTTGAGAAAGCCAGCACGAATTTGGGGTATAGAATGAGACGCTAGCGGTGTGAAAGTGAGGATGAGAAAGAGGTGTAAAAAGCCCATCGATGGAGGGACGAAGAAGGACACCTCTTAAAAAACAGTCCAGGTGTGGAGTAAAGGTTCCAATAGGCCCGATTAAATTGCCACGTGGTGCGAAGAGGTGGCCGAAAAATAAGGGGAAGTAAGAATGATTGGGAAATGAAATCACTGTCAAGTAATTCCGGGAGAACAGACACAAGTAAAAAGATCTAATGGCGGCGGAGGAAGCAAACTGAGAGATCGATGCAGAGAGAGAGTAGATCCGAGGATCAAATGGGTGTGAGTCACCTGTATATTAAAACTTGGAGGGGGTGGGAGTCAAGAAAAGCCTCTAACTGAATTCCACGGGAATCACAGTGAGCACCCTCCCCAGAGGAAATGTGGGCAATAAAAATCACCAAGTAACAGAATTGGTGGCGGTAATGACGAAACAAGGAAGGCAAAACCGTAATAGATAAATGCCCGTGAAGGAGAGAGATATAAAGAACAGAGACCTAATACCACCTATGTAAGGGCTACGGCCTGCAGTGTTAATGCAGCGAAGCGTATGAACAAATAGCTGATGGTAGTGTGTGGGGGGGGCGGAATAATCAGTGCGGAGAAGAAAGGGCCTTTCCATTAAAGTCCCATCATGAAAAAGGATCTGAAGAATACAATAAATTATACCTGAGATGTGAGAAATAAACACAGATGGTAAATTTTGGTTTCCTTAAGCAAACCCAACAGGGGCCAAACTGGGAGAGTAACATCTGAAAGCTTCACCCCGATTACCCCTGAGGCCACGTATATTCCACTAGTAAAAAAGCCATGAAAAGGCAATTGATAAAGATACTTGAAATCCGCAGGGACGGGTTCCTACGGAAGAGGTTTAGAAAAAGTCCACATGCGGAGGCAGGGAAAAGTCAAGCAGCGAAGGAACGGTGCGGCTGATGAAGAAGGAGTTGCGCAAATGAGCATGAGGAAGAGAGAAAGAGCGGAAGGTAGGAACATGTCCCATTGAAGGTTTGGTCTCTGCACTAAAAACATGAGATTAGCTATCACGTGTTAACAAAACTCAGAAGATTCGTATGGGCAGACAATCTTGTGAAAGGTAGGGGGAGGAAGAGTAAAGAAAGCCCTGAATAGGACTGTACCAAGGAAGGGTGGGCGACCCGGGAGAGAGGGCACTGGATGAAGCGTGCACGGGGCCATAAAAGACTAGGAACCTGGGAGTTGGGCAGAAGAGGTGAAGACCATGTGGAGGGACCAGGGAGGAAGGTACTATTACGAGGTAGAGGGAGAACCTCCCAGTCACATGTAAACTGAGCCCGTGGAGAGGGGAACACGAACTAGGGACAGAGACAGGGAGGAACACAAGAGGAATGTGGAAGCTGGGTAAGGACTGGAGTTAACCGGACCTTATTTGACTTTTGAAGAGAAGTAGCGGACGATTGGCAGAGAGACGTACGCAGGTCTCGTCGAGATACTGAGCATGTCAGAGAGAACTACGAAGGAAGCGAGATTCGACTGAGGCGTTGAATATTAAGGACGTCTGAGCGAGGACAGCAAAAGGATTAGATACAGTGAAGAATATGGGAGAGGAAACCACAGCGGTGGGTAGTAGAAGATGGGATACCAGAAGTGGTGGGACGTTTTGAAACACGGAATAAAAACCCTGGAGTCTCCCTTGGAGGCGGAGTATTACGAAACTGCTGCCAAGGCATAATGAGAACCCTTCTGACTCATAGGTAACGGATTTCCTTCCCCTCGATTACAAATAGACCTGACAACGGCGAGAGATACGAAGGGTGAGCCTCATGACGAGTTAAGGCAAGAGGGATAATCGATTGCAAACGAATTAGAAATGGTCATCGGCACCACAGACAGGCATTCCGCGATAGATTGTGCAATATTACGCTGGATGGCCAAATCGCCAGCAAATTCTACACTGTTGTGGTGTAGGTATCACCTTTCGAACTTGTAACCGATGTCCCTGCTTATATCAACAGAGGATGGGAGTTCACGGCTGTCAAAAGTTAAAAAACGAGCACACATTGCAGGGTGAATCGTCTCCCGCCCAGGGCAGGAAGACCGAAGTGTCTACCTTGAGGATAGGGAGATCTTGGAGTTTCCAGCTGTTCTAGAATGTCGTGCCGCATGTTCTGGAAATTTTGTTGAACTAAGTATGGGGTCAGAATAACGTAAATCCACTCTACCATAATTTGAGGGGAATGATGTTTTTCAAGGGTGACAGGAACAGTAACTATATGGGAAAGACGAGAGAGCTCACGAGCCCTGGGTAGCATTCTGTACGGTAATGATGCGCTACCGCACTAATAGCATGAAAAAGAAATATTCTTTACCCAACAAGGCGTAGGATTGCCTTGCCAATACAATTTGTCAGAAAGATAGGCAGAAAGTAAGTTGGTCGCAAAGTGAAGAAATTAGTCCACTGTCAATCTGAAACAGAGCGTAGGAAAGGTAGTGAGGAACGTGTCCGATCTTTTCTGAGAAGAACGAGAAGGTAGAAGGTGGAGAAGTAATCATCAGCAGGTAATTGTACGTTGACGTTTTTAGGCATGGGACCCCAAGTGGTCCGACGTGGAACGGGTCGGCATTTGAAATTGCCGCACCGTAAGGGAGAGCCGATAGCAATAGTCAAGGAGAGTTCGAAGGTCATGATAAAAATCAAGGAGTCAGTCTAGGCCTCAGTACTTAAGCAGGTGAGGAAACAGCACCGGCAATAAAGTACTGAGGCATGTAGGAACTAGTCTGAAGAGTGGGTCCCAAGACGAGGCGGGGGTCAGAACGGGGTGCGGAATCAAGAAGGGGCCCGGGGTTAAAAGGTTCATTGACTAGGGCTGCAATGGTTAGGTTTACTTCTTTCTTTTTGTTTTTAAGAAAAAAAAAGAAAGAAGAAAAGAAAATAAAAATAAAAAAAAGAAAAAAAAGGGGGGAACCGGGGAGGGATAGTTCCTAGGAGGAATGAAAGGGCCAGAAATCTCCCTCCGCGCCCAAGAGGACTCGACACCGCTAGTAGCGCAGATGCAGCATGGAACCCGTGCCATACCCTACCCTTCATGCCAGTAAACCAGCAATCTGGGATAGCAACCTCACATCTGCCGAGCTACCTCGGTGGACAAAAGAGAGGGCGGCCGGATATCCCCCACAAAGCATACCTCCTTCAGCCACCACCCCCGGAATCCGAAAGGTGGCTTCCAGAGATACACCCGTCGCCCAAAAGACACCCAAAGCTACTCCGGGATACCGGAGAGGGATCGGGACATCCCTAGGCAATCCAGATTCCACGGCAAACTACGCCACCGCCAAGAAACCTCAACGGAATGGGATCGACCCCGGTGTCCTTTCCTCTACCTAGGAACTAGCGTGCCTGTGGGAGAAATCCCAAAGGACAAAAAGAGGAAGGGCAAAAGGGAGGAGTGGGGAGGAGGAGGAGGAAAGGAAAAAGGGGAGGATGGGGAGGATGGGATAGGGGAGGGGAGATTGGGGGGTAATTAGGTTCGGTCTGAGGAAGAAGACCGATAGGTCTAATTCCTCAGACCAAGAGCCTCTTCACCACGCCAAGGAGCCCCCCTTGAAGAGGAGAAAACGTGTAATATTTATCCATAACTATTAGATATTTTATTTATTATTGATAAGATTATAGGGCAAATATGCAGCTGATACATTTTGTAATTGACATTTATGAAGCTCGTCTCTCGAAATATCTACAAAGAATTTATATCAGTACGGTCATATAAGCAAGTTATTGGAAAATCTGCTATTTATTTTAGTCTGTAAAATATATTTGTTTTTAATTAAACCTAGTCTTATCACCTTAAATTGCCCTGGTGTTCCTTTAGATATCACCTAGGTAATTACATTAAGCACATGTGCAACATTTGTGTATTTTTATTGCAGGCAATAATGGTATCTAAGTGTTGTACTTGCGTCTCATTAACTTGGCGGTATTGCATACTATCACATGATTAAAAAAAAATTGGTCTGCCTTGGTTGGTCATCAGGAAACACTCCTAAATTATAAGATTAAAAACAGACCAAAACAGTAACAATAAAGCCCGGGTGTTCTCTTGAAGTGGAGAATTATTAATGAAACTTGCAAATGCTTAAAACTTCAGTGGGATAACATTAAGTAGCACAAATAACACTTCTCTTCCTTGTGTTGCCCTTCTACTATCCAGTGTCTCAGTTTTCACCCTCATTCTTTCTATACCTGGTTTCTTCCTTCTTTCCCTTACTCTTCTAAGCTCCAACCATCACTCTCATCTTCATTTGATTTATATTTTCCTTCTTTTCTATGTTCCATCCCTCTTCCCTGTGGCTCCATCCCTCCCTATGCCTTTCTCCTTGGTTCTGATCCTTCCTCCATCTTGGCTTCCTTCCCTAAATAACATACCGTCATGGCTGCTGGGTCGTTGGAAGGCCAGACGTTCTTGCATCAGCTTCCTCTGTCTGCTGCGCTGGCGTCCAAGAGTGCTTCTCCTGCAGCTGTTTAGAAGATACATCTTGTTGAATATTTTAAATACAAGCAAATTTAACATTTCGGTTTACACAGGCTAAGAGTTACTAAGTACTTGCTTTTAATCCTACCTCACCTCTATGGTATACGACCACCCCAAGGGATGCCATCCACAACAGTAACACCCAGGTGCCTACTTACTGCTAGCTGAACAGAGGCACATTGGAGAAAGTCTTTTCAACCCTGGACTTGTTACAAGGGTTTTGGCAAGTCCCTCTTCACGAGGACAGCCAAGAGCTAACCGCATTCTCCACTCCTACAGGTCATTATCACTTCCTCCATATGGCCTTTGGGTTACGATCCTCCCCTATCACATTCTCGAGGCTCATGACTAACATTTTTAGAGGTCTCATAGGTAATGCACTTATGGTGTACTTAGATGACGTAATTGTCATGTCTAAAGACGTGGATGAAAAGACTTTATGTAGTACTTGGTAAGCTTGAAGAAGCCAATTTAAAGATCAAACTGTCTAAATATCAATTTTTCAGCTCAGAAATCAAGTTTCTTGGTCACATAGTCACTCCTAGAGGGGTTACGACTGACCAAAGTAAAGTAACTGCAGTACTAAATTTTCCAACTCCCACTACTGCTGATGCTGTAAGATCCTTTGTGGGCTTAGCAGGTTTTTATAGATCTTTCATTGCCAATTTTTCTTCCATAGCTGCTCCTCTAACTGAGTTGCTTAAGAAAGATGTTCCTTTCGTTTGGACCTTCCATCAAGAAAGAGCATTCCAAACTTTAAAAGAAAAGCTAACATCTGCTCCAATTTTGAAATTTCCAGATTTTTCTAAGCCCTTCTATCTAACAACTGATGCTAGTTCAATTGGCATAGGTGCCATACTAGCTCAGAAGACTGATACCAAGTACAATGCAGTTGCATTTGCTAGCCGAGTCCTTAGGAAGGCTGAACGTAATTATACAGTAACTGAGCAAGAAGCTTTAGCAATAATATGGTCTTTCAAGCCCTTCTAAGACATTTATCAGTACTCTGTTCATGTCTTGACAGACCATGCTCCACTGATACCTTTATTTCAGAACAACCTACTGGAAGGTTAGCGAGATGGACCTTGACTATCCAAGAGTTCAGTCCTACCTTTGAACCCTTATCTAGCAAATCAAATGTAGTCACAGATGCTTTATCACGACATGTTAGTATAGTAACTGCAGTCCCTCCATTTACTGCTGAGGACGTAAAGAATGCTCAACGAACAGATCCCATGTGGTCTGGTGTGATTCGATTCCTGCTCCAGGAAGATCTTATTCTGACTGTGAAGCCACCAGCACCCATCAGTGACTTTGTCATGAACCAAATATTACTGTATCAAACAGCCGAGTTGGGTACTCCTAGCAGGAGGGTATACCAGTTAGTAATTCCACAGTCACTAGTGAATGTAGCCTTACAGCTAGTTTACGATGTACCAGGTGCTGCGCACCCTGGTATGGATCGTTCAGTTAAACAAAGCAGATTGAAATACTTTTGGCCTTTTATGGCAACTGATTTTTCTGAGTATGTTAAGAAATGTAGTGTCTGTATGCAACAAAGGTAATGTTAATGGTCCTAATCCAATCCAGGTGTATCCAACTACTAATGAACCGTGGGAAAGAGTTGTGCTAGATCTGTTAACTAATTTCCAATGTTCTGTGTGTTATGGTAGACCATTTCACCAGATATTGTGAGTTAGTTCCTATTGCAGATAAGACTGCAGAGACAGTAGCTAAAATGTTTAAAGAAAGCATTATCTGCAGGCATACCACCCCTAAGTTCCTAGTAACAGATAATGGAGGTGAATTCTGTAATGAGACTCTTGAAAATTTGTGTACCTTGTACAAGATTTCTAAATCCACCATTGTTTCTCATCATCCTGCCAGCATTGGGTTAGCGGAACGAACCAATAAGAAAGTACTTGATGTTTTGAGAGCCACTATCAACCCCAACAGTGAAACTTGGGATGAAGTTATACCTGATGTGCAGTGTGCCATAAATTCTGCTTAAAATGTTTCTATAGGTGACATTCCACATATTGCATTGTACGGTGTAGATAAACGTTTGCCTTACGAGTTGCTATATTCTAATCCGAATACAAATTACAACCCTGATGATTTCAGACCAACTCGTACCAGCCTAGCTCAAAGCATCTTTAGAAGAATCCATGAAACACTTCATAAATCAACAGCAGAATTTACAAGAGTCACTAACACTCGAGCAAAGCCATCCAAAATCAAAGTAGGTTCGAGAGTTATGCTGACTAACTTTAACAAAACATCTGCAATGCCTAAGCTTGATCAAAAGTTTGTTGGTCCTTATCGAGTAGTTGAACATATCACTTGCAATAAGTATAAGGTTAGAGAAAGTACTGGTCAGTATAAAGAATCGCATTTAGATCACATGAAGTTAGTATGTGATGATAATGATGTTCCAATCCAGACTAATGTGACAGACTGACAATCCTCATGATCTTGTACTCTCTACCTCTAATTCTCAGTCAATCAACCTGAATGTCGTTATTCCCTACATACACGACAGGTATTGAGAAATCCTCAAGTATCATTTGTAACTACCAATTCAGATTTGCCTCAAATACAGCATGAGTTAGCCAGTGCATCAGAGTTTGATCCTCCCAGAGATGACACCCATTCTGCATATGTCAATCTCACCCTAGCAGAGTTGGGGTTAAATGTAAATAACCTGTATAGATGAATAATTACAGTATCAACTTATTAATATTCAAGAATTTTTTTTTTTTTGTATTTTTTTGTGGCTGACCAGCTGGGCTGTGGCTCATATGTTGGATTGTGTGCAGCCAGCAGTAACAGCCTGGTTGATCAGGCCCTGATCCACCATGAGGCCTGGTCACAGACAGGGCTGCAGGGGCGTTGACCCCCGGAACTCTCTCCAGGTAAACTCCAGGTCATGTTCCCTCTGAATTCTGAGATTTAACAGTCTAGATTTGAGTGCATCAAGTCTGCTTTTTCTGTTAAACACTTCTTTCTTTGTACACATCCTTCCTCAGAATCCATAGATCACATGAATACCGATCGATCGATCAATTTTTTTTTTATCATTTCTATTGTGTAATCTCAATGTTGAGTCTCATTCTATGAGTTGTGCTATATCATACCTTGTAATGCATTATGTTAGCTTCCATTCCAATATTCTACTTATGTACGTTATAATGTTCAGTTGTTGTGTACTTTGACATTGTATAGAATCAGCCCAAGCCGTACGCCTGCCATCTCTAGTTTGTATTAGCTGTATGTCGGGATGACATACGTTAGCATCGCTGAGCTCTCAGTAGTACCAGTTCCTAGTAACCAGTTGCCAGTAACCAGTTAGCAGTAGTACGACTCACTACTAACCGTCTGTGTGAATTGCTTGTTATTCACTGTTCAGCTGACCTAGTTTGTTTTGAATGCCGCTACCCTCTGAGGCACTCGGCAAGCCAGTTCAAGTAGAGGCGTTAGACAGGTGGCAGGTCAAGGCTTGGTGCTCCCCCTATATTCCACTCAATATACTAGAACATCCAACGTGTTATTACCCAATCCACGTTATCGAACCCCCATATGACAGCTGAACAGGGGTAGCAAGTAATAATAAATATTTCTACAAATGCATGTTCAATATATACAGGCCTATCTGACATTAATGACATACTACTATATAGAAAGCACCTTGTTCTGCAGAGCATTTTAGGCAAATTAGGTCAATTTTGTCCCAGGATGTGACCCACACGAGTTGACTAACACCCAGGTACCCATTTTACTATTGGGTGAACATGGACAGCAGGTGTAAGGAAATGCTCAATGTTTCCATCCTTGCCGGTAATCGAACCACAGACTAAGAGTGTGAAGGGAAAGCTTTGCCTACCAGACCACTGGCCACATGCCCAAAGGGAAATACGCCCAAAGTTTCTACCTGTGACAGGAATCTAACCAGAGGCCCTCAGTATGTGAGGTGGGTGTTCTACCAACTGAGCCAAGGGACATCTTTAAAGCTGGGCTCCTGACACCAACTAGAAACTCAAAACTGCACCACATTTTGATAGAGGACTTACATATAGCAGATCATGGTGATGGCCAGCAGGACCAGCAGCACTGCCAGTACCACAGACACCACCTCCCCAGTCTTCAGCCTCGCCGGTGACCACTCTGCAGGAGACACGTCTGGCTAGTTATGAACGAGAGGAAGAAAGTAGAGCTATTCCTCAGAGTGAGAACCTTTCGTCAGCATCAAAGAGCCACTTAAAAAGGGCTAAACAGGTATGCGCTTACCGATGGCGCTAGCTGTAACGAGGACCTTAAAACCGCCATGTCTGCTGAAAGGACGAGGATAGAAGACACCTGAAGTGTACCTGGGGGGGAAGGGGGAAGTTAAGATAGTGGACAAAAAGAATGGTGGGTTAACGGGAGTCAACAAGGTAACTAATCCGAGCTTGTGATTACATCTCAATAATAATGAGTGACGTATTTAGGGAGGATGAAAGTTCCACCTTCCCTCCACAGCCGAAAATCCTCATTGTGCTCGCCACTTCTCCCCCATAAAACCTGAGATCTACCCCCCCTTCCTCTCACCCCACCCAAACAGCCGAAAATCCCCAGCCCACTTCTCTCAAAAAATCCCAATTTCTTCCACCTATCCTCTGTACTAACTGCCCTCCACTTTCTCACACTCACTTGAGGAGGACCGCCTGGGCGTGAAGTGTGAGAGGTGTGGGTAGAGCCCCTCCACACATGCTCACTACGGTCCTGGTTACTGGCTGCTGCTCCAACACAACCACCTCCGCCACCTCCAGTGCTCCTCTGGCACACTGACCTGTACGAAGTGCAGAAATTTACAAAAAAATGTAAAGTATTTCAAAGTACTATATCCATGTGTGTCGTTCAGCACAAAGACAATGGAGGTTCGATCTTCCTTAATTTACTAGGTCGAAGTTGTCTTCCCTGCACTGCAAAACAGAACAAAAAGGTATATTAATGTGAGTGCAATGGTACACAAATAGCCTGCACAGACAACGTCACAGTGTGACTTTGCAAAGGGTCCTACTCTGACTGAAATGTCGTCGTCAGCTCTTCTATGTGCGGGTTATTTATGTATTGCACCACACTCATCACAAATGCAATCACTATCATCTCTACCTTCACTATCGAGGTTGGGGAGCCTGAAGTCAGTGAAGTTGATAGTGATGGTAGCGAGTGCAGGAGCCTGTAGTCTCCACACACACATCACATCATCACTGTAGTTCGGATACTCTGGACTGGTGACTACCTCAGTCTCTCCTTCTATCAGGTCTATTTTCTGAGTTCCCAGTATAGTACCATTATCAGCAGTAGCACACCCAGGAGCAACAACGTCAGTAGCACACCCAGGAGCAACACCGTCAGCAGCACACCCAGGAGCAACAACGTCAGTAGCACACCCAGGAGCAACAACGTTAGTAGCACACCCAGGAGCAACAACGTCAGTAGCACACCCAGGAGCAACAACGTCAGTAGCACACCCAGGAGCAACAACGTCAGCAACACCAACCATAGCGCAAACATCACAGAATTTAGAGAATAATTAGGCACTTTTTATGGCAATTAAAAAGTTTGACATGCAGTTCTCATGTCAGTTACCATAGTAACCAGAGAAGTATCAAGTCATGCCGTATAGGTAAAATTTGAAATTTTGGCTTAAATAGCAACGCTATTCTTGCCGAATAAAGAAAGTGAATATTTGTTTTTGCAATAATATCGCGAGAATCATTCTGAACAGAACTTAAAAAATATATTTCATTGAGTTTTTATTAAATTATTGGAAACTTATCTAAAATATATTTAGTTGGATTAGGCTAAATTAAATTGCGCTTGTTATAAAAGGTTAGGTAAGTTTTCTAAGGTTCTTTTGGCACAAAATTATTAATTTTTGCATTAGCATAAATGAAAAAAAAACTTTAAACGTATAAGAGAAAATTTTAGAAAGGACTTAATTTTAAACGAGTTCTTGCTAATTGACCAGTTTTACCTATTCGGCACGACATATATATTTATATATTACACACACAGTGGAAAATGATTATGAACTGATAATTAAAGAAGCAGAGTAAGAATCACTCGCCTTGGAGCAGGAGCCACACTCTAGCCCCATCAGGAACTCGCAGGTGGAGTTCCTAGCATCGAAGGTAACACAGTGTGATAATAGTGCCTCGTAACCCAGGCACTCTACCGTCAACTTGGTTCTCTCTATCTCTTCATCCTCCAACTTCACTCTGTACACCCTGGGACGGAGAGAAACAGAGGCGGCACTCAGTGAGTGAAGGCGTTACCTGGAGTTTACCTGGAGTTTACCTGGAGAGAGTTTCGGGGGTCAACGCCCCCGCGGCCCGGTCTGTGACCAGGCCTGTGACCAAGTGAAATAAATACACCAAATCATCGTGGGTTCTTGAGAGAGCGTGAAGAAACTGTCAACAGTTAGCTAAAAATCTACAAGTCAATGGAAACAGAGCCCTTACTGGAACAGTGGGAAAATTGGTAGTTTTAGCTATAAAACGATTGAACAACAGGTAGTGTTAAGTAGGTCAATATCCTTAATGTACCATCAAATGTAATTAAGTTAATCAGGATAGGTTAAGGAAAGGAGAATAATAGTACATAACAGAGAAAACAGAGATTACTAACACATACAAGGATAAGAGAAATTGTCAAGCACATCCATGACTCGCACATTAGCCAAATTTCCTCTGGAGCGACTGGATGACTGGCGAACTTAAGTCTTCAAGGACCTCAGCCGCTATTCCTATCCAGATCTGCAATATATGTCAAGCGCACCAGAGTCTGCAGTACCAGCATACAACCCACACACCAAACATTAAGAGATTAGAGAAAATGTAGAGATTCACAACCAAACTAGTCTCGAGGGAAAGGTAGTATAGAAAATGCAGTGTTTGAAGAACAACTAATGTCAGAAAACGCTTAAACAGGAATGGTAAAGAAGCGTTTACACTTCCTTATCACTAGTTTTGGAATGTTGGACAAATGCATCATAGGAAACAGACTCGGTACAAGAATTGAAATATACACATGCTATATGATGCTGATAAAAAGTGTGGCAGGACCATGAACTAGAGTTCATCGCTTGCAAACTCAAACAGGCATTTACATACAACAAGGCTAATCTAGTAGTAAAACACTGATGAATCAAGGTACGTGATGCTAATCATCATTAGTGATTGTGGGTGTGTTGACAAGAACTTATTGACATGGGTGATGAAGTGGATGAATATGAGGGAGATGAAGATAAACTGGATGATTGTAAGTAGTGGGTGTAACACCTCTCAAAGAGCAGACTCACCCTTCCAGGTGAGTGAAACCCATGCCTCGACAGATGACTCTGCCAATATTCTTGTCAAAGCGGCTGGCGCCCCACTTGTGGTGTGTGGGGGGCAGGTGGACGTGGTCAAGATCCTGCAAGCAAGCAGGGAATGACGTATTTAAAGCAATTCTTTACATTTTCTGAGTGCAGGGACTGGATAAGTCATTCGAAGATACATGCCTGCCAAACATTATCTAACACCCAAAACACCACACAGTAAATACAACATGAAAAAAAGGGCTATGGGACAACACAAATGCTGTATAGCCCTTGTGGTTTAGCGCTTCTTTTTGATAATAATAATAATAATAATAATAATAACACAATGTCAACAAGCTCTCACTAACATTATAAATAATTTTACAGATAAACACGAAAGGGTTTCAAGAAGTTAACGTGGCACTGACGTGGCACTCCCGGCACCTGGGTTTGAGGGGAAGTCCCGACCACATGTGACCCGTGAATCAGCCCAGCTGATGCATCCCGTGGATCCAAGTACAACTCGGGAAAAAGTAAAGAAAACCCATAATTCTTTCGGGATTATTTTTAATATATTTCTGACAGCACGAGATTTTTCACTCGTGTCACTGTTGAGAACTCTCTCTCGTTACATTTCTCGTTTCTCGCTACATTTCTCGTTACGTTACCTGACCAACCGGGCTGTGGCTCGTACGTTGGATTGCGTGCAGCCAGCAGTAACAGCCTGGTTGATCAGGCTCTGATCCACCAGGAGGCCTGGTCACAGACCGGGCCGCGGGGGCGTTGACCCCCGGAACTCTCTCCAGGTAAACTCCATGTAAATATTAACTTTGTTTACGGTGTCCCGTGACCTGATCACTAAAGCTTTCACTTCGCACGGCGAGGGCCTGCGTTCGATTCCCTGCGAAGGTAGAAACATTAGGAGTTTCTTCACACCGGTTGTCTATGTTCACCCATCAATAAAACAGGTACTTGGGTGTTAGTCGACTGGTGTGGGTCGCATCCTGGGACAAGGACCTAATTTGCCCGAAATGCTCTGTGTAACAAGCGGCTTTCTATATACTAGTAGTATGTCACTGATGTCACTTATGGTCTGTATACCTTGTACATGTACTGGTAGTTAATAAAGTTATTAAGGACGCAAGTGCAACTAATGAGTCATTTTACTGTGGCAACGTTTCGCTCTTCAGGAGCTTTGTTAAGCAATTACAAACAATACAAATCATTGACAAAGCTCCTGGAGAGCGAAACGTTGCCACAATAAATTGTCACATTAGCTGTACTTGTGTCCTGTTACCTAACATATTGTGGGTAATTCTACCAATATTACATCATTTGTCTTCTTTTAGTTTATCTCTTAAACCAAATAATATTCGCTGAATCCACAAAGGCGATCCAGCACCTGTGGACTAGGGTAAAGGAGGGGGAAGAGGGTAATCAGTTCAGTTTGCTTGGATCAAGAGCCCTTCACCAAAAGCGAGGAAACCTAAGCGGCTTCCAGAAGAGAGAAAAATATAGGTTTGTGATAGAAGAAAGGTAGAGAAAAGTGGGTATGGTATTGACTTTGTGCCTCAGAAGACAGGTCCATATCCTTGGATCAAAAGCCCCTCGCTGGCCACAATAAAGATCCAGTGACGTACGTGTTCCAAGGGGCTATGGTTTAGCTAGGATATTTAAGTGACAAAGGGGATAAGGGTAGGGTAGAGGTTTAGTGGGGAATATATTGAGGAAATGACTTATTTCTTTTCTCTGGGACTATTTGACAAAATTTTGTAATTAAAAATATGAAGAATTTATAATTTTGATTTTATTTACATAACTGTCGAAAGCCTCTTCAACGAATTCAAACTGACGGCTTTTGCTAAAGATTTTGAATGGTTTCAGTCTGACAGCACCGGTGGTATTTGTAATATAAAAAAAATAATCTGGTTTTAAGTTCAATAAGTGCCAGCTTCTAAATTTTATTTAAATAATTCAGTGATATTAAATTTTCGCCTCCGCAGCGCCAAGTAATCTGACCATCCAGCTCAAAATTACACTTCTTTTAATGCAAATTCTTTTAGTTACTTAGCAAATACTATATTTTCTAATAAGCCTTTAATCTGGACAATTCGGATATACAGGGGGCTTCAAAAATAGAACCAATTTCGTGTGTATATATATATAATATATATATATATATATATATATATATATATTTATTATGGATCCAGCGTTTTCTTAAAACACCTGTAAACTTCTCGCGATGGCACACCCTCCATTTTTTTTCCGAATAAAATTCATGACATCTGCCTGGGTATTATAATTTAGTTATCGTTCTGATTTGTCTTCCCGAGGTGCACTAGGGACAGCTCATGTGATCCCATCACTGCATCGTTTGCCTCATTTACGTCATTGCTTACGTGGTAACGCTAGACTTCCATCCCATTCGTTCGTGGAGTCTTTCCTGTCTCTTCCCATCTCAAATCTGCTTGGTTTGATTGTCTAGTACAGTTATTTATCCGTCATTGACGTTGCTCTGAGACTCTCTGATCGCGGGTTCTAACCCCACCTGTGGTATGGTTTGTTTCTCCCAGGTACCACTATTGCTACTGCCCACAGTTACTCCCACAACGGCTCTCAGTAACTATCAACACCATTACTGCCTTTATTATCCTGACTAATACCAATATTTTTCTCAGTGTCTCTGAGTCATTCACCCTTACGACTTGTGCTTATGTTTCTACTGCTACTTGTACGGCTGCTGCTGTTGCTACCACCACACCTGCTGCTGCTAGTGAAGCTGTTGCTGCCACCACACCTGCTGCTACTTGTACAGCTGCTGCTACCACACCTGCTGCTACTTGTACAGCTGCTGCTACCACACCTGCTGCTACCACACCTGCTGCTACTTGTACAGCTGTTGCTGCCACCACACCTGCTGCTACTTGTACAGCTGCTGCTACCACCACACCTGCTGCTACTTGCACAGCTGCTGCTACCACCACACCTGCTGCTACTTGTATAGCTGCTGCTGTTGCTACCACCACACCTTCTGCTACTTGTACAGCTGCTGCTTTTGCTACCACCACACCTGCTGCTACTTGTACAGCTGTTGCTATCACCACCACAACTGCTGCTACTTGTACAGCTGCTGTTGCTACCACAACTGCTGCTACTTGTATAGCTTGCTGCTGCTGCTGCTGCTACCACCACACCTGCTGCTACTTGTACAGCTGCTGCTGTTGCTACCACCACCACCACAACTGCTGCTACTTGTACAGCTGCTGTTGCTACCACAACTGCTGCTACTTGTATAGCTGCTGCTACCACCACACCTGCTGCTACTTGTACAGCTGCTGCTGTTGCTACCACCACCACAACTGCTGCTACTTGTACAGCTGCTGTTGCTGCTACCACAACTGCTGCTATTTCCATAATCTCCATTATCTCCTATCTCCACCACTACTGTTATTTCCTCACTGTAACCAATACGGTAGTATTGGTTACATATTACTACCATCCTGAAATCCATTATTTATCCTACACTTGCGGAAATCAAATGGTAGGAAGGAGAGGAGAAAAATCAAAATAACGTGTATTTGTGTGTGAGGTATGGCAGGTACTGGAGACCAGCATTGTTGGTTCCCTGTATAAACACAGACAAGAGCGAGGGGAATTCTCAGCTTGTGTACAGAGCTGCAAGAGAACCAACATGGTTGAAACAAGTTGAAAATTGCAGCATGTTGGAACACCCCCACAACTACATCTAGAAGAGGACAGCGAAGCACTCTAATGTTTGTCGGAACTTGCTAATGGATGGTGATAAGCTGTGTGCAAATATTTACGACATGTGTGATACCCTTTATCAAGAGTGTGTGTGTGTGGGGGGGGGGGTTGGCGGGGGGATATGCGCCTGCTTGCGTGCGCATATGAGACTGAAATCTTGGGTTTATTTACTGGAAAAAGTAATATTCACATTGGTAACTGAACCCCAACCTCCCCTCCATCACTGTGCCTATGTTACCTGCCTCCTTCACCCCGCCTCCCCACACCTCGACCCCCACACCTCGACCCCCACACCTCGACCCCCACACCTGCCTCCCTGGACCTAACAAAACATTAGAAAGTCACTGCCTCTCCCACACACCCGTCACACAGGATTCCTGAGATGTTTGTGTACACCCAGCCCTCTCGACAGGAAGTTCTTCCTCTCTAAGTATTCCTTTACTGTCAGTTATCTCGTATTTATAATCAGTTCACACACTGAGGTCCGGAGATCGATCCCTCGGTACGGGGAAAATATTAGGTGGCGTTTCCAGAAGACACCTGCTGTCCCTGTTTACCAATCAGTAAAATAGGTACCTGGGTGTTAGTAGACTGGTGTGGGTCGCATCCTGGAGTTTACCTGGAGAGAGTTCCGGGGGTCAACGCCCCCGCGGCCCGGTCTGTGACCAGGCCTCCTGGTGGATCAGAGCCTGATCAACCAGGCTGTTGTTGCTGGCTGCACGCAAACCAACGTACGAGTCACAGCCCGGCTGGTCAGGAACCGACTTTAGGTGCTTGTCCAGTGCTTGTCCAGGGACAAAACTGACCTAATTTTCCCGAAATGCTCTGCATAACAAGGGACTTTCTACAAATTAAGTCAATGATGTCAGCTAGGTCTGTATACCTTGTACATGTACTTGTAGAAAGAGAGATATTATAAATACTGATTTGAGAGACGGGTCTCTGTCACCACACGATGACACCGACAAATACAGAGGAGTTACGGGGATGTTAGTAAATACTACTTTAACCTTAAGAGTTGTCAGGAAATGAAATTATCTTTATATACATGGTTTTAAGACTAGGTATGATAGTGCTCGTGCAGCCATGAAAGGAGTAATTACATTAGAGGTTAGCGGAGAAAAGGGGCTGAAAAGGGAGTTGAATCACTATAATTATAAGTAGGCGAATATAAACAGACAACACACAACAAGCGCACGACAGGCAACGCACAACAGACAGGCAACACACAACAGACAGGCAACACACAACAGACAGGCAACGCACAACAGACAGGCAACGCACAACAGACAGGCAACACACAACAGACAGGCAACACACAACAGACAGGCAACACACAACAGACAGGCAACACACAACAGACAGGCAACACACAACAGAGGCAACACACAACAGACAGGCAACACACAACAGACAGGCAACACAACAAATACAAGTACCTTCCGCTGAGCTTTAAACTCTCAGAAGACAGTAACATTCTATTTTCAACCACTGCCGAGCAGAGTCTATCCTGTGTACACTCACATTAGATAAGACACTCGGTGACATTACTGTGAGATAACGAACCAATCAGAATGACAGCCTCTCCACCTGTCTTTCCCTTGCCTATCTCCTGTTCTCTATCTTCTAATCATTTTCTTCAATTTCTTCGCTTTTCTAATTCCCCTCCCTTCAAGGGATGCGCCTTGATGCCTTTATGAGAGGCTTCTGATCAAAGGAATTGGACCTTTTTTCCTTGGAACACCCTGGATGACCCCTACGGTGTAGCGCTCCCCACACCAACGTCAAGGAACCTCCCTTAAGGTATAGCGCTCCCCACATGAAGGCAATGCAATCTCTCTATTTTTTTTTTCGCCGGTACTCTCCCGGCCCGGGTCTTTTCCAAGTAGTGGTGACCCGGCCTTGGCTCCCTATCTGGGGAGTGTCTCGAGACCTAAGTCTCCCATGGGAGGAGGTACAAGTACCCCCTCATCTTTGGGACCATCTGTCCCCAGGCCTAGCCACAGTCCCCGCTCTCACGGGGCTCGTAGGGAGAAGCTAGGCCTCTGGTCTGCCATCTGCCCCGCCCCAAAGGGGCTCGTGGGGATGGCAGTCTTATGAGCTGCAGGTGATAGCAACCTATTCCCAATCTCTCCCATTCCCCCAACGAAACTGCCAAAGGATGTCTGTCCCAATGTACCGCTCTAAGGGGAGTAAGTGTCAGCGTTTAAAACAGATTTTCTTCACTTTGCTAGGGAGAGTAGCGACTTTATGAGTGGCATGAAAGAAATGTTTCAACGGGAGAGACGTGCTTTAACGGAATTTCAGGAAAACCGTGAGAGGGTAGTTGTCTATGCTGTAACAGGTTACCGTAGTCCACGTACAAAACACCTCAACCACCTCACTGACGGTACATTCTGCTCAGTCTGTGGCTTGTGAGCATAAACCCCCCTCGAGGTACACTCCAGGTGAGTTATGCTCACAAGCCACAGATTGAACAGACTGTCCCGTCACTGGTCTGAAGTTATGTGGACTGATGCCAACAACATGGATGCGCTTACGTCATGGATCCTGGTCATTCCGAAGTCACAGGACATACGTATCCAATAGAGACGTCCTTTTATATACAACCTTGGCTCTTATAGCATGCGATTAATCCTCGAGAAAAATCTGGGAACTGATAAGAAATACCATGCGTTGGCTTAGAAATTTTAGGCAACTTTGGGATTCAGCGCGTCACAGCCCTTAAAGGAGGCGCTCCTTTAAGAGGTGTGACATGTAATACACAAATGAACAGATGTAAGACATGTGCAACACTTGGGCCTCTTTATTATGGAGACGTTTCGCTCACCAGCAGCTTTATCAGTCCATCACAGAAAATAATACTGCGCTCGGTGGGGGGGGGGGGGGGGGAGACAGCATTTTATGGTAATTGTCCGATATTATAACATCTACAACCTGAAGAATGGAAACAAGTCGCTGACTTTTTTGGGGGGTTATCCCAGGCTCTATACACACGTTCCTATGATAATCTACGTAACTGTATTTAAGTATACCTGAATAAACTTACTATTAATAGTGTATATCTTGAGTTTTAGAGCAAGTTTTGATTTCAACTTCACCATTATTTCGTGAAGCCAAATGGTGGGCAAAACGACGTACAATTAAATGAATCTATTGCATCCGCCATTGTCACCAACTATTGGCATCTGGCCACTATCCTCATTACTATTTTCAGAAATAGTCACAAAAATCCGTGTCACACAAAAAAAAGAATTTTTTTTTTTGTCATTTTTTCCACGTCGTAGGACGTAAATTTATAAAAATGCCTAAATTAAGTCTCAGTTTGTAACTATCATTCATGAAGTATAAAAAGTTTAATTATTTCAATTGAAATTTGCTCTCAAAATCTCATTCATAAGAGCACTAAAATTGAGATGTATAAAGCATGTAATAACTAAACAGTAGATTCCTTAATTAAAAAATAAATTCAAATGTGGAGAAACCTTGTGTCCACGACTCACGAAAATGTAATAATACGTTTTTAAACCCATCCGTGGTTTATACCTGGAGAGGGTTACGGGGGTCAACGCCCCCGTGACCAGGCCTGTGGCCCAGGTCGATGACCGGGCCTGTGGCCCAGGTCGATGACCGGGCCTGTGGCCCAGGTCGATGACCGGGCCTGTGGCCCAGGTCGATGACCGGGCCTGTGGCCCAGGTCGATGACCGGGCCTGTGGCCCAGGTCGATGACCGGGCCTGTGGCCCAGGTCGATGACCGGGCCTGTGGCCCAGGTCGAATGACCGGGCCTGTGGCCCAGGTCGATGACCGGGCCTGTGGCCCAGGTCGATGACCGGGCCTGTGGCCCAGGTCGATGACCGGGCCTGTGGCCCAGGTCGATGACCGGGCCTGTGGCCCAGGTCGATGACCGGCCTGTGGCCCAGGTCGATGACCGGGCCTGTGGCCCAGGTCGATGACCGGGCCTGTGGCCCAGGTCGATGACCGGGCCTGTGGCCCAGGTCGATGACCGGGCCTGTGGCCCAGGTCGATGACCGGGCCTGTGGCCCAGGTCGATGACCGGGCCTGTGGCCCAGGTCGATGACCGGGCCTGTGGCCCAGGTCGATGACCGGGCCTGTGGCCCAGGTCGATGACCGGGCCTGTGGCCCAGGTCGATGACCGGGCCTGTGGCCCAGGTCGATGACCGGGCCTGTGGCCCAGGTCGATGACCGGGCCTGTGGCCCAGGTCGATGACCGGGCCTGTGGCCCAGGTCGATGACCGGGCCTGTGGCCCAGGTCGATGACCGGGCCTGTGGCCCAGGTCGATGACCGGCCTGTGGCCCAGGTCGATGACCGGGCCTGTGGCCCAGGTCGATGACCGGGCCTGTGGCCCAGGTCGATGACCGGGCCTGTGGCCCAGGTCGATGACGGCCTGTGGCCCAGGTCGATGACCGGGCCTGTGGCCCAGGTCCATAACCAGGCCTGTGACCCAGGTCCATAACCAGGCCTGTGACCCAGGTCTATAACCAGGCCTGTGACCCAGGTCTATAACCAGGCCTGTGACCCAGGTCTATAACCAGGCCTGTGACCCAGGTCTATAACCAGGCCTGTGACCCAGGTCTATAACCAGGCCTGTGACCCAGGTCAAAAACCAGGCCTGTGACCCAGGTATAACCAGGCCTGTGACCCAGGTCTATAACCGGGCCCTGTGACCCAGGCAATATTAAACCAGGCCTGTGACCCAGGTCTATAACCGGGCCTTGACCCAGGTCTATAACCGGCCTGTGACCCAGGTCTATAACCAGGCCTGTGACCCAGGTTCTTTTAACCAGGCCTGTGACCCAGGTCATAACCAGGCCTGTGACCCAGGTCTAAAACCAGGCCTGTGACCCAGGTCTATAACCAGGCCTGTGACCCATTTCTATAACCAGGCCTGTGACCCGGGTTTCTATAACCAGGCCTGTGACCCAGGTCTACAAACCAGGCCTGTGACCCAGGTCTATAACCAGGCCTGTGACCCAGGTCATAAACCGGGCCCCTGCGACCCAGGTCTATAACCAGGCCTGCGACCCAGGTCTATAACCAGGCCTGCGACCCAGGTCTATAACCAGGCCTGCGACCCAGGTCTATAAGCAGGCCTGCGACCCAGGTCTATAACCAGGCCTGCGCCCCCAGGTCATAAACCAGGCCTGCGACCCAGGTTATAACCAGGCCTGCGACCCAGGTCTAAAACCAGGCCGCGACCCAGGTTCTATAACCACCTGCGACCCGGGTCTATAACCAGGCCTGCGACCCAGGTCTATAACCAGGCCTGCGACCCAGGTCCTATAACCGGGCCTGTGACCCAGGCCCCTATAACCAGGCCTGCGACCCCAGGTCTATAACCAGGCCTGTGACCCAGGTCTATAACGAGGACTGTGACCCAGGTCTATAACCAGGCCTGTGACCCAGGTCTATAACCAGGCCTGTGACCCAGGTCTTAACCGGGCCTGTGACCCAGGTCATAACCAGGCCTGTGACCCAGGTCTATAACCAGGCCTGTGACCCAGGTTCATAACCAGGCCTGTGACCCAGGTTCATAACCAGGCCTGTGACCCAGGTTCATAACCAGGCCTGTGACCCAGGTTCATAACCAGGGCCCTGTGACCCGGTTCATACCAGGCCTGTGACCCAGGTTCATAACCAGGCCTGTGACCCAGGTTCATAACCAGGCCTGTGACCCAGGTTCATAACCAGGCCTGTGACCCAGGTTCATAACCAGGCCTGTGACCCAGGTTCATAACCAGGCCTTACCCAGGTTTTTAACCAGGCCTGTGACCCAGGTTTATAACCAGGCCTGTGACCCAGGTTCATTCCCCAGGCCGTGCCCCAGGTTTATAACCAGGCCTGTGACCCAGGTTTATAACCAGGCCTGTGACCCAGGTTTATAACCAGGCCTGTGACCCAGGTTTATAACCAGGCCTGTGACCCAGGTTTATAACCAGGCCTGTGACCCAGGTTTGTGTACAGTGCGCTTCTCAAATCAGGGAACGATACGAGTGCAAACGTTTAGTAGAGAGAAATTGTGGTATTTCCCCGAAGTGATGATCCTTATGCATACTCGACCCTCACACGGCGTTCCCCGCTTCCAGCCCTATGCTTATTGCACCATGTTGTGTACTAATACGAAGCCTTTGGCCATTCCGCAAATACTTTTCTGTATGATGTAACAGTAGATAAGTAGGTAAATATGCTAATCACCAGAGCTTCAAGTGGGAATTTGTGAACAGCGACAAGAGCAGAAGTCTCCAAAGCCATCACAAGTGACTGGAAATAGAGTGCGTGGTAACTCTCCCCGGTAGACTGGTATATAAGGCCGCAACACCGGCGTCGAAGGCATTCTCTGTCGTGTCCCTAGCTAGCTAGATACACTTATGTATTTTTTTTCATTTAGGTACACGATAGGTCAAGCAAACAACTGGATAATGTTGTCTCGTCTTCAGTCACATCGTCACAAGTGGATTTCTGTGCCAAGGTAAAAGGATGTTGTAGTAGGTGGCTCTAACCTAGTCACGTGGTTCATGTATCTTAGTGACAGTCTGTGCCTGACTGTTGGAAATTCTCGTGAGCGAAGTGTTTAATTTCAAGGAAAACTTGAAAAAAATAGTCATTACGCTCAAACTTGAGAAAGAGATTAGTTTCCAAGCAGCAGCAGTCTTTCATTATTAAAAACCTATTGGTCATACAGCGTCTAGGAATTGGAATTATTGACCAAGGAGAGGATAGTTTCAGTTCCTTGAATCAAGAGCCTTTCAACAGAACAAAGCACCTATACTGAAGGACCGGCATTATTTAAAAAAAAAAATCACAAAAATAGTGTTAAGTTCAAGGAAGAAGAAATTTAGTGATGCCGAGGAATCAAAACGACCAAGAAATAGCAGTTATCAACCAGGCTACAGAAATACTCGTAAGGTCATCCTTCCCACATCCTACGATCCAAATACTGACCAGTCTTGTCTTACAGGTGGTTGTCACTGCCAGTGAACTTCCTGTCGTCAATTCCCGTCTCAAGAATTCGCCAAGATTACACGCACATTGTCACATCTTTAGGTAAGCCAAGTCTTGCAGTAGTTTCTGCACGGTGATCCTGTGTTGCCCATGTTGCAGTCACCTGACCCATAAGTTTGATAGTTATGCAAATAGTGAAATGTGAATCATGGACGGCTTTGCTATTCTAGAGGTGATCAGAAGTCTTCAAAACAAGAACTTCTCACTTTAGGTATTGGTGATATACCGTGAGTTGCTTATATTTTGATACTCGACGCAGAAGTTAATGTTGCCGGGAAAACAAATTTATGCGGATGAGGCAAAGAATTTACTCATCTCTCCGTCGACAGTGTGGTGTGTGTGTGTGTGTGTGTAGGTCTTAACCGTGTTTTTTTGTCTTCAACAGATAGTATAGGTTGGTCCCTCTGTCCTCGTTATATGATGATTAATGCAGAGGAACAACCAAATCAACAGCGGGCTGACCTGTCCAACAAGAAGAGTCAGTCAGTGGGTGGAAGATGGAAACAAACTTACTCTTGTTCATCCTCTCAGAATCCCAGCAATTTGCCCACCACAGCCTATGTCCAACACAGGCTGCAGGGTTGTGGGCGAGGCTGGCTACATACTCAAGCCACTCGCGATACTCCTGCCAACACGCTGACGAGATGCAAAATGACCCCCTCAAGGTGATTATTATTGTATTCTTGGGGAAAGTGCTAAATCCGCAGGAGCAATACAGCGCATGGGGAATGGGAGGTAATCAGGTAATCAACGTTTCGAGCAAAAAATCCTTCAAGCACTCTGAAGATCACCTTGAGCTGAGAATTAACTTCAGTAACATCCGTGTTTACGAAGTAGCAAATATATTTATCCAGAATTATTTTTATGAAAGTTTTATTGTGTATTTTACAGTGTATCTTAATTGCCTCAATCGTCATTGCCCAACTATAGATTTTTTTTCCACATTTTGTTTATTTCTCTCAAGTGATTTACTTTGTCAATGACATTAAATTTTCTTGGCTTCCGTACCCAGACCTTCATTCGTCAGCTGATAATCCTAATGTTCATAGTCTCTAAATTACCACTTTTCCCTTTCAACACAAGATAGTAATGTACGTCACTACTTACACCATTTCATTATCCTCAACAGCTCATCATCGAGGGATATCAAGTCTGATTTGTTCGACTTCCTGGTCTCCGACTATCTCCTGCTGGGTGCTGAAGCAGCAGGTCCAGTTATAGCGGCTCGTGCAACCTCGGCCCGTAAATAGAAATCCAAGATGTGACTTTGGATAGCAGGTGTGTGGAAGACGAACCTTTACATCTGAACCTGCATGACGAGTCACCCACGGGAGACGTGGGATTACAGGTCTTCGTATAACGTACGACAGACAGGATCTGTACCATATATCTAAGATGTGACAAAAGATAACAGGCCCTTTAACAACGGACGATTATATGCGGACCCCACCACGAAGTGCCAATGGGGAAAACGACCTCTACAAGAGTGCCATCTCCCGTACAAGATCCGAGTGAAGCGATCGTCCTTTCAAGGACCTAAAACAAGTGCCATAATGTGACTTTGGCGCTAGGTTCCCGCAGTACGGACGTTGCACTCTGACCTTTACGAGAGGATCTCAGACAACAGTTGAAGAGGTCACCCGAAACACCCAAGGCACGCGTCTGGTCCTGGTATATCGGACGGTCATTCTTGATACCATACAAGCATCAGTAATACCCCCAGCAAGAAGGATAGCCCGTTTTTTTTTTTTTACCCCAAAAAAATATCAGGGCTGAAGCAAAGGGTATTCTCTGACACCAAGTATCAGTATCCTCTCAGAATGATTCACATGTTAATTCGAAGTGATAAAAATCACCCTAGGAATGTAATTGACATAATGTGGATTTTGTATTAAACTGGCATTTACATTTACAAGTAAATCACACGAAAGTATTTAACTGTATTGTAAGTAACTACAGGTAATGAATTAGTCTGAAGAATATCCAAACCAATAAATCAAAATCTACCAAAAGAGTATTATTATCCCCAAAATCTTATAAACAATAACAGTAATTACTGATTATCTGGCGAAATGTTATAGATTTATATAATTTTACAGAGAAAGATCACACTCAGCAGGATTCGAAACCACGTCAGGGAGGCTGGCAAGGTCCCCCAAGTAACGTGGAGCATTAATTTTAAATAGATTTATATAACTGACATGCCGAAATAAAAAACATGAAATATATCCAATACTGTTGTAAAAAATATATGCCCAGACATTTATAATTTCAAACTGCTCCCACTGTGTATATTCTAACGAATATACAACTGCTGAGGTGCATGACTTGAGATCAACAGTGTATGTTGATCTGGAAGAGTATATCTATCATACACATTTTACTTTAGTTTTCAATAGGCCCACAAGAGGGACTGAAGTCTTCTGGACTGGTGAAGAAGTTTACATAGACCTTTAATGACCTTTAATGTACTCTATAGTGGTCAAACCCAATTAATCCATTTATATAAATTTAATATATATATTTATGCAATAACCCCTCAAGGGAAGTTCCTTGACGCTTGTGTAGGGTTCTTGATCTAGGGAATTGGATCTGTTCTCCAGTTCCTTGAGCTGAGTCTAAATACCTTCCTCCCCCCCCCCTACAGGCGCTGTATAATCCAGACGGATTTAGCGCTCCCCCCATGATTATAATAATTTATACAATAAGATCACAGTAAACAGATTATATCACAATATGCAAAACAAACACTGAAAAAAATAGTGAAATTGCAAGCGCTTTCGTGATTTCTCACATTATCAAGGAACTGTTCCTTGAAAAGTTGACTAAGGTACAGAATGTGAACCTCTTAGAGTTTAAAATCCACCGAGCCAGAGACTGAAGCTCCATAGGTAAAGGCAAGGTTTATATTAAACCTTCTAGTGGAGGTTCTACTTTAAACATCGGTAGCAAATAAAAATAAACACTTAGAGAAAATTAAACTCAGATGAGACAGCGTGATAGATACATCGACCTGAGAGAGACAGACAGAGACAGAGACGGACAGAGACGGACAGAGACAGACACAGAGACAGAGACAGAGAGACAGAGACAGAGAGACAGAGACAGAGAGACAGAGAGACAGAAGACAGAGACGACAGAGAGACAGAGACGACAGAGACAGACAGACGGACAGAGAACAGACAGAACGACAGAGACGACAAACGACAGAGACGACAGAGACAGACAGAGACAGACAGAGACAGACAGAGACAGACAGAACAGACAGAGACAGACAGAGACACGACAGAGACAGACAGAGACAGACAGAGACAGACAGAGACAGACAGACTTCAGCAGATCGGGTGATGAAGGATGGTATCACCCATTACAGCCTCCGACCCCCCCAACGCCAGTCCTCCCCCCCTTCCCCCCAACGCCAGACTAACTAGTTACCGGAACTGAAAAAGTGTCGAGGAGGGCTTGTAAAAGAAGAAAGCTGAAATGAATGCTGACAGTGAGATAAAGTGATTAGAGTAAAATGATGTCTGTGACGCGAAAGATTGGAAGTCAGGTAGAAATGAAGTCCGGAAGAAGTGAATATATTGAGGTATCTGGGAGAGGATGTGTGGGGAAGATGCATATATGAAAGAATAGAAGAATCGGGGAATAGACGAAGGCAAGAAAGTGGCTGGTGCTTTGAAGAGTGTTAAGAAGTTGTTCAATGGATGTATAAAGAGTAATATATCAAAGTATTATGGTTTAGTTATTTGTGCTGAAGTCAGAGGTTATTACCGGTAAGTACAGTTTTCTTGTATTCCACCAAGTTCCTTCAAGAACTGTAGTTAACTTCAGAAATCCTAATGCGACTAACCCTAGTGAGCCATAACTAGGGCAAGGTTCCAGGCCTGTGTAGGTGCCCTCTGCAGAATTTTACACGAATCTTTGTCGATTTTGGTTTTCTTGCTAATTACCTCAGAACGCCTCTTCTGGTCGGCTTCATACGTTGGAAACTCTTGCGTCCTATATGGAAGAACGTTGGCCTTGTTAACCAAGTGTGTAGGTACCATTATGGCAGTTATAATTACGAAATGGTACAGAAGTATTTTCCATTATACATCTAGAGTAGACTTCTGAATGACTTCCATAAATGAATTAGGCTTTGGAATGGATGAAACGTTTTAGATTTAGGCTATGTAGGCGTAAATCTACACTTTATAACCTAGTCTATAAACATTATGTTCTGTACATTTGAGAAATACAGCTTCTGGTTTTTAATAGTGTTGTATGAAGTAACTGGTGAATGTTTCTCCTGAAGTAACTGGTGAATGTTTCTCCTGAAGTAACTGGTGAATGTTTCTCCTGAAGTAACTGGTGAATGTTTCTCCTGAAGTAACTGGTGAATGTTTCTCCTGAAGTAACTGGGAATTTTCTCCTGAAGTAACTGGTGAATGTTTCTCCTGAAGTAACTGGGGAATGTTTCTTTCCCGAAGTAACTGGTGAATGTTTCTCCTGAAGTAACTGGTGAATGTTTCTCCTGAAGTAACTGGTGAATGTTTCCCTGAAGTAACTGGTGAATGTTTTCCTGAAATAAAATGGGGAAAGTTTC
>NC_069431.1:11880754-11913383 GCF_026875155.1 Cherax quadricarinatus | reverse complement strand
CTTCCCCCCCCATTGGCCACACTGTTCTTACTCATGGTATCTCAGGAGGGGGCACCCTGTTCCTCTCTGTACATGTAAAGTTCCAGTATGTTCCACATTCTGTTGCTGCCCTCTCTACAACGACAGCAGAATTTACCTCCAACCGTCTCGTTCTACTACTCTTCTTTACCTTCCCTTTTTTGGAGGGGACCCTCCTTTAACCCTGACTCTCTCATTGACTTCTTGAAAATGACCATTTACTCCACAAACTCTGATGCTTTTTCGCACTCCCTCAGACCTTTTGGTTCAGTCTTTGCTGCCCTTTCCCCTTTTCACATCCCTCCCCCGCGTTATCCAAACCCCTGTTGCTCTCCATCTCCCTTTTTTGCCACCTGTCCCCTCACTTCCTTCCTCCCCTGCAGCGCTGTATGCCCTTGTGGCTTACGTTTTTTTTTTGAATAAAAATTTTTTTTCCGCAGTAGGTCACGGGTTTTTTCAAACCAAGAACACAAGTCTTCACGGGTGATGGTTGTATTTTTCTTCAATGCAAACCCTTCACATTACTGACTCCTTCAGATGTAAGTAAAGTGGGCTTTTCTCGTTTTTTGGGGAAAGCAGTAAACACTGAAGGTCAGTACAGGCTTGGGAATGAGGGAAAAAATTTTTGATTGGAGATTGGGTTTATGCTTGATCTAAGTAATCACAAGTGTGATCATGGAGTGTTTTTAGGTAAAGGGGAAAGTTTCAGGGTTAAAAAAGGGGTAGGGCAACCCCAAAATAGTTGGAACAAAGCCCCCCCCGGAGACGGGCCCCCCCCCCCAAATGAGGGAAGGAGACACACGAAGAATTGTGGTACATGTCTGGATGGGATTTTTTACTGGTACTTTTGAGGAATTTAAATTAGAAAAAAAAAAAATCTCTATGGTTTTTAAAAAGCTTTTGGTATTTTCCACATTAAATTTACCATCGCAGACATCCAAAAATTATACATTTGTGGGAAAGCGCTAAACCGCAGGGGTTGCATATAACTGGGGGAAGAAGTTAAGTTTAGCCCAAAGGGAGTAAACACCAATCTAGCCTTGGATCAAGATCATCTCCGGGGGTCAAAGCTCCCTGAAGGGGTCCCCCAAAATGATGGTTATTTAATGGTGTGGGGGGTTTTTAACACAAAAGGGGCATACAGCCCTAATTATTTTTAAATCAAGGAAAAGCTAAAAACCCTAGGATTATACAGGCCTGTGGGGGGGGTGGGGGTATTCAGGGGAAATGGAGCACAGATCCAGTTTTTTCCCGCAAACCCCTCACCACATCAAAGGGAAACCTTTCCCTTTGGGGGGACGTCTCTAGAGAATAGGAATTTTCCCTTTCCATAGGCGAGGGGTCTTTCCCAATTTCTTTGGTTCAAGAATTATCAGGGGAGGTATGGGTTTGTCAGGAAAAAGGAAAGGGGTTTCCCCGACGTGTGTCTTAGTCAAAATGACTAACGGGGCTTTTGGTCATTGGGTCAAACCTTCCCTGGGTTACCTCCCACCCTTTTAAAAATCATGGTTTTGTGTATAACCATTTTATATGTGAGAACCAAGATCTCCCTTGAAAGCCCTAAAAGCTATGGACAAATTTCAGTAATTATAATTTTTATTCATTAATTTTCTATTTTCCTTGATATCCGTTCATTAATTTGAATACAGTGAATACATTTATTACGTGTAATTAAAAATAGCTGAAGTAATTTTAACTATTGATGAAATTCTGTCACAAGTTCACATTTAAAAACTGCCTTTTTTTCCAGTTGGTTATTGACAACCTGGAGTCATGGAAGGAGAAACACCACTGAAGTGAGCAGTTATTCTTTTCCTATATAAAAGTTCTATACCTGATAGGGAATAAAGTATGATCCAATTCCTCGTATAAAGAATCCTTCATCAGTCACGGCTTCCCCTCCTTGACAGGTATACACACTTACAATGTTCTAAACTCGTACAAGTCATGGAGTGCTGCTGAGAGAGGTAATGAGTCGACAAGTGAAGGCAGTGTGTCATGGTAGTTACAGTAACATACTAATTAACCGAGTTACATTATTATTATTATAATCAAGGGGGAAGCGCTAAACCCGGAGGATTATACAGCGCCTGGGGGGGGGATGTGGAAGGCATTCAGGTTTAATTCGGGGAACTGGAGCACAGATCCAATTCCCTAAATCAAGAGCCCCTCGCCAATATCAAGGAACCTTCTGGAGGGGAACAGAGTTACAGGAAGTGTTTATTATTATTATTATAATCAAGGGGGAAGCGCTAAACCCGGAGGATTATACAGCGCCTGGGGGAGGGGATGTGGAAGGCATTCAGGCTTAATTCGTGGAACTGGAGCACAGATCCAATTCCCTAAATCAAGAGCCCCTCACCAACATCAAGGAACCTTCCTTGAGGGGACAGGAAGTGTTTAAAGCGAGACTTAAGTGGAGCTTGGGTTAGTATATCAGGCAATGATTATATAATTATCATTAAGTTGGTGGGGGAAGCCCTAAATCTGTAGGGGTCCTACAGCAGGTGCTGTAGGACCCTACGTCAGTGCCCTACACAATCCCATGTGATCATTGTAAAGAAATGTAAAATTTAAAAGAATGAATAAAAGGCATGTGTACTTCAGGAGGATACTGATGGACACGTTGCTAAAACACTAATTCTCAACCACCATTTTTTCACAAGCCTCAGTTATAGCAACCAAGATTGTCACAAATCAAATAACCAAAGTTCTTCCCACCACAATGGGGGGAATGCCCTGCTGCAGAAAAACTTTATCAAGAGTCTTTACTATATTATTATTTACCCTTATGACACTTGTAGTGACCAAGATCCAGAACCTAAAAGTTTTCTAATATACAACCCTACTGATTGCTGGCATTTTAAAAACCTTCTTGTCCATCCTGACGAGGTATGAATTTAGCAGTATTCTTGCTAATAATTTTAATGGTGCTAATAATGATTTTGAGTTTCCCTCTAATTTTTGCTGAATTTCTTTGTGGTTTTGGGATGATGCACAAATGAATCTGGTAAAAAAAAAATTGAACATTTAAATATGTTTACTAATATATTTTAAAATACATAATCAAATTGGAGTTCTCTCCATTTTTTTAAACCCCGGTATATACAACAATCAAAGATTTTTAAATAAATGTTTAAGCCAGCCACCAATAACTTTCTCAGTTTTTTAATTCAATCATCTTTTATGTTTTAAAGTAACAAATACTGTACTTTTCCAATATGTTGCAAATCTTTCCTCTAACAACTTTCTTGAAAATTATTAAACTTTTTCTTTGAGAGAAAGAACCTACATTATTTACACGTTTTTTCTTAACTCTCATACTTTTCTTGGGCCCACTAGCTGGGAAGGGCATTTTAGTGAACTTAAAGACCCACTTTTTCCTTAACATTAGTCACTTAATAAGAAAATAAGAGGCTGCGTCCATCCTCTGATGTGTGGGGCAAATATATTTTAATGTATTATGATGGGTTTTTTTCAAGCAGCAGGAAGTTATCTCTGGAAGTCTCATCACAGTTATCAGTGACTACCTGCTCCTTACTTGGTTTGGCTGCAGTCGAGGCGTGAGGAGCCTCATTTTTTACAGACTCGGGGTAGCCGTTCAGACTTAACACAGTCTGTAATTGTTACTCTGTAAAGGTTATACCTGGAAATACAGCGAGAGATCACCAAAGAAAAGTATGAATGTGGGACAATAACAAAAATATATAAAATATGAAGAGCAGAGAGCTTATTGAAATTTAAATGAAAATTTAATACTGGGTATCTTTATCGAGGAGATATCTTAACAATGAAAATAATCAAGTCTTAGTCTTAATTCATTTACTTGTCATTTCTGAAAACCACTGGTATAATAATTATTGAAGCTTACAACTCCCGAGTTAAAAATCAAAACTCACATCTTTGTGGAATGATATATTTATAAAGCCATTCTTATAATAATCATTATAAAAATAATAAAAAAATATACTCTATAAACATGCTTTAAAAATATATTCTTAGGAAAAAAACAACCTAAAAACTATACATGTAACTTTTTTAATACTATGTAAAAAGTGAAAATCACATGTATAATCAGAGTAAATGTATTAAGAAAAAAAATTTCCAAAATAAAAAAGAGAATACCAATGAAAAGACACTCAATTTAAAACTAAAACATGAAACCAGTTACTCGTTAAACCTAATATTCTTCCGTATTTGAGATATGAAGTATTTGTCCAGTTGACTTCTGACCCCTACAAAAAATTTTATATCGTGATTTACTTCCTTTTGTTTAATGAATCAGAAAGTTGAGACAACCTGTGGCTAAATTTTTATATTTACATCAGGATAATTTTTAAATGTTTTTGTTAGAAATTCACAATATTAACCAAGTGCTTGCACTTGAAAAGCTACTAACAAGGCTAAAAGTTTAATGTGAGAAATAAAAACTGGCAAACACAAAATTTTAAATACAGTAGACTGTCATTTAACATGGTAGTTACGTTCCTTTGAAAATGCCGCTTTAGGTAAAACTGTTTTAGATGAACTAAAAACTTATGGGTAAAATGGGGTTACATTCCTGGGAGCCCCCCAAAAAAGCCAAAACCCCACCTTTTTTAGACCATAAGATCTTACAAAAAATAAAAGTGCAATGAAATTTTTTAGTTCATTGTCATAAAATAATACTGCTTAAGAAAACAAATGCAATAGAAATAATAGTATTTACCTTAAATTGTGGGTAATGGTGTTTGTGGATGATTGTAAAGAGTGGATATGCATTTTTGTTGGACCTACTGGGCTGAGGTGGATGGTTGTCGGCAGAAGTGATGGTAGAGGTTCTGGTACAAAGTCGATGGTTGTATTGGAGTGTGCATAAATATGTAATGGATCTCTGGGCTCTTTTTTTTCCCTGCAGTACATTATACAGCTGATGGTAAGGCATCATCAGCTGGTCTGGCCCCCATTTCAAAACACTGCTTCTAGATTTATCATGGTCCTCTCAGTGAAAGAAGTCTGTAAAATTTACCAAATTAAGGAACTACTCACATAAATGCTAGTGTTAACTATTTTCTTCAGGTTCTTCATCGTCTTCTGTTTTTCTGCCTCCCTTGTATCTGTGCATGAGTTTGCCAACATTTCCTCTGGACTCCTGTCTTCATGATCATCAAAGAGCTCATTCACATCTTCATTCATATCTTCAGACCCATCACCGGTAATCTCCTTACCAGCTGAACAATTTCCTGAACCTGATTCTAAAGCAAGGGAAAACCAGTCAAAGAATTTAACTACAGAAGGCCATGATTTTCCCAGCCTGCATTTAATGTTGATTGGGGCACTTCATTCCATGCAATTCTAGCATAGATGGCATAAGCAATGTTAAATTTATTCCAGAAGTTTGGGTACTCCCAAGTTGGAGTCAAGAGCCCATTGATGCAACTAGTTTTTTTCATAACTTTTTTTTTTTGTGTAGTTACTTTAAATGACTTAACTCCCTGACCCAGTAGTTGAATTAGGGATGTTGTAGTTGGAGGAAAAAGTACAACTTTTACATTGTGGCGTCACATCCACCAAAAGCTTGTGGAGGATACGAGAATTATCAAGAATGAAAAGAGCTTGAATGAAAAAGTTCTTGCTGTGCAGGTAAAACTTGACTTCAGTAATAAAGCGATGCTTAAACCAGTCAAATATTTCCTGTCATCCATGCTGACATCCATAACTGGACCACTACAGTGGTCCATTTTATTTTAACAGGTAATTCAGATGGTGTTCCTTTTAAAAGTGTATGTATATTTACTTTCACCACTACTAGGGCAGTTCATTTAGAAGTGGCTCAGGACTTGTCTGCAGAACAGTTTTATACAGCTGTATCAGAAATTTGCTGCTAGGAGATCCTGTACAAAAATTAATAATTTCAGATCCCCACTAGTTTTGTAACGAGTGCCCAATATTTGATGGAATTAAATGAGAATAAATAAATGTACAATCTGTTAACCCAGTGAGAATGTGTCTGGAAATTTGTTACGTACAGTAAAAGTTTCTACAGAAGATGCTTCACAGGAAAAGAATTAGCTTGAAGGAATTCTGTACTGTATTAGGTAGGCGGAAAATCGTATAAATAATTGTCCCCTCTCTCATATATTAGCGATACTCCAGATGTAATATATTAAGACCTTCTCACTTTAAAATGTGGGCAAAAATTTGAAGCTGCACTATTATAGAGATAAAAACCCGGAGAAATTGATGAAGATTATAATAATGTAGAATTGTTAAGTAATAAATTTAATACAAATAAATACAGTGGATCCCAGCCTAACAAACGCATCGCATAACGTTAAATCTGCCTTACGAAGCATTTGAATGCAAAAATTTTGCAAACCCCCTAACGATAAAAAACTCAAAACTCGCCCAACGTGATTCGTCTGGGACATGTCCCACATGTGGGCCCCAGCTGCCCCATGGGTACCAGTGTTTACAAGCCAGCCAGTGCGGTCACATCCACGCATACATTCGGTACATTTCACCTTATCCCAGTGTTTTTTGTGCTTGTAACTGCAAAATAAGTCACCATGGGCCCCAAGAAAGCTTCTAGTGCCAACCCTGTGGTAAAAAGGGTGAGAATTATCCTACTTCAAAGATTAAAGAAATGTGTGCAAAGTGGGTTGAACTGCAAACCTTTATGGATGAAAGTCACCCTAACACAGCTACTGCAAGCCATGTTGGCAACCTGTACAATGTTGTGGCCCATTTTAGGCAAATCTTAAAGAAACGGCAGGTACAGACCTCTGTGGACAGATTTGTTGTGCGACAGAGGTCCAGTGACTCAAGCTGGTCCTAGGGGCCCATTAAAAGAAGAAGGAAGTAACCCCAAAAAGGACTTGCTACCTCAAGTCCTAATGGAAGGGGATTCTCCTTCTAAACAATAACTTCCACAATCTCCCCTCCTCCCATCCCATCAATCATCACCAGATCTTCAATAAAGGTAATTGTCATGTATTCTTAACTTAGTAGAGTAGAAAACTGTGCATGTCTTTTTCAGTTTGTGTGTATTAAAATTAATATTCACGTGGTAAAATTTTTTTTTCATACTTTTGGGGGGTCAGGAACAGATTAATTTGATTTCCATTATTTCCTTTTTGGGGGAAATTAATTCCGCTAACGTAATATCGGCCAAAGATGAGCTCTCAGAAGCGGATTAAAATGTTAACGGGGGTCCACTGTAATTAATCATTGGGCCAATATGTGCACCCAACATCTTGCTCCTGGGGGATTTTAACTTAAGGCATCTAAAATGGAGGAATATAGCAAATAATATTGTTGCAGTAATAACACCAGGAGGCAGCTCTGATGAAACCTCACACTCACACGAGCTTTTAAATCTCTGCACAAAATTCCCAAATTTTAAAACCCGCAAATAATGAGCCTACTAGACTGGAGAATACACTAAAACCTCATCTTCACTAACAATGATGATCTGATAAAAATGTCACCATAACAAAAACAATATACTCAGATCACAAACTAATTGAGGTTCAGACATGTATGCGCGGAGCCCCAGACCGACATAATGAGATTTGTCACGATGGAGCATTCACCAAATTCAACTTCAATAACAAAAACAAAGTGGGACCAAGTAAACCAAGTCCTCACCGATATAAGCTGGGAAGATATACTAAGCAACACAGACCCCAACTTATGCCTAAACAGATTAAATTGGTGACACTCGATTTTATGCACAAGGCTTATTCCTCAAAGAAAAAGGGGGAGTAGATGAAAAATAGAAAGAGACAGGCGCTCCCTTTACAGGCGATGGAAAAGAATAACAGAGGGCTAAAAGAGTCAATATATCTGAAATGCGTAGGAAAAACACTGCAAGAAATAGCAAGCATCGAATTAACTAAAGGCTTATGGGGATCAGGAATCGTGGAAGAACTAAAAGCCATAAATGAAATCGAAAGAAACCCAAAGTTTTCTTCCCCTATCCCAAAAACAAAGTCAAAAAAACGTCCAGATTGGGCCCATACTTAAACAAGATGGTCCTACACAGAGACGCAAGGAAATGAGTGAGCACTCAAGTCCCCAAAATACTCAGTTTTTTTGCAACGCAACCCGACGATCGAAAACAAAATGAATTTTTTATGAGAGCCACAGAATTTGGTTAACACAACCTATCTGTGTTATCCTGCCCAAATGACTTGAACAGGTGAAAAGACGGGCCCCGCACTCTGCCCCAGGGGCCAAATCAAGAACTCAGTGTTCATCAAAACTGCAAGAACCCCTACACAGCCTTTACCCTCCTAGGAGAGGGACAGGACACGGGGGTCGCCCACAGTTCTAAAAACAACAGACATATCCCCCTCCCCAAAGGGGCATAAACCAACGCAAAGAACTACAGACCGATAGCATAACATCCCCTTCATAAAAACTTTGAAAGGGCCTAAGAAGCAAATCCCACCCACTAGAAACCCATCAGTTACACAACCCAGGGGCAACAGGGTTTTTGAACAGGGGGCTCCTTTTGTCTCAACATTGGATCACTACAACAAGGCCTAGATCACTAGAAGACAAAAAGAATCAGATTTAATATATACGACTTTTCAAAAAACCCGACAAGTGTGACCATGGCGTAATAGCGCACAAAATGCGTGCTAAAGGAATAACAGAAAAATCGATGAGGATCTAAAAAATTTCCCCACTAACGAACACAAAAGTAGTAGTCAAAGAGAAAGTCCGAGGCAGCTAGATGAAAAGCTGTTCCACAAGGCACAGTCTCGCCCCATTTTTTCCTCACCTCAACTACATAGACAAGGATTCACCACAGCACCGTGTTTTTTTGCGAGACACCCGAACCTGACAGTTTTTTTCCTTTGCGACACTGCAAGGCTCCAGGGGGACACAACCAAACTTTCAGGGGGCCGCGAAGAAAAAAATAAGTTCAACGTGAGAAATTTCAATTTCTCCAAAATGGTAAACAGGGGGAAATTAAATCTTCGTCAATAAAAAAACAAATTCGGGCCAAAAATAGACGAAACACCAAATCAAAGACCGGGAGTGATCATGTCGGGGATCCACCTTTAAGGGCCAAACATTGAAACAATGCATCTCTAGAAAAATGACAGAGGTAAAGAAACCTTCAAAACTAGGGGTGCCCCAAAACCATGATGAAACCCCCCTTTTAGGCACTTGTTCTATTAACTGAATATTGCTGCAACTAACAGCACCTTTCAAGGCAGGTGAAATTTCGCCAGAAATTACAAGAAAACCTTCACGGGGGCACATAACGAAGATAAAACACCCAATTACTGGGGGGGGCCGAGGTTTTCCCGAACCTTTTCCCCGGAACACGGGGGGAAGATACTGATTTATACCCTGGGAAAATCCTAGGGGACTAGAAAACCCAACTTGCCACAAAATCACTCACATGAAACAAAAGACTTGGCAACGATCAACATCCCCCCAATGAAAACAGGGGGGGTTTACTAGCCTTAAAAACCAACAAATGTCGGGGCCCGAGACGTTCAAACTGCCTCCCCAACATAAGGGGGATTTCCAAAAGACCCCTGGCAGTCTTCAAGCTGGCCTGGACAAGCACCAAAGTCGGGTTTCCGACCAACCGGGCTGTGGCTCATACGTTGGGTTTTCGTGCACCAGCTAACACCGGGTTTTTCAGGCTCTGATCCCCCAGAGGGCCCGGTCACAGACCGGGGCCCCGGGGGGGTTTTACCCCCGGAAAATCTCTCCAGGAAACAGAAAATGTAAATCAGCATTTTAAGGGTGTAAATCAACAGAACATTTAAATAGGTGACATTGTATTTAATTTATACTTAGCAACATCAAACATTGGGCCTCGGGAAAGGTTTTTAACATTATACCCAGATGTACAAAATGTTGTCAAAAATGAAAAGGGGTTTTTCCTTGGTCAGGAAAGTTTTGCGTACCATTAAAAAATTTAAATTTTTCCTTTTTGGAAAATTAAAGGGTGTTCAACCATTTTAAAATGATAAAAAAAGGGGAAAAAGTGACAAGTAAATTGAAGAAAGCCCGCCAAAAAAAAGGAAATTTTCAAACGGAAAAAATTGTATTAAAAACCAACTAGGAGAACAGCCACACATCCCCAGTTTTGGCGGGAATGGGTCTAAAAAACAATTTAAAACCTTTAAAAAAGCCACTTACCACCCAGACTAAATAATAAACCACTCAATTACTTAAACCTTAAAACTCAAGACAACAATAGAAATTTATGATCATCTTGTTTGTTAACATTGAAAATTCAAACAAATTTGAAAAACAAAATGCTTCAAAAACGAAAATTTTTTAAAATTTTAAATTGTTTAAAACACTAAATTTTATTTCATATTGTTCACTTTGCTTTTTAAATTTAAAAATTTTAATTTTAAAGCCTGCCCAAAATTGCTTTCCATAAAAAAGGCTTTTGGCATGCCCACCCAACTAGTGCTAAATTCCTTGAAAAAACAAAATGTATCATCCCAAAATAAACTAAAATGTGAATATGAAGCAATTTAAGTCTTTTATAAATGACCCCTCTCTACCTCAGGGGTGGAAAATTTGGTTTTTTTCCAAAATTTCCCAGAAAGTAAAAATTTAATACAAAAAAAAAAGGGTTTTTTGGTTTAAAAAAAAAAAAGGGGATGCTGATTTACCCTTCTGAAAATTTTCAAGAGGGGGGGGGATGCCATAAAAAATTTAAAATAGCACTGGACTTGTTTGTGCAGTGAAAATTTGGCATTTTTTTTTTTGGGCCATTTTGGAGCTTTTTTCCCCAAATTTCTAATAGGAACCCATTTTTCTTTCCCCCACTGAAGAACTGGGAAAAAGAAACTTGCGGGAAACCCTAAAAGGATTACACTGGATGGGGGAAAATTTGGGGTTTAAAACCGTCACTCACAGGGAAGTAAAAACCATTAGCCCCTTTCCTTTTAGATCTAACGGGCCAGTGTAGGGCGGGTTTTTAGGCAGGTTTTGGGTGTCTACCCTACAGCAAAAAAAGGAAAGGGGTTTTAATTTTAATTTGTGACCCAAAAGTAACCCCAAAAAAAAACGTACATTCCACATAATTTTAAATACCAAGTAACTGGTTAAAATAAATAATTAATAATTTAATGCCCAGGCCCCTACCCTTTTGTAAAGGGTGAAGAAGTGGGCATTAAAAGGAGGGGGGCAGTTCAGGCCCTACCGTGTTTTAAGTCCCATTTAAACCTTACCAAATTACTTGCAGGTAATTTGTCAAAATAAAAATTTTTCACGATACCCTGTGCGGGAAATTTCTAAAAATTTCCGCCAAAAAAGAACTACCCTTTAAAAACCAAACTGATTTTTTAAAAAAATTTGATGCCAAAAACATTTACATGTCAAAAAGGGAACAAAAAAAATTTAACACAACGAAAAACTGAAGGGTTTAAAAAAGTTACTCACCAAAAAGGATTTAAAAAAGAGGATGGGGCTTCACAACTTGGTGACTGTTTCCCCATTTAAGGATCATTTTTTCTCCCCAACACCTGGCATCATCCCCAGTCTTGCTACCTGTCCCCCCACCACTCACCCTTTTGGGCCCTCTGAGGTTTTTCCCGGGCTTAGTTTTTTTTTAAAGGGTCAGGTTTCTTATTTCCGGGAAAGGGGGCCAGAAAAAGGGCGAGGAGCCGGGGAACATCTGGGAGCCCGCGCGCAAGACGGGTCCAACCAAGCCGGGAGACGGGGCCCCTTAAAGGGCCGGGGTTTCAAGCTTACCCACTGGGCAACATAGGTTTCGTGGTAAGGTAAGCTATTACATCTCGCCTAAATATTTATCACTATCCGTCTTTTCCCCTTTTATTTTTTATTCATTTTTCTAGTGTACAACGCCAATGAAAAAACAGAAGGGACGGGGACTCGAACTGTTTTTTTTAAACCCAAAAACTGGTGAAAAAAAGTTTAAAACTTAAAAAAAATAGTATTAGACTTCTGGTCAACTCTAATCAAAAAACGCCGCATCCCCCACATACGTAAAGTATAAAAATCCAGGGGCTGGGGAGAAAACATGAAATTAACCTCAAAAAAAAAACCTTCAAAGGTTGGCTAAAAATTTTTTTCCTTCTCAAATTACAGCACATAATTTAAACCCGGGGAAGGGTTTTTTTTCACTGGGCCCGTTTTTGAAACATAAAAACCCAAAACGGATCATCTACCTATGTCAGCACCTCTGAAGGCCCGGAAGGGAAAGGAGTGTACAACCATCTTCCCCTCTGATTTACACACGACGAATTTTTTCAGATGAAGTGGTGAAAAGTGGGCCCAAAAATTACCTAAAAGGGGAAAAGTTTTCGCACCTGTTCAATGGGGGCATCCGGGGACATTCCCCACAGGGCTTGGGAAATTTATCCTGGGGAAACAAAAGGTAGGGGGACAGCCCCCCTTTGAGTCTGAGGCATGTTTTTTGAAACCCCCTTTCACATCGAAACCCCCCATTTAGGCTGTTTCCCCCCTGCAAAGAAAAAAGGGGAGCACGTTAAAATATTTTTACTTAATTTTAAAACCCTTTTTAAATTCAGGTTTTAACCGAAAAAAAATTTCCAATAAACCCAAAAACCCACTTTGCGAATAAAAACTTTTTGCATGTAAATTTTAAAGAAGCCTTTTTGTTTTTTTTCCCAAAGTTTTGCAATTTTTTTAAAAACAAACCGGGCAACCCCCGAAGCAAGGTGCCCTTAAAAAACAAATGAAAGGGTTTTTTTTTTAAATTTTTTAATGTATACAGGTTTAAGGGTTTTTCTACCCCCTTTCTCCCGCATTTTTTCCCCCTCTTAACCCACAAAACCCCTGGGTTGCGGGGGAAATTTTGTTTTTACTTCCCCCGGAGATAAGACGAAAAAAACCAAAAAACACGAACTAGCAGAAGGGTGGTGAAACTATAAAATTTTGCTTGTACAAGAAAATGGGAGTGTGAACCCCATTGTAAGTAGAAGTAGCAAGATGGGAAGCGCTTGTTTTAAAAATACGTTTAAAGAGCAAATTTTTAAAGCATTTAAGTTTGATGGGAAAGGGCCCTTTCCCGGATACTATTAAACAAAAACACACGCCCTGTGTAAGGGGGTAATCCTAATTATCCAGGTATGGGAAGGCAACTTAGAACGGATTCACCCAAAAGACGTAATAGAATAATTTAAACCCATTATCCTGACCACACACCACACACCACCTTTTTCACATAAGTTTCTAAACCTTAAAAAGAAAATAACCCACTTTTTAGGCTAAATAAAAGAAGAGCTTAGACAAAAAGAAAGGGAAAAAAATTTTTTGTTAAAAGAAATTTAAAGCTTCATAAAAAAAATAAATAAAAAGAAACCTAAAGGGTTTTAAATTTACATTTCGGTAAAGCCTCATTTAGATTAGTTGTCCGGGCCCCCGGTTTTCCCCTTTTAAAGAAATTTAACTTAAAAACTACTGGAAAATTTTGCAGTCTGAAGAAGCCCATCCCAAAAAATCCGGGGCCCTTTTTTTTATAAAAATAGGGTGAGATACTTTAATTTGGGACTCGAAAAAGGGGTAAAAAAATTTAAAGGGAAATATGACTGCATAAATAGTAAAACCCAAAAAAAATAACACAAATAAACCCCTGAAAATACTAAGAAGACAAGAAATCATGGCAAAGGGTTAAAGTTACACAAATTTTTTAAAATTTTGAAAAAATGCCCTTAAAAAAGTACCCGGTTTGGTAAAAAGTTTAGACGAGTGAAAAAAAAACTCCTAAGTAGCTCATTTTGGCAAAAACTTTAGGTAAATTAATATAGGGTTTTATGGGGAACGAGAAGGTATGTGTGTCCCACAAAACACACAAAACACCCACACACCACACACACCCCACACACACAACACACACACACACAACACACAGAGGGGGGGTCAAGGGAAAATGATAAAGGGCATATAAAAAAACTGCGCGGAATAGACAAGGTGGGGCCCAAAAACCGATGCTTCAGAGATGGGGGACAAAAAAAGAGGTCACAATTGGAAGTCGAAGACCCCCGATGAATTAAAAAGGGGGTTAGGAAAATTTTTTTTCAAGTATCAGGGAAAAGGGGAAAAAGCCTAGAAAGTGACGTAGTTTGGGGGGGAACCATACAATTTTTTTAAAAGAGGATGATAAAGCTCATGGCAGGGGGAGAGGGGACCTAGTAAACGATCAGTGAAAAGGGGGGGCCCGGGGCAAAGACTCGACCCCCGCAACCACAAATAGGCAGTACACATCACACACACCAACACACACACACCACACCCAACCCACACACAAAACACCACCTCAAGAAGGTTGTGAAATTAGAGGGCCCAAATAATAATTTTGAATTTTTCAGCTTTGTTACATATAAACCCCGAAAAAAAGGGAAAACTTTGCATGAGGAAATTTTTTTTTGGTGACTTACCCTGAGTGGAAAACAAATCTCGCAACCCACGAAGGGGTATCAAATGACTATGGCTTTTCCCCGGGGGTTGTCAATTTCTCGGGGTCCCCTGGCTGCCCCCTGCGTTTTTTTCTGCTGACGACACCCAAAACCCCTTTAAATTTAAACTGCTTACGATCCTGAACCCCCTCGCGGCCAGACATGGGCGCGCTTTTGACTGGGTATCCCTCATCTTTCTCCTCAAAAAACCCCTTAAATTTCAGAAATCCCACAAATGTTCAAAAATGCACATAAAATCACACACCTAGACTGTCTTCTAGAGTAGGATCTTAATAATGGGAAGTGCACAGGGAAAATGGCATAAAATTAGTTGACAAGTGAGCTATAGTTGCACATATCCATGTACATATTCATGCATGCCTGTACATGTACATACACACAGTTATTTACCAAAATTTTTATTACTATTCGCCTAAAATTTTGTTTCAAATTGAAAATGTACTTACGATGTTTTGTAGTTTGGGGGAAAGGATGTCAGATGCGGGTTTGGTGCAGCCGCTGGAGTAGCCCAGGGTGCTGCCCCAAGTGGGGACAGAGGTTGACAGGAGTGTGTCTAGGTGAGGGAGAGACGCCGCCAGTGTTAGATGACATGCTGCTACCCCGAGACGAGATGGACAGGTGGTTGACAGAGACGTTGATGTAGTTGACTATGGCCTTTGAGGGAGCGTTGCAGTTGGAGAGGGCCTTAGAAGTAGGCGAAAGGCAGGAACAGCTTGTCCACACACAGCTGGGCGAGTTGGAGGGGCAGCAGATGTGATCCTTGGTGTATGCTGCCTGTGTTGGAAATGGTGGTGCTGAGGGAGTAGTAGCAAGCGGAGATGACCTCTCCTTCCCACCTTCCTTACCGTTAATATCCTCTGTCGTGTAAGAATTACAAACATATGAGGGAGTAATAATCTGGATTATGTAGACAACACAATATACTGTCTTCTAAATGCATACATTTTAAGCAGTTGTAGTAGTAGTAACACCCAGACAGTGGACATATCAAGTCAAACAGATGATCAGTATTTTTCTAATTTAATAGTTCTACGCGTGGACAAAACGTAGCCACTAAAAGTTCTATATCTCAACATAACAAAACTGCCAAGAGAACAATAAAACTGTCAAGATGATGTATATCAGGTTCATACAGCGCCTTGGAGGCAATTTATTTATTTATTATTAATTTGGACATGATACATAGTTATACAAAGAAATACAGTGGTTGGGTGTATATGCCAAAAGACCCTTGTATGCTGAGCATTATGGGCAGGCTTAAAATTAACTTAAGTAACTAAGCAATGATATATTCAGTGGTAAAATTACAGTAAACAAATTATAACATGAAGCACAAATGAGTAATTCAGAGACAGGTCATATGGTCATTTGACGAGTTACTGTGCATTCAAGAGAATGGAGTAGTCTGTTAGGTTATGTAATTAAAATACATAGTTTGATAGGTCACAGGTTATACATTTATGAGATACAGTAATTCAGTATTTATTTAGTTGTGGGTGAGTAAGTGGTTCTTAAGACGAGTCTTAAATGATAAACAGACAGTATTTCTTTTATATTCACAGGTAATGAATTCCAGATTTTTGGGCCTTTTATGTGCATTGAGTTGTTACATAGTGTGAGATGGACACGAGGAACATCAAAGAGTGATCTCTGTCTTGTGTTATGGTGTACGAATGGTATACAATACCGACAAAATGAGATTAAGACACATGTGCAACATCTGGGTATCTTTAAATTTTAGACGTTTCGCCATCCAGTGGCTTTATCAATACAAATTCTAGGACATAACTTGAAGACAGTAGAACTATGTACAGAAGATGAGGTAATCAGTCCCTCAACCTAGAGTAGGTGCGAAGAGCACCATAGTCGTGGAGATTCTGAAGCAGATCAGATCAGATCAGATCGGACTCACAGGTAAGGGCCCACGAGGGGCGAGGGGCAAGTGGGGACAGTGCGAAGAATAGACGGGGAGAGGAATGTCTTGAGTCGAAGAGAGAAGAGTCAGGACTAAACCCAACTGCTAAGCCTGGATAACAATGACGAAAGACGATGTAGAGACAACAGGAATCTGTAGGAGCTGACTGCAACTTGCTGGATGGAGAATTACTGCTTCTTGATGGTGATTGGTGGCTGCAGGCGACAAGGGAGGAGCTCAACGTTGATTGGTCATTTCATAATGGCTTGGTGGTTATCTAGACTTGTGGTGTTTTTTTCTGCATTTTTTCTAAGTAACTGAGTGATGTTCCATTGTTAATATGTTTAAATCGTTGGAGAGGAAGTTTAAAGATACGAGTTAACAAGTGTCGGTAGTGAGGGTTTTTGATTAAGTTTTCAGCATGCTTTATAAGGTCTGCAAGTTCAGTTCTAGCAGCTTTTTGTCCACAAGTAGCTTCGGTATCTACAAGAAACTTGACTGTTTTTTGGATGAGGTGAGATTTGAGTTCAGCTGGCTCCATGTCTTGAGGATAATTTTCTGTGGTAAAGAAAAATATTCCATGCCAATCAAGATAATCGTCTTCTTCAAATGGTGCAGTAAGTGTTTTGACTAGTAGTGTTGTTGCTGGTGAAGGTACATTTTCCACTTCAACTTCTTCTGCTTCTACTTCTTCTTCATCTTCATCTTCTTCTTCTTCTTCTTCTTCTTCTTCTTCTTCTTCAATGGACGAATGAGAGGATGTTTCTGGTGGAAAGGCTTCTGATTGGTCGGTCTCGTTTAGGAGTGGAGGCGATGGAGACTTCTCATTGGACGTTGTTGGAGTGACGTCACTAGTTGTTGATGGTGTTGGAGCTGCAGGCGTAGAGGTGTTGATTAAGTCCTTGGTGAATTTTAGTATTTCTGCCGAAGGTGGAGATGCTGGGAATATGAATGATGGCATATTATTTAGTGCAAATAACTCGTTGATGGTAGAGTTAAAAGATCCAGGTACAGCCATATTCTGCATGTGAGCGTATATGAGACAGTAGTGGATCTTGGTTACGTCACAAGCTGGAGGAGTGATGATGGTGGAGGCTGGCTGAGTAGTAGCTTGAAGTAATTTCGTGTGTTAGCTTGGATCTTTGCAATTGCTGCATACGTTGGTGTGTTGCTAGTAGGTTTTTTCTTTGCTGCTTCTTGTGTTTTCTTCACAATATCCTTTCGTGTAGGACATTTTGCTGCCAGTGTATGGTGGTCGTTACTTTTACAGTTTAAGCACGATGGTTGTGGTGGAGTAGCAATGGTGCAGGAACTGAAGGTGTGTCCCTCACTACCACATGTAGTGCAGAACTTCTTGTCTTTTACTGGACATGCTTTGGTGGTGTGATGGTAAGAATAACAGTTCCAGCAGTGTTGGATGTACTGATATCTCTCTGCTTCGATGTAAGTTGGACTGATGAAGTAATAGTAAACAGCAAGACCTTCGTTCAGGGCAGTGGCAGCCATGTTAACGTCGGTGAAGGTAACCTTGAGCATGGACGATGCATTCGGGATTTTTGTGATGCTGTCAACAGTAGCCCAAGTATTTTGAGTCTCGATGGATTGTCTTGAGTTCTGCAGGTGATAGAGGACGTCAGAATCTTGTCCAGTTTTTTGAGGAATACTGATTTCCTGGCCTTGAGCGCAGGAGATGACATAACAGTAAACCCTTGAGCAGTGAGTGTGTGGTAGCATCTGTAGTGAGTAGCTTCTCTGCTTCAGCATCATCGTGACACACAACAATGAATGCTTCTTTCAGAGACAAAATGGTGTTGAATTTAACTTTCAGTGTTCCTTGAACAGCAGTTGCAAGAGCAATCTTCGTTGAATCATCAACGGTACCACTTGTTGGCTTGATCTTGACACGATTTGCGTAGCTCATCGTGCAAGTCAAGGTGAAGACAACGCTGGTAAAGGTTTCCCCTCCCCAACGGGGATCGTAGGGAGACAGAGTAAGTAAGGAGAGCTGCTATGACCTGCCAAGGCAAGAGTCAAGAGCAGAATGCATCTGAAGCAGAAGAAAGGATCCTGGCGCTTATATAGTAACGTCAGGTGTAGCAGACGAGGGCAAATTCACTGGTAGGCGGGATTCCCCAGTGGAAGTAGGTCCTTCCCAAAGAGATGGGTTAGTTGTAGTAGTAGTTGTCGTAGTCGTGAAGGTTATGTACATGTCCTCAGACACTGCAACATCATGGAATCTTAATTCTGAGGACATGTACATAACCTTCACGACTACGACAACTACTACTACAACTAACCCATCTCTTTGGGAAGGACCTACTTCCACTGGGGAATCCCGCCTACCAGTGAATATGCCCTCGTCTGCTACACCTGACGTTACTATATAAGCGCCAGGATCCTTTCTTCTGCTTCAGAATACTCCACGACTATGGTGCTCTTCGCACCTACTCCTAGGTTGAGGGACTGATTACCTCATCTTCTGTACATAGTTCTACTGTCTTCAAGTTATGTCTAGAATTTGTATTGATAAAGCCACTGGATGGCGAACGTCTACAATAAAGATACCCAGATGTTGCACATGTGTCTTAATCTCACCTTGTGTTATGGTCATGTGTTCTGTTTGAGGTTGGTAAGGAGACGTTTGAGGGGAGGGTTTATATCCGTTATTAAGTGTTCTATGTATGTAGTAGGTACAATAATAAGTATGGATGTTTTGTATGGTGAGTAGGTTTAGAGTTTTGAATATTGGTGGAGTATGCTGCCTGTAGTGGGAGTTTGTTATTTTGACTGCAGCCTTTTGTTGGGTAATTAATGGTCTGAGATGGTTTATTGTTGTTGAGCCCCATGCACAAATTCCACAGGCGAGATAGGGGTAAACAAGAGTGATATAGGGCCAGGAGGGCTGACTGTGGAACATAGTACCTTATCTTCGTTTAGTATGCCTACAGTCTTGGAGATTTTCTTGGAAATTTTTGTTGTACACGTGTTTTGAAATCTGAGACTTTTATCAAGGTGGATTCCAAAAAAATTTTCCCTCTGAGCTTTGTGATTGGTGATCAAGTTTAATTAATAGATCAAGAGCCCCTACTTACATCAGGGAATCTCCCGTGAGGATTATCTTAAGGAGAAAGAAAAGTATCTTCTAAATACAAAATGACAAAGAAAGAAAAAAAAACGAGAGAAACCTGAGAGGGGATAAAGAACGTTAGAATGTTGAAGCAGCAGAAGGACGATAAAGATAGAACAAGGAAAACAAATGAAGATTTAAATTAAACATTGCACAGAAAAATGATTATATAAGAAGTCTGAGACAATGAGGAAATAGAGGATGTTAGTTAAGGGCGAATGAAATGCTGTTCCTCACCCAGCTGTATGTAAGTCTCTAGTGGAGACCTGCCGTACTGGTCCACCTCCATGTAGATTGGTTGATCGTAGCCTTCACTGTAGTCCTGGCAGGGTGAGAGCGTTCATGTTACGTCAAGGGCACAGTTTGAAGGCAGGAGTATCAAGGCTTATGATATGGTGAAATAATTATCTCGCGTTTTAATATATTAATGAATTTTCTAGGTAAATATATATTACAAATTTATATAGCCCCCAATAAATAATTTTAAATAATAGCTGACTTATTTACCCCCAACTCTCAAGGTAACAAGTGTGGGCGCGCGCTTGCCTGGCTACTTGGAAGGCTGATCACCGGCAGAGTCTGGAGTCGAGTTCTCGTGAAATGGAGGCGGTGGGGCAGAGGTAGGCAGCGGTGGAGGCGGGGGGACAGAAAAGTTGGACTGGCGGATTAGGCATGCTGGTAGTACGGGTCACACACTCATCCCTCACCCACGACTTACCACTACCACCCCTACACTCACCACCACCACCACTATCCCTGTCCTCTCCGACATCCAGCTTGTGCTGAGTAAACTGTTGTCCCGCTGACTGCAAGGTTCTCATACTGGCCAACATTGCTGACAGAGCAACTGTGAAGGAAATTTTAATTGGATTGCTCGAGGGTTAGTAACCCAGGATAACCGAGTCATGTCTGGCTGTCATCTAAGACTTATTTCTACTGGGGTTCTTTAATCCTCTCCCCCAGGATGCAACCTATACCAGTCGTCCAATAACAAGGTATCTCCTTACTGCTGGGTAAACAGGGACAGCAGGTGTAAGGAAACATGCCAATATTTCTACCAAGTCGGAATCGAACCCTTGATCCCTTTCCCAGTCTAGCTCGGACGATGCTATAGGGCTTTGAATTAGCTGTGCAACTCTGGGTTCTTATGAGGAAACGTTTCGCAACCAGTGCTTCTTCAGTCCTTACAAAGGAGAACTTTAAGAACAGGAAAATGAGGTAATCGTCCCTCAGCTTGAGTCGATCAACCATCAATCTATTCAAGTTGATGGACTGACCACTCGCTAAAGGTTTTGAGGGACTGAATTACCTCATTCTCCTCCTGTTCTTCAAGTTTCCCTTTGTTGGATGAAGAAGCCCACTGTGTGGCGAAACGTTTCCCAATAAAATACCCGAGTTGCACATGTGTCTACTTCAACATGTCGGTTCTCTGAACCTTCATCTACAATAGAGGCTCTGTTAGTAGTTGTAGCTTACAGAGTATGAGAGGAAGACAGAGAAGCAGACATCATCTCGGTTGGCTCGTGTTCAAAGATTTACATACAAACCCTTCCCTAAGCTTCTTGTTCTAACATTTTCAAATGATTCTGGATTATCATCCGTAGGATAACCCCCAAAAAATTTCGTGGGCTATCCTTTGGGTTTAAAATTTCTATATAATTTACTATATAAAACTACTGCAAATGTTAAAATTTTTATAGAAAAAAGGCCTAATGAAAAGTTGTTCTTCCTGGCCATTTAACTTACGAGGTTAATAATCTGAATTAAGATTTATTTAATCACTTACATGAAATCAGTTGCATATTTAATGATTTTTATCACTGTTAATAAAAATAAATATGTCATATACTGTACATGATCAAAAGGCCAATGTTTTTTTTTTTATTTTTATTTAAAACATTACAATACAAGGGGGAAAAATTATATTAAGGTACACAAAAGGGTAAATCACAAAATCCCAATTCCCCCTTACAAAAATGATTACAACAGACAAAAGTGTTTGACAACCTAATATCACACACCATATACCCCCAGTTATACCAGAGTTATATACCTGTGAAGGCCCCAAAAATTTTTGACAATTTCCACCCCCCCCCCCCGCCAAATATAACCATTCCCAACCTGATTGCATCTTAACATTAAAGGAAACACAGGAATTACACTATATTGCCAGACTGGCTTCATGAGGTCATTCTAGGTGTTCGTGGCTCACTAGGCTGTTTAGATACAGTACGCAAGAACATACATAGTATACCTAGTAAAAAGTCTACAAAATTATACTGCTATGTATGATAAATTATGAAATTGTATTTGTGTGTACCTGTACCTGAATAAAAATGACTTAAGTCGGTGACTTATTTCCTGGCTCACAATGGGGGAACCAAAGTTCGATCCTGGGGACAAGTGAAAAATGGGTATGTTTGTTTGTTTTGTTTATTTATTTTTAACCCCTGCTGTCCCTTTTCCCCAAAGCATTTAAGGCACTTGGGTGCTTAGTTCGTTGGTGTGGGTCGCATCCTGGGGGAAACAAAATTAAAGGTGTGGAAAATTGCATTTTACTGGATGAAACTCATAATGTACATACCAGTAAATAACAAAGATTATTATTTATCAATTAGACAAGTAGGAATTTGGGACACCTAGGTCGCAAAAAATGTCCCCCTTCGATACCTACCACTGTCATATCCAAAATTTTGCTCTGGCCCTATTAATTACAATGAAAAATACATCACCAGGAAATTGCTGGTAAAAAAATAAATTTGTGGACTGTATATTAAAAATAATAAATGATTATAGATACACATACATAACAGAGAATATCTTAATCATAACACTCACCAATTTGACTGAAGATTAATGTGTCATGTACAGGGCCCCCCCTTTTGCCTACATTTATGAAAATTTTACTGGCCAGAAATTAAACATAAATTAGACAGCTTATCTGAGGTTCCTGGAGTTGTCCTGTCCTGTGCCTGATATCTCAAGTTATGCAGGAATGCATATCCACCAATTTCACCTCCTATTTGGGGAGGTGTCACCCCAAATTTTTTAACCTCTAGAGCACGAAAAATTCTTCCCATTTCACCAACTTTTCTAATACAAATTCAAACAAAAATGGCGACTCCGTCTGCGCAGGCGCAGGTCCAGTTTCCCATTTTCGATAACATACTTTTTTTAAAAAAATACAATATTAGGGCATCTATTTACCTATAAATTACCGTATTTCCGGAAAATATACAGTATTTTCCACAAAAGGATCCCTTCCCCCTCCACAGTGGAAGTAAGATAATCTAATGGGCTTCTAACTCGCTGGGTTAATAATCTGAGCAAAAACTTCATCTGCTTTTCTTCAGTTTAAATAATTTCAATAAATTCTAATTTTTTTTATTCACCAATATGCAAACAAGAACCTAAAGTACCCCAATGGAAATAAGTCACTGACTTTTATGGGTTATCCCAGGTTATTTACACATATGCTGCTATGTTTGATAATCTATGTAACTATTTGGGTACCTGTACATGAATATATACTTTTTTTTAGATTTTTTCAGTCATATTAGCAAGTTTCCCTACGAGTGTTCTAATTTTCTTTGAGAGTTTCTACTTTAGAGAAAAACGTGTATTTATTATTATTATAATCAAAAAGAAGCGCTAAGCCACAAGGGCTATACAGCGCTGCAGGGTGGGGAAAGGGAAAGCAAGGGATTGGATGGCAGAAGGGAGGGGGGATGATCAGCAGGTTACAGAAAACAGCGGGGCAGGGGATAGTACGGGGGTAGAGGGTAGCAAGAGAACAAGTAGAAAGGGGCTGAAAGTATCAAAATTTGTGGAGTAAGTCTTTCGTTGTCAAAAAGTCAATGAGAGAGTCCGGATGAAAGGTGGGGTCCATCAGCGAGAAGGGAAGGTAAAGAGAGAGCAGCGGGGCGGAAGACGACGACAGAGGTAAATTCTGCGTGCTCGTTGATAAAGTGGGCAGTCCAACAGAATGTGGCTGACTGATAATGGAGCTTGGCAATTCTCACAGAGAGGAGCAAGACCCCTCTCCATGAGATACCCAAATGGTAAGACGAGTAGGCCAATGCGAAGACGGGAGAGAGTAGTCTCCCAACCTCGACACTGGTGAAAAAGAAGACGGCCAGTAACCTATACTCGGTTTAATAGACTGAAGTTGTTGCCGAGCATAGTAGACCAACGTTGTTGCCAACGGGTGTGAAGGTGGGAAGATATTACAGCAAAAATAGTCCGTACATGGAATACCTCTATAAGAAATGGTAGGTCTGTACTGCTGACCGCGCAGCAGTGTCTGCTGTTCATTGCCCTGTACGTAAACATGACCAGGGACCCAACAAAAAACAATTCTTTATGCTTAGTAAAGATGCGGCGTAGCCAAGTTGGATACGGAGGACTAAGGGGTGAGGTGTATCAAATTTTTGTATAGCCTGTAAAGCACTAAGGGAGTCTGAGAAAACCCACAAATGATGACACAGGCATAGATGCAATAGGGAAATAAGTGCTGTAAGGATGGCATATAATTCAGCAGTAAAAATACTAGTGAAGATAGAAATGCCCTTGTACGACGCTGTCCGGAAACACTGCTGCGAATCCCCCGCCGTCAGAAGCTTAGAGCCTCGTGTACACGCAATGGCTTTGGAATGAGGTGAAAGTGGTCAAGAAAAAGAGAGCGGGAAGCGACCGTAGACAGTTGGGCTTTCGAGAAAGGGAGGGAGAAGAACAGACCGAACAGCTGGAACTTCCCAGGGGGGTAGGGAAAAGTGTGATGCTACATGTACATAGAAAGGTGGTAGTTGAAGAGAAGACAAGAGCGAATGAAGGCGAAGAGAGAAGGGGACGGGTAAGCAGGGGCGGCGAACAATAAAGATGTCTACTAATATCAGTGACCATTCTATAAATGGAAGGATTGCGGAGATCATGAGAGCGTACATAGTAGCGCAGGCAATGGGCATCACGGCGATCGATAAGGAGGGAAAAGGTTCGCTTCTGCATAGAGGCTTTCGACAGGGGAAGAGCGAAAAGCACCAAGGAAATAAACGTAATCCTTGGTGTTTGAATGGGGTTAAGGCTAGAGAGAGTAGCAGGAGATGCCGCTGAATAGATCTGGTCCCATAATCAAGTTTCGATAAAATAAGGGTGGAATGTAGGTGGAAAGGAGGGTTCGACGATCAGCTCCCCACGAAAGATGAGCAAGGGTTTTAAGAAGGTTAAAGCCGGCTGTGACAAGTTGCCTTCAAGGGTAATGTGAGGTTTCCAGGATAACCTACAAATCAAAGAGGAGGCCCAGAAACTTGACTGTATCACCTTCAGGGATACGTGAGCCATAGAGGTACAAAGGATGATCAGAGATGACAGAGCGTTAGTGAAAGTGATTTGGTGGGTTTTAGTGCTGGAAAATTTAAACCCATGTGTGGTGGCCCAATTGGAAACACGGTCGACTGCATGCTGGAGAGAAACTGTAAGGAGGGACAGTCAGCGCCTGCACAGGCAATAGCGAAGTCATCAAAAATAGAGTGATGACCAAATATTTGATGGAAGACTAGAGGCCAAATCATTAATAGCAAGGAGAAAAAGTGTTGTGCTCAGAACACATCCCTGGGGGGACACCTTCAGCTTGGATAAAGTCCGGGGAGAGAACATTATTAACCCGAACACGGAATTTCCTGTCAGTTAAAAAGTTCTTAAGGAAGGATGGTAGATTGCCTCGAAGGCCTAAGGAGTGGGCTTGGGCTAAAATATTATACCTCCAAGTTGTGTCATATGCCTTCTCAAGATCAAAAAATATGGCAATAACTGAGTGGTTATTCGCAAAGGCATTACGAACATACGTATCCAAGCGCAAATAAGGGGTCTATGGTAGAACGTCCCTTACGAAAGCCATATTGACGAGTGGGAGACTGTTGTGTGTCTCTAAATACCACACTAAACGTCTATTTACTAGACGTTCCATTACTTTGCAAACTGCATGGTAAGAGCAATGGACGATATGGGAGGGGGTTTTATGTCCTAGTGCCTGGTTTGCGGAAAGGGGAACAATGGCGGGTTTCCACAGTGTTGGAAGAATCCTTGTGACCAAATAAAATTGTAAAGGCGTAATAGGACTGCAAGGGCTGACTGATGTAAATGTTGTAGCATACGAATATGGAATGTCGTCGGGCCCAGCTGCCGATGATCGACAAGCTGAGAGTGGTTGCTCCAGTTCTTGAAGTGTAAAAGGCACATTATACTGTTCTTCTCTGGGGGAGAAGAAAAAATCCAAGGGGTGCTTAACTCTCTGGCAGACTTTGAGGAAAGAAATGAGGGGCATAGATGGAGTCCCTGAGAAATTCGGACCAGTGATTGCCAATTTCATTGGCAACATCTAAATGGGTTTGCTATATCAACACCGGCACCGCAGAACAGGGGCCGGGTCAGGAGAATATTTACCACTCAGTTTTCGTACTTTTTTCCAGACTGCACTCATAGAGGAAGCAGAGGTGATGGTGGAGACATAATCTCGCCAAACAAGTGCGTTTTTGCGTCACGGATGACACGGCGAGCGTCGCACGCTTCTGTTTAAAATCAAGGAGTCGCTCTGTGGTTCTATTGTACCCGGTCCCGCCCCATGCAGCGCGTTTCAAACGTACTGCACGAGCACAAGCAGGAGACCACCAAGGCAGCATTTCTGAGAATGCCTGCTCGAAGTTTGGGGTATAGAATGAGAAGCTGCGGTGAAAACGGAGGATGAGAAGAGGTGTAAAAGCTCATCGATGGGGGGACGAAGAAGGAAACCTCTTTAAAAACAGTCAGGTGTGAGTAAAGGTTCCAATTTGCCCGATTAAATTGCCAGCGTGGGGTGCGAAGAGGGGCGAATATGAAGGGAAGTAAGAATGATTGGGAAATGATCACTGTCATGTAAGTCCGGGAGAACAGCCAAGTAAAGTCTATGCGGCGGGGGAAGAGCAAACTGAGAGATCGATGCAAGAGAAAAGGTATGAGTCCGAGGATCAAAATGGGTGTGAGTACCTGTATTTAAAACATGGAGGGGGTGGGTGGCAAAAAAAGCCTCTAACTGAATTCCACGGGAATCACAGTGAGACCCTCCCAGAGGAAATGGTGGGCATTAAAAACACCCAAGTAACAGAATTGGTTGGCGGTAATGACGAAACAAGGAAGGCAAAATCCGGAATAGATAATGCCCGAGAAGGAGAAAAGAATATAAAGAACAGAGCGTATACCACCTATGTAAGTGGATACGGGCTGCTGTTTAAAGCAGCGAAGTAAAGAACAAATAGCTGTGGTACGGAATATCAGTGCGGAGAAGAAGGGCACTTTCATTAAAGGTCCATCAGGAAAAGGATCTGAAGAATACAATAAATTATAAACCTGAGATGTGAGAAATAACAGCAGAGTGTAATTTTGGTTCCTGTAAGCAAACACCAAAAAGGGGCAAACTGGAGAGTAACATCTGAAGCTCACCCCGATTACCCCCGAGGCCACGTATATTCCACTGTAAAAAGGCCATGAATGGAATGATAAAGATACTTGAAATCCGCAGGTAAGGGTTCCTACGGACTAGGAGGGTTAGAAAAAGTCCACATGCGGAGGCAGTGGAAAATGTTCAACAGCGAAGGAACGGTTTCGCTGTGAAGAAAGGGGTTGCGCAGATGGAGCAGAGGAGAGAGAAAGAGCGGATGGTGGATCAGTGTCCATTGATGGTTTGGTCTCTGCAATATATTCAGAGATTGCTTCAAGTGTTTCAGAATTCAGAGATGTCGTATGGGAGACATATTGGGAATGGTAGGGGGAGGATGAGTAAAGATTGGAACTGTATTGGACTGTACCAAGGTAGGGGGGGGCGAAAGGGTGGAGGAATGGAGAAGCGTGGGGGGACAGAAGAGACGGAACCTGGGAGGTGGCAGAAGAGGAAGAAACTTGGGAGGGAAAAGGGGAGGAAGGTTTCATTACGAGGAGGAGGGGGAACCTCTGACTTGTAACTGAGCCAGTGAGAGGGGAAGAACTAGGGACAGAGACAGGGAGGGTAAAATGAGGAGGTGGAAGATGGGTAGGAGGTGTTACCGGACCTTTTTTTGACTTTTGAGAAGTAGAGGGACGATTGGGAAGAGGTGTCGTACGAAAGGGCTCGTCGTACTGAGGCTTGTAAGAGAGAACTCGAAGAAGCGAGATTAGACTGAGGCGTTGAAGTAGGGACGTCTGAGCCGAGGACAGAAAAGGATTAGATACAGGAGTGATTATGGGAGAGGTAACCACAGAGGTGGGTGTAGAAGATGGATACCAGAAGTGGGGGGACGTTTTTAAACACGGAATAAGAAACACGTGGGAGTCTCCCTTGGAGGGGAGATGAGGGAAACTGCCATGGCATAAGGGAGACCTTCTGTCTCTTTGAGGGTAACGGATTTCCCGCTCGTTTAATAGACCTGGACAACGGCGAGAGGTACGAAGGGTGAGCTCATGACAGTTAAGGCAAGAGGGAGATCGATTGCAAGGACTATTAGAAATGGTCATCGGCACCACAGACTGGGCATTCGGGGATAGATCTGCAATATTTCGCTGGATGGCCAAATCGCCAGCAATTTCTACACTTGTGGGTTTGTAGGGATCACCTTTCGAACTTGTAACCGATGTCCTGCTATATAAATGAGGATGGGAGTTCTCGGCTGTCAAAAGTTAAACGAGCCACATTGCTAGGGGTATCGTCTCCCCCCACGGGCAGGAAGAACGTAAGTGTCTACCTTGAGGATTGGGAGATCTTTGGAGTTCCAGCTGTTCTAGAATTGTCGGTGCCGCATGTCTGGAAATTTTGTTGAACTATGGTATGGGGCAGAAAAACGGTTTACCACTACAAGAATGAGGGAATGATGTTTTTTCAAGGGTGACAGGAAAAAGTATCTATATGGGAAAAAAACGAGAGAGCTCACGAGCCTGGGTAGCATTCTGTACGGTAATGATGCGCGTTTCCGCTCCTTAAGAGCATGAAAAGAAATATCTTTACCAACATGGCGTAGGAGTGCCTTGCCAATACTATGGTCAAAGATAGGCAGAGAGGAAGTTGGTCGCAAAGTGAAGAATTTAGTCCACTGTTTAGTCTGTAAACTGAGCGTGGGAAAGGTAGTGAAGGACGTGTCGATCTTTTCTGAGAAGAACGAGAAGGTGAAGGTGGAGAAGTATCATCAGCAGGTAATTGCGTTGACGTTTAGGCGTGGGCCAGAGTTGGTCCGACGTGGAACGGGTCGGCGATTTGAAAATTGCCGCACCGTAGAGGGAGAGGCCGGAAGCATAGTCAGAGGAGAGCGAAGGTCTGATAATCGAAGGAGTCAGTCGAGGCCTCAGTACCTGAAGCAGGTGAGGAAACAGCACCGGCAATAGGTACAGAGGCATGAGGAATGTCTGAAGAGTGGTCCAAAGACGAGGCGGGGTCAGAACGGGGTGGGCGGTAAACAAGAAGGGCCCGGGGGGTAAAAGGTTCATGGGCTAGGGCTGCCATGGTTAGGTTACTTCTTTCTTTTTGTTTTTTAAAAAAAAAAAAGAAAGAAAGAAAAAAAAATAAAAAAAAAAAAAGAAAAAAAAAGGGGGGACCGGGGAGGGATAGTTCCTAGGGAATGAAAGGGCCAGAAATCTCCTCCGCGCCCAAGAGGGCTCGACACCGCTAGTAGCGCAGATGCAGCATGGAAACCCGTGCCATACCCTACCCTTCATGCCAGTAAACCAGGGAATCTGGGGATAGCAACCTCACATCTGCCGAGCTACCTCGGTGGACAAAAGAGAGGGCGGCCGGATATCCGCCACAAAGCATACCTCCTTCAGCCACCCCCCCCCGGAATCCCAAAGGTGGCTTCCAGAGATACACCCGTCGCCCAAAAGACACCAAAGCTACTCCGGGATACCGGAGAGGGATCGGGACATCCCTAGGCAATCCAGATTCCACGGCAAACTACGCCACCGCCAAGAAACCTCAACGGAATGGGATCGACCCCGGTGTCCTTTCCTCTACCTAGGAACTAGCGTGCCTGTGGGAGAAATCCCAAAGGACAAAAAAGAGGGAAAGGGCAAAAAGGGAGGAGTGGGGAGGAGGAGGAGGAAAGGAAAAGGGGAGGTGGGGAGGATGGGATAGGGGAGGGGAGATGGGGGGTAATTTTGGTTCGGTCTGAGGAAGAAGACCGATAGGTCTAATTCCTCGACCAAGAGCCTCTTCACCACGCCAAGGAGCCCCCCTTGAAGAGGAGAAAACGTGTAATATTTATCCATAAAATATTAGATTTTTTTATTTATTATTTATAAGATTATAGGGCAAATATGCAGCTGATACATTTTGTAATTGACATTTATGAAGCTCGTCTCTCGAAATATCTACAAAGAATTTATATCAGTACGGTCATATAAGCAAGTTATTGGAAAATCTGCTATTTATTTTAGTCTTTTAAAATATATTTGTTTTTAATTAAACCTAGTTTATCACCTTAAATTCCCCTGGTTTTTCCTTTAAGATATCACCTAGGTAATTACATTAAGCACATGTGCAACATTTGTGTATTTTTATTGCAGGCAATAATGGTATCTAAGTTTTTGTACTTGCGTCTCATTAACTTGGCGGTTATTGCATACTATCACATGATTAAAAAAAAATTGGTCTGCCTTGGTTGGTCATCAGGAAACACTCCTAAATTATAAGATTAAAAACAGCCCCAAAACAGTAACAATAAAGCCCGGGTGTTCTCTTGAAGTGGAGAATTATTAATGAAACTTGCAAATGCTTAAAACTTCAGTGGGAATAACATTAAGTAGCACAAATAACACTTCTCTTCCTTGTGTTGCCCTTCTACTATCCATGTCTCAGTTTTCCCCTCATTCTTTCTATACCTGGTTTCTTCCTTCTTTCCCTTACTCTTCTAAGCTCCAAACCATCACTCTCATCTTCATTTGATTTATATTTTCCTTCTTTTCTATGTTCCATCCCTCTTCCCTGTGGCTCCATCCCTCCCTATGCCTTTCTCCTTGGTTCTGATCCTTCCTCATTTTGGCTTCCTTCCCTAAATAAATTACCGTCATTGGCTGTGGGCGTGTTGGAAGGCCAGACGTTCTTGCTTTCAGCTTCCTCTGTCTGCTGCGCTGGGGTCCAAAGGTGCTTTCCTGCAGCTGTTTAGAAGATACATTTTTTGTGAATTTTTTTAAAATACAAGAAAATTTTAAAACATTTCGGTTTAACAGGCAAAAGAGTTACTAAGTATTGCTTTTAATCCTACCTCACCTCTTGGTATACGACCACCCCAAGGGATGCCATCCACACAGTAACACCAGGTGCCTACTTACTGCTAGCTGAACAGAGGCCACATTGGAGAAAGTCCTTTTCAACCCTGGACTTGTTACAAGGGTTTTGGCAAGTCCCTTTCACGAGGACAGCCAAGAGCTAACCGCCATTCTCCCACTCCTACAGGTCATTATCACTTCCTCCATATGGCCTTTGGGTTACGACCCTCCCCTATCAAAATTCTCGAGGCTCTGACTAACATTTTTAGAGGTCTCATAGGTAATGCACTTAGGGGTTTGTACTTAGATGACGAAATTTGTCAGGGTCTAAAGACGTGGATGAAAAGACTTTATGTAGTACTTGGTAAGCTTGAAGAAGCCAAATTTAAAGATCAAAACTGTCTAAATATCAATTTTTTCAGCTCAGAAATCAAGTTTTCTTGGTCACATAGTCACTCCTAGAGGGGTTACGACTGACCAAAGTAAAGTAACTGCAGTACTAAATTTTCCAACTCCCACTATGCTGATGCTGTAAGATCCTTTGTGGGCTTAGCAGGTTTTTATAGATCTTTCATTGCAATTTTCTTCCATAGCTGCTCCTCTAACTGAGTTTCTTAAGAAAGATGTTCCTTTCGTTTGGACCTTCCATCAAGAAAGAGCATTCCAAACTTTAAAAGAAAAGCTAACATCTGCTCCAATTTTGAAATTTCCAGATTTTTCTAAGCCCTTCTATCTAACAACTGATGCTAGTTCAATTGGCATAGGTGCCATACTAGCTCAGAAGACTGATACCAAGTACAATGCAGTTGCAATTTGCTAGCCGAGTCCTTAGGAAGGCTGAACGTAATTATACAGTAACTGAGCAAGAAGCTTTAGCAATAATATGGTCTTTCAAGCCTCTAAGACATTTATCAGTACTCTGTTCATGTCTTGACAGACCATGCTCCCCTGATACTTTTTTTTCAGAACAAAACCTACTGGAAGGTTAGCGAGATGGACCTTGACTATCCAAGAGTTTTAGTCCTACCTTTGAACCTTATCTAGCAAATCAAATGTAGTCACAGATGCTTTATCACGACATGTTAGTATAGTAACTGCAGTCCTCCATTTACTGCTGGGACGTAAAAATGCTCAACGAACAGATCCCATGTGGTCTGGTGTGATTCGATTCCTGCTCCAGGAAGATCTTATTCTGACTGTGAAGCCACCAGCACCCATCAGTGACTTTGTCATGAAAACCCAAAAATTACTGTATCAAACAGCCGAGTTGGGTACTCCCCAGCAGGAGGGTATACCAGTTAGTAATTCCACAGTCACTAGTGAATGTAGCCTTACAGCTAGTTTACGATGTACCAGGTGCTGCGCCCCCCTGGTATGGATCGTTCAGTTAAACAAAGCAGATTGAAATACTTTTTGGCCTTTTATGGCAACTGATTTTTTCTGAGTATGTTAAGAATTGTAGTGTCTGTATGCAACAAAGGTAATGTTAATGGTCCTAATCCAATCCAGGTTTTACCAACTACTAATGAACCGTGGGAAAGAGTTGTGCTAGATCTGTTAACTAATTTCCAATGTTCTGTGTGTTATGGTAGACCATTTCACCAGATTTTTGTGAGGTTAGTTCCTATTGCAGATAAGATGCAGAGACAGTAGCTAAAATGTTTTTAAGAAAGCATTATCTGCAGGCATACCACCCCTAAGTTCCTAGTAACAGATAATGGAGGTGAATTCTGTAATGAGGGCTTTTGAAAATTTGTGTACCTTGTACAAGATTTCTAAATCCACCATTGTTTCTCATCATCCCGCCAGCATTGGGTTAGCGGAACGAACCAATAAGAAAATACTTGATGTTTTGAGGCCACCAAACCCCAACAGTGAAAA
>NC_069431.1:11857177-11880254 GCF_026875155.1 Cherax quadricarinatus | reverse complement strand
GAAAAGCCAAGTTCACCCCCCAGGAAAAGCCAAAGGTCTCCAGACGAGAAGCCAGAGGTCATCCCACGAGAACCCAAGGCTGCCCGCCGAGAAGCCAGAGGCTCCCCAGACGAGACGAAACCAAAACCTGCCCAGCCGAAAGAAGCCAGAGGCTCCCAGCCAAGAAGAAACCAGAACCTGCCCAGCACGAGAAGAAACCAGAACCTGCCCAGCACGAGAAGAAACCAGAACCTGCCCAGCACGAGAAGAAGCCAGAGGCTACCCAGCACGAGAAGAAGCCAGAGGCTGCCCAGCACGAGAAGAAGCCAGAGGCTGCCCAGCACGAGAAGAAGCCAGAGGCTGCCCAGCACGAGAAGAAGCCAGAGGCTGCCCAACACGTGAAGAAGCCAGAGGCTGCCCAACACGAGAAGAAGCCAGAGGCTGCCCAGTTTACGACGAGACACGAGGCCGCCCAGCATGACAGTAAACCTGAGGCCGCCCAGCATGACAGTAAACCTGAGGCCGCCCATAATGAGGATCCAGACTTTTACCTCGGAGTGTCCAACATACGGTGTCGAGGTGTCGAACAAAGTTCCCAGTACAAGCTGCTGATAGAAGCCGAGATCACCCACCATGTATTCCCTAACACCAAAATAATCACAATGGACTTATATTTCGGCGAGAGTTGTCCCACAACAGAGGATATTGACGATATAATAAAAAATCTGACCCGCACTCTGCATAACACCCTCGTTGCCACACAAGACGAGTGGAACGAAGAAGATTTTCAGGAGAAACTCATCAATTCTCTCATGTTCCAGCTCTTCCCTGGGTACACAGCAGAATTATACCGAAATGATGTCGCTCCTCACTGAAAAATGAAGTGTCATGACACACGGTGTGTTGTATCTGAACAAAATATTGTAATAGCTTTTCCTTTGGCCAGAGATGTTATCATTAAGTGCTATTCAAGCAGGAGGTCACATTCTCAGTGAGTGTGCTCTCTGATATTCATTTTGCTTTTTAAGAGTTTCTTGCTTACTGCTAGAGGATTAAAGGAAGGAGTCAATGCCACACAGGAAACGTGTTGTCATAAAGGAGGTGGTTCAGGCCACGGTGTTCCGTGGCCTGTGGAAAAACTTGGGTTCGATTCTAGCACGGCTGAAAACATTAGGCGAGTTTCCTTACACTGGGCTCTGGTGGCCTGGTGGTTAACGCTCTCGCTTCACACGGTGAGGGCCTGGGTTCGATTCCCAGCCAGAGTAGAAACATTGGACGTGTTTCTTTCCACCTGTTGTCTATGTTCCCCATCAGTAAAATGGGTACCTGGGTGTTAGTCGACTGGTGTGGGTCGCATCCTGGGACACTGACCTAAGAGGCCTGGTCACAGACCGGGCCGCGGGGGCGTTGACCCCCGGAACTCTCTCCAGGTAAACTCCAGGTAAACACCGGTTGTCCATGTTCACCCTTGAGTAAAATGTGGTACCTGGGTGTTAGTCGACTGGTGTGGGTCGCATCCTGGAACAAAACTGACCTAATTTGCCCGAAATGCAACTTAGTATGTCATTGATGTCAGCTATGTAGGCCTTGTACATGCACTTGTAAAAATGAAGATATTATTATTACTATTATATAGTGAGGTCGTCCAGGACTCAGGCCTTTCAGTTTCCTGGTGATAACCTGGTGATAACCTGGTGATAATAACCTGGTGATAACCTGGTGATAATAACCTGGTGATAATAACCTGGTGATAACCTGGTGATAATAACCTGGTGATAACCTGGTGATAACCTGGTGATAACCTGGTGATAACCTGGTGATAATAACCTGGTGATAACCTGGTGATAACCTGGGAAATCCTCTTCTAGTCAGCTTCACGACTACATCAGTTTCTGTATCATTTTGTAGTTTTTTTTAGCCGTGTGAAGCGTTCCACGGAATAACGGTTCAGTCTCAGATCTGGCTGTGGTAGACTGGATGGCTCCATCCTCAGTTACCATTAAAGGACTGTTATCAGGTTTACCTCGAAGGGTTTGTTTGGGTTCTGCCCTGCAGTCCTTGGGGGAAACTGTAACCCCAACTTTTTTACAGTTAATACACTTAAATTTTGGCTGCCCAGGGCCTACTGTGCATTCTCTAGGGGAATGTTTCCCAGCACACTTACCACACAAGAATGTAGTATTCCACAGTTACTGCAACAGGGGCCTAGTGCGGGGCTTTTTGTAACCCCTACGTTTAGGGGGTAGGTACACTTCGATGTTTAGGAAACGTAAACCATGGCACCCAGATATTCCGGGGGAGGGGCACGGACCTACCCAACGGGGCCAATAATTTGGGATTTTCCTTTAAGTCTTTTAGGCTTGATGATATGCTCACTTAGAGTCAGATGGGATGGGTCCATGCAGAGGGGGTAATCCAAAGATTATGATACTGACCCATTTTTAAAGTGGTGAGTGTCTGATTGAGGTCGGAGCAGCTTAATATCTCCATAAGGTGTACTAAGTAGATCATTGATCAGCTCTTTATTCTGTTCCACAAACACAAAGTTGTGTGTGTTTTTTCCTAAATTGGATCCTTGAGTTAGGATGCTTGTTTACAGCTTATGAGCAAGAGATTGTAATAACTCACTACATGGATACTTTAAACAAATCTTTTCATGGAACTTTGCTTCCATCAGGAAGCGGTTGCCTGACTTACATCTTTAATTAGTGCAACCAAGAATATTGATGTCATCTGTTTGCAGGAATGTAGATTGAAAGATGGGACACCTCCACCAAACATGCCTGGATATGCAGCTTATAACCTAAGGTCAACCAACTGTTGTGTGATGAATGTCAGAAAGAACTTGCCACATTCACTCCTTTCCTTGCAGAGTCGAGTTAACATGCAGTATCATGGTGTCAAAGTATATGCAGGCGATTTTTTCCATAAACATTTTTAATCTCTATGCCCCAGCGAACCACTTCGACCTGATGCTTTACCAGATCGCATCAATAGTGAACCTCCATCATTCTTGGAGATTTTAATGCCAGACATAAAGAATTGGTGGGTCTTTTTACAAACACCAATGGAACTAAACTAGTGAGATTGCTGAATGAGAAATGATAATGTTCGAATGTTGGGCACTACTGAGCCTACTCACATATATGGGGGCATACTAGATCTGTGTCTTGGATTTAATACATCATATACGATGCATGACTCTGTCATAGTTGATGATCTTCTATCTGATCACTTCCCAAGACTAACAACTGTCAATCTTGATCACATCTCCAGCAATCAAGGAGCAAAATTTACAGAAGGAGGAAACTTATTCTCAAACCAAACACAGAGACAACTTTATTAACCACTTGGATCAATGGTATAAGAATTACGAGCCCACTGGACACAAAAAATTTAATGATGATTTAATTACCACTATTGAGAGTTTTTCTCACAGATCAAGTGGGCAGGAATAGGAAACAAAGACCCTCCACTATAAATAAACAATAAAACCAATGTAAATCCCTTAATGATCCACAGCGGGCGCAATCTAACACATGCAGCTAGGAGGATTGGTAAAGCATACCGTGAATGTAGAACCCCAGACCTGCTCAGAACGTTCCAAGCTGCACTAAAAAATGCAAGAATAGAAAGGGAAGAACTTAGGCAACAGGAATGGGAACAGTTTGTTAGGGGATTAAATAGTCCACCCCTTTGAGTTTGGCTTGGAAAGGTAAAAATAAAAATAACCAGGAAAAAGACTGGCAATGTTGCTCATTCCCTTTCCTTTTGAAAAAGCAATGACCTCATAAATGACTGGTCCAAAACATCCAGGCATGAAAGCCTTCCATCTCATTTAGAAAAAATTTAGAGAGTACTTCTGAAGAAATGTTGAAACTGATTAATTTTATGAGCCAAAATATTGATGAGAGTGATTGCCTTTTTACCGAGTATGAATTAGATAATGCTTTAAACCCCAAAGGTCGATCAACTGCTCCTGGAGGGGAAATGGTATACCTATGATATTCTCAGAACTCTAAGGCACGTGCCTGAATAACCCTTTGTTGGAAACTGTAAAATCTCAGTTACATTGGGGGCGTTCTTCTACTTCCTGGACCACTAGTCTCATTGTGCCTATCCCTAAGCCCCAACAGCCTGATACATTTAGGCCGATCTCCTTAACTAGTTGTCTTTGTAAAACTTTTGAAAGAATGATGCTTAACAGACTGTACTACAGAATCAGACATTAACTTTCCCCCTACCTCTATGGGTTCATGAAAGGTAAAAGTGTGCAGAACTGTATTTCCACCTTTCTCACTGCACACACCTCTACTAGTTTTACCACTTTTCTTGATCTAAAATCTGCATTTGATATTGCAAACAGAACCGTTATAAATACATGAAACTAGCCAAAATGAATATTGGTGGTAGCTTTCCTGCTGGATAATAGGATACCTGTCAAATAGAGTATCCTCTGTCCTTTACAAGGCTTCAGAAGTGATTCTAAAAGAAATGTCTTTAGGTACACCGCAGGGAGGATTCTTAGTCCCATGCTATTTTAATATTCTGATTAATGCTCTCCTAAATGCTGTACCTGCCTCACCAAACAAATAGCTATAAGCTATGCTGATGATATCATGATCCATACAACAGGGCATAAGAAGATGAATACCATTCTTAATGAAATTCAAGTAATTTGTAATCGACTAGGCCCTATATATCTTCCTCTAAAACAAAGATATTAACAAGCAAACGACATCCCCCACCCACTATTTGCAGGGTGAAATCATTAGCTACGTTAAAACTTAAAAAGATATCTTGGTGTTAGATGTACCCTTTAACAAATCCACATACCACAACTAAACAAGAAATGTAAAGCTAGGCTAAATGCTCTCAAAGCTGTTGCTGGCTACAATCCAACATGGTGCTAAGTGAGAATGTGAGAATGAGTACATAGCCTATGTTAGGTCCTTAATTGATTATGCTGCTCCCATGTTGATATTAGCTAAAAGAAAAGTTCCCTCCGACCCCTTGGGGTTAAAGCAAAAAAGAAGCTCTCAGGACTATTCTTGGCTTTTCCCAGATCTACAAAAGTTTTAACATAGGAAAGGGGCTTGGTAAATTTTTAGTATCAGTGATAGGATTGTTGAAATTAACACTGTACTCGGTATTTAGAATGTTGAGAAACGAACCAGACATGTCCCGTGAATCTTACCAAGTGTCTAGAGGTAAATACACAGATCTAAATGGATTGTGAAAACGTGCAATTGCATTAAGTTTTATAACCTGCATGAACTGTATCACTGTAGGCAACAAGAGCATTTCACCCCCCATGGAAGATGTGTTCATTTAATATCACATACCTACAAGTCCCTCCCAAGAAGCTCATTGCTAGTAATCCCTTCCTTAAATCTCTTGTTAGACAATGCTCAAGAAGAAATTTTTCGCCTACTGGTAGTAATAAGTAAACACAAGTTATATAAACTGATGGATCTAAACGGAGTCTTTTGGCAGGGCTGCATCTGCTCTTGTTGCCCTCCCTAGTTTAAAAACGATAATAAATTTGTTGAGTTAGGCATAAAGAATTAACAACTGGGCGTCTACACCTGCAAACTGAATTGTTTGCAATCCTAATGGCGCTAAAGCTAACCTATGACACTGAGCTTGACTCTATCATCATTTCTGATTCTATGTCATCATTGAAGGCTCTTGGCTCATATAATGACTCCAACAACATGCTCATTGGGGAAGCCAGGTATAGATACTCAAAAAATTAGGGACAAGGAATTAATGTACAATTGCTATGGATCCCATCACACATTGGATTACTCCTTCATGATAAAGTTGATTTTTGTTAGCCAAGAAGAGTACCCAGAAAAGGGGAAAAGTAGAATATAACTTTGGTAAAACGTGTCAGCATTAGGAATAATATTAGGAGAGAAGTAAATAATGAAGAAAGATTGTTATAGGAATGCAGTTAAACCCGAGAGATCAAAACCCACTATGAAACAGAAAGTAGATAAGTATGTTTTTGGAGCAACTTGCAATGTAAAAACAGACTGACGATGTTGTAGTGACCAGGCTTAGGTTGGTTACAAGTATTCTGGGCATTTTGGGAGACACCAGATGATGAAAAAAACAAATGTAAATTATTGTCGGGCATATGGTCACTCTCTTGAACACTATGTGCTTAATTGTCCAGTATTGAGGAATACAGGAGAAGACAGTAAAATTTAACTATGTGAATTCAAGTATCTTATTAATGAAAATAAGATACCAGATATACTAAAGCAAAATGTCCTAAATTGCTTTTTAACAGATAAGTGAACTATAGATATGTAGATATAAATCCATATGTATTCCTGTTAACCTTTGGGGCACAGTTCCTAGGCCTTTTGTTGGATCCACTGCTCTCGGCGCTACCGTCCACAGGTTTGGATATGGGGTTTGCACAAAAAAAATAGCCGCTTCGGTGGCAAAAATCTAAAAAAACTAATTACGGAATAAAGTCCAATTATTACCAAATCTCAGTGTGCTATTACCCATCTTCCACCATTTCAAAACACACACAAACATAATTTAATATTATAAATATAAAATATATATATATAATTAAATATTATATAATATATATATATAATATATATATATATATATAATATATATATATATATTAAATATAATATATATTTTTAAATATATAAAATATATAATATATATAATAATAATATATATCTTTCTTTCAACAAACCGGCTGTATCCCACCGAGGCGGGGTGGCCCAAAAGGAAAAACGAAAGTTTCTCCTTTTGCATTTAGTAATATATACAGGAGAAGAGGTTACTACCCCCTTGCTCCCGGCATTTTAGTCGCCTCTTACAAAACGCATGGCTTACGAGGAAGAATTCTGTTCCACCCCCCATGGGGGTAAGAGGAAATAAACAAGAACAAGAACTAGAAAGAAAATAGAAGAAAACCCAAAGGGGTGTGTATATAATATATGCTTGTACATGTATGTGTTTGTGGTTTACCTCAGTGTAAGTAGAAGTAGCAAGACGTACCCGAATCTTGCATGTTATGAGACAGAAAAAAAAAAGACACCAGCAATCCTGCCATCGTGTAAAACAGTTACAGGCTTCAGTTTTCTTCACTTGGCAGGACGGTAGTTCTCCCTGGGCGGTTGCTGTTCTACCACCTACTACCTAGGATATATAATATATATATTATATATATATTTTAATATTATATATATTATATAATAATTGTGGTGTGTGTATACTGATATATTATAATATTATATAATATATATATAATACTAAAATATATAATATTATATATATAAATATATATATATATATATCTGTATATAATATATATTATATTAAATATTAAAATATAATATATTTATATATATATATATATATATATATATAAAATATATATATTATATATTATATATATATATATATATATATTTTATATATATATATATGTACTATATATAATATAATATATATATATATGTATATATTTATATATATATTTTATATATAAATATATATATATATGTACTATATATATATATATTATATATAATATATTTATATATGTATATATATATATATATATTTTATATTTTTATAATATATATTATATATATATATTTTAATATATATATATGTTATGTGGAGTCAAAAAACGTTATCTATGAAGGCAAAGAAGGGAATGTATAAAAGTATAGTAGTACCAACACTCTTATATGGGTGTGAAGTTTGGGTGGAAAATGCAGCAGCGAGGAGACGGTTGGAGGCAGCGGAGATGCCTGTTTAAGGGCAATGTGTGGTGTAAATATTATGCAGAAAATTCGGAGTGTGGAAATTAGGGGGAAGGTGTGGAGTTAATAAAAGCATTAGTCAGAGGGCAGAAGGGGGGTTGTTGAGGTGGTTTGGTATTTAGAGAGAATGGATCAAATAGAATGACATGGAAAGCATATAAATCTATAGGGGGAAGGAAGGAGGGGTAGGGGTCGTCCTCGAAAGGGTTGGAGAGAGGGGGTAAAGGGGGTTTTGTGGGCACGGGGCTTGGACTTCCAGCAAGCGTGCATGAGGTGTTAGATAGGAGTGAATGGAGACGAATGGTACTTGGGACCTGACGATCTGTTGGAGTGTGAGCAGGGAATTACTTAGTGAAGGGATTCAGGGAAACCGGTTTTATGTTCTTTATAGTCGGACTTGAGTCCTGGAAATGGGAAGTACAATGCCCCGCATTTAAAGGAGGATTTGGGATATTGGCAGTTTGGAGGGATATGTTTTGTATCTTTATATATTTTGCTTCTAAACTGTTGTATTTTGAGCACATTTCAAAAACAGTGTAATGGTGAGTGTGGTGAAATTTTGAAAGAGATGAAAGTATTTTTTTTTTGGGGATTTTCTTTTTTTTTGGGTTACCCTGCTCGGTGGAACGCCGACTTGTTGAAAAAAAAAAAAATATATATATTTATATATATATATATAATATAATATATTATATATATATATATATATATATATATATATATATATATATATATATATCATGTGCTGAATAGAAAACTGGTCAATTAGCTAGAACTCATTTAAATTAAGTCCTTTCTAAAATTTTCTCTTATACATTTAAAAATATATATTTTTTAATTTATGTTAATGTAAGAAATAATAATTTTACACCAAAAGAACATTAGAAAACTTACGTAACCTTATTATAACAAGGGTTAAGGGAACACAACTTGATGACACTGGAGGACGGAAGGGAGAGGGAGTAAATGATAACGAGAGGAAATGACAAGGTGGATAGGGACAGAATGTTTCAGAGATGGAACACAGGATCAAAGGTACATAACTGGATACTGAAAACTCAGATGAGTCATAGGGATGTTATGAAGTATTGTTTAGCCTTAGATATATCATGAAGTGGAACAATCTGGAAAGTTAAGTAGTGAAGGCAAAATCCATACATAGCTTGAAGTAGAGGTACGATAACGTTTTTGGAGCCGGAGAGAGTGGACCTAATACCGACTAGCAAAGAGGCTGGGCCAGGAGCTATGAATCGATGAGTATACACACACACACACACACACACACACACACACACACACACACACACACACACACACACACACACACACACACACACACACACACACACACACATTCACATATAAACACATTCACGAGACTGGAATCACTATCACAAAATAAGATAGAATTGAAATATATCCGCTTTTAGCCTGGATATTTACACGACGAATCAACAGACAATAAATGGGTTCGATTACCATGCAGGGAGAGACATGTGGGTAAAGCTACTTATAGGTACTTTCATTGTTCACTTATCAGCAAATAGGTACCCGCGTATTTTTCTCCTTACACCCGCAGCTCCTGCTCACTTAAAAGCAAATAGGTACCTGAGTATCAGTCCCCTTACCCAGGCTGCCTTTGGTCACCTAGAAGTCAATAGGTTCCTAGGTGCTAGTCTTCTTAGATTTGCTGTCCGGTAACCTAGAAAAATAGGTACCCACGTTCTAGTCTCCATACCCCGGATTCCCCTCTTAACCTAGAAGTAAACAGGTACCTGGGTGTTAGTCTCCTTAAACCTGCTGCCCCTCTCCACCTACAAGTAAATAAGTACTAGGGTGATAGTCGACTGTTTGGGGTGGCATCCTGGGGACGAGGCTGGTATACCTTAGACAATCCTAACCTTTAAAAGAAACTTAACTTTGAAACAACCGCTCTTAGAGTAAAAAAAAATCTTATCCTGTAAATTAAACTATGTAAATTAAACCGGTATGACTATTCCCCCCTCCCTACCCAGAAAACTAGTTTTAAAACCAGTTACGAAAAACTAACGCCGATGGGCTCTAGACTAGAACCGGTTACTAGCAGGTTGCTAGTCGGGTACACTTACCCTCACTACTCAGCCAAACTTCTCTCTCTTCTTTTTTTTTGGTTGTCGAACTTGTTGCTAGATTAATAAGCAGCCGGAGACCTTTTCCCCGAATCTTTATTAGCATTAAAACTTTATTGAATATTCACTCATTTTCTTGAAGAAGAGCAATAAAAAGAAAAAAAATTGCCACAATACCGCGTCTGGAACAATAAAAGCCATAAAAGAGTGACTGGAACAACAACTTACTGTATAGTGACTGGAACAACAACTTACTGTATAGTGACTGGAACAACAACTTACTGTATAGTGGCTGGGACACGTCACTGTATAGTGGCTGGGACAAGTCACTGTATAGTGGCTGGGACACGTCACTCTATAGTGGCTGGAACAAGTCACTGTATAGTGGCTGGGACACGTCACTGTATAGTGGCTGGAGCAAGTCACTGTATAGTGGCTGGAACAAGTCACTGTATAGTGGCTAGAGCAAGTCACTGTATAGTGGCTGGGACACGTCACTGTATAGTGGCTGGAACAAGTCACTGTATAGTGGCTGGGACAAGTCACTGTATAGTGGCTGGAACAAGTCACTGTATAGTGGCTGGAGCAAGTCACTGTATAGTGGCTGGAACAAGTCACTGTATAGTGGCTGGAACAAGTCACTGTATAGTGGTGGAGCAAGTCACTGTATAGTGCTGGAGCAAGTCACTGTATAGTGGCGGACACGTCACTGTATATGGCTGGAGCAAGTCACTAGTATAGTGGTGGAGCAGTCACTGTATAGGGCTGGGACAAGTCACTGTATAGTGGCTGGAACAAGTCACTGTATAGTGGCTGGGACAAGTCACTGTATAGTGGCTGGAACAACAAAAGTCACAGTGCAGTGGTTGAGAAACGTATGGGCAAGTTTCCTTACAGAAATGACTGTCAAAGCTGTCTCGGGGATGCTGTGAGACTGAGATGAGTGACAGAGTTGTCTCGGGGATGCTGTGAGACTGAGATGAGTGACAGAGTTGTCTCGGGGATGCTGTGAGACTGAGATGAGTGACAGAGTTGTCTCGGGGATGCTGTGAGACTGGGATGAATGAGAGAGTTGTCTCGGGGATGCTGTGAGACTGAGATGAATGACAGAGTTGTCTCGGGGATGCTGTGAGGCTGAGATGAGTGACAGAGTTGTCTCGGGGATGCTGTGAGACTGAGATGAGTGACAGAGTTGTCTCGGGGATGCTGTGAGACTGAGATGAGTGACAGAGTTGTCTCGGGGATGCTGTGAGACTGAGATAAATGACAGAGGGCAACAGGAAGTAATCAGATGAATGGAAGTACGAAACTCAGGGTGAAGCGGCAGAGGTATGATTAAAATCAGGAAGCTGATGGATGAGACACATGGGCAACATGGATGAGACACATGGGCAACATGGATGAGACACAGGGGCAACATGGATGAGACACAGGGGCAACATGGATGAGACACAGGGGCAACATGGATGAGACACAGGGGCAACATGGATGAGACACAGGGGCAACATGGATGAGACACAGGGGCAACATGGATGAGACACATACGCAACACTTGGCATATGTGTCTCGAGTTGATGCTGAACACGGGCATAAGAGAGATTATCCACGCAGTGAGGAAGAGTTTGAGACAGACATTATTCCGTATTAGACAGATGAGATTAATAATGAGAGTCTTTATATTTCGCACTGACTTTTAATTTTATAGTCTAAGTGGTGGAAATTTGAAGATTGTATTTAATGTGATAAATTATGTGAGTTGTGAAGGATGAGTCAGTTGGTGACCGTGAGGGAGGTGGGAGGTACCACCACACAGCCACACCCACCATACCACCACACAGCCACACCCACCATACCACCACACTCAGCCACACCCACCATACTACCACACTCAGCCACACCCACCATACTACCACACTCAGCCACACCCACCATACTACCACACTCAGCCACACCCACCATACTACCACACTCAGCCACACCCACCATACTACCACACTCAGCCACACCCACCATACTACCACACTCAGCCACACCCACCATACTACCACACTCAGCCCACACCCACCATACTAACCACACTCAGCCACACCCACCATACTACCACACTCAGCCACACCCACCATACTTACCACACTCAGCCACCCCACCATACTACCACACAGCCACATCCACCATACTAACCACACTCACGCCACATCCACCATACTACCACACTCAGCCACACCCACTATACTACCACACTCAGCCACACCCACCATAACTACCACACTCAGCCACACCCACCATACCACCACACTCAGCCACACCCACCATACTACCACACTCAGCCACACCCACCATACTACCCACACTCAGCCACAACCCACCATACTACCACACTCAGCCACACCCACCATACTACCACACTCAGCCACACCCACCCATACCACCACACTCAGCCACACCCACCATACTAACCACACTCAGCCACAACCCACCATACTAACCACACTCAGCCACACCCACCATACTACCACACTCAGCCATACCCACCATACTACCACACAGCCACATCCACCATACTACCACACTCAGCCACACCCACTATACTACCACACTCAGCCACACCCACCATACTACCACACTCAGCCACACTCACCATACTACCACACTCAGCCACACCCACCATACTACCACACTCAGCCATACCCACCATACTACCACACAGCCACATCCACCATACTACCACACTCAGCCACACCCCACTATACTACCACACTCAGCCACACCCACCATACTACCACACTCAGCCACACTCACCATACTACCACAACTCAGCCACACCCACCATACTACCACACAGCCACACCCCCATACCACCACACAGCCCACACCCACCATACTACCACACTCAGCCACACCCACCATACTACCACACTCAGCCACACTCACCATACTACCACACTCAGCCACACCCACCATACTACCACACAGCCACACCCACCATACCACCACACAGCCCACACCCACCATACTACCACCACTCAGCCACACCCACCATACTACCACACTCAGCCACACTCACCATACTACCACACTCAGCCCACACCCACCATACTACCACACTCAGCCACACCCACAATACCACCTCACAGCCACACCCACCATACCACCACACTCAGCCACACCCACCATACCACCACACAAGCCACATCCACCATACTAACCACACTCAGCCACACCCACCATACTACCACACTCGGCCACACCCACCATTAATCACCACACAGCCACACCCACCATACTACCATACTCAGCCACCCCACCATACTTCCACACTCAGCCACACCCACCATACTAACCACACTCAGTCCACACCCACCATAACCACCACACAGCCACACCCACCATACTACCACACTCAACCACACCCACCAACCACCAACACAGCCACACCCACCATACTACCACACATAAACACTCACCATACCACCACACACAGCCACACTCACCATAACCACCACACAGCCACACCCACCACACTCAGCCCCACCCACCATAACTACCACACTCAGCCACACCCACCATACCACCACACAGCAACACCCACCATACTACCACACTCAGCCACACCCACCATATCACCACACTCAGCCACACCCACCAACTCACCACACAACCACACCCACTCACTACCCATTCCTACCATTATTAAACTGTACAAACGTCTGTTGAACGACATGTGAACGTCGATAATGCTTGCCTAGTCTTGTTTTATCATATATTATCTTCTTTCGTCATATTTCATAATCTTACGACACTGTGTGATGCCCGACCAGCATCCAGAACACACACTTTCAGCTCTGGAAGTGATGACAAAACCTTAGTCCATAAAGAATCTTGCACGCAACACTTTGCCTCGATTCCTGACGGGATCCTCTTCCTTCACACGCAACCCTCTCGCCAGCAGGATTTCCTTCGCATGAGCACCAGTATCAGCAAGAGGATCTCTGAATTTAATGATGTTGAAAGATCCTTTTCACAGTTTCTCAAGATCCTACAGATCGAGCTTCTTTCTGAGGACGGCACGGTGTCGTCAGCTTGTCTGGCAAGCCACCACGACCAACAGGGACCCGAAGACGACACACACTGTCACCATTTTCTCTGGAATGCCACAATCACTGACCGACACGATGGGACCCGATAACAAAAGATAAAATAATCTCATTTATTATTCTTCGTGATAGTTGCACTGTCGGAAACACCCACAGTATGATGCTACCTTATTAAGAATAAAAGGGGTCAGATTGGACCGAAATTTCGTCACAAGCTTCAGTCTTCTACATTCAGGTTATCTGTGTACTGCTTGCTACCTTATAGTATTTGATGATTCTCACACGCTTGAGGAAAAAAACAGTTGCGTTCCCTTGTCATGTTCCAACACAGAGGGTGAGCTACATAACATCTACAAGGGAGGAACACACAACACTGAGAAGAAGGCAGGAACACACGACACTAAGGACGAGGTAGGAACACTCAGCACTGAGAAGGTAGGAACACACGACACTAAGGACGAGGTAGGAACACTCAGCACTGAGAAGGTAGGAACACACGACACTAAGGACGAGGTAGGAACACTCAGCACTGAGAAGGTAGGAACACACGACACTAAGGACGAGGTAGGAACACTCAGCACTGAGAAGGTAGGAACACCGACACTAAGGACGAGGTAGGAAAAAACTCAGCACTGAGAAGGTAGGAACACACGACACTAAGGACGAGGTAGGAACACTCAGCACTGAGAAGGTAGGAACAGCATTTCATCACTCTTAGGTTTCAGCAACCTCACTTCTGAGGACATACTAATTGTCTCACCTCACGTACTAATTACACACACACCCGAGTCTTCCACCAGGCCGATTATTATATTTTATTATTATTATTATTATTATTAATTATTATTATTATTATATTATTATTATATTATTATTAATTTTTAATTATTATTATTATTATTATTATTATTGTTTATTATTATTAATTTATTATTATTATATTATTATTAATTATTATTATTATTAGGTATAAGGCTAATAATACAAGGTCAATAAAGCATCCTGAGGTGCGAGAAGTGAGAGGGGAGATAATAAGGCTCAAGCCTTAATAGGATAGTTCCAGTTCCTCGAATCAAGTGCCTTCCAGCTGCATCAAGGTACCCAATTCCTGAAGGGTTTCCCCAAAAAGGGTTTAAACGGGGACTGTTAATTACTAAGATTCACTGCACGCACTTGTATTTTTTTAAACATAAATTTGCGAAAAAAAAATTTTAAACTTAGCAGACTCACGTATGTAAATAACGAGAAGTATTGCAATCAAAATACAATCAAAGGCGCCGGGGTTTGATCTCCAGAGACGGGAAATGTATGGGCAATTTCCTTATACCTGCTGCCCTGTAACCTAGCAGTAAATAGGTACCTAACATGACTCAAGAAATCGTAATGACAACAATTGCAAATAAACCATACCCCCGGCCGGGATTGAACCCGCGGTCATAGAGTCTCAAAACTCCAGCCCGTCGTGTTAGCCACTAACCACTAGCCACAATATACCTATTTGGGGATAATCTTATTGTGGCTAGCTGGTCTAGGGGCTAACGCGACGGGCTGGAGTTTTGAGACTCTATGACCGCGGTTCAATCCCGGCCGGGGTATGGTTTAATAGGTACCTATTTATGAATGTGAATTTGAAAATGGTCCAAGTCGGACCAACAGGTCGGGTCAGCTCTTTTTCCTATGTGCGGCTTATTTGTGTATTGTTCCAGTCACGGTATTGTCCCTTTTTTTTGTTCTTTAGGAGTCATTAACCACCTGGGTCGCAATCCGGGGTGAAGTTTCCAGGACTCCGTCATAATAAGCCTCGCTGCTAACTTTCTTGGCTTATGCTGGGAAAATAAGCCATCAATTTAATAATATGAGTATAATTACCACCCTCATGGGCCCATTTTGTACTTTTGAGGGGTTCTTAACACCATTGTAATACAAATGTTTCTAGGGATATATAAAACAAAATCTAGCTCACTCACTCACAACACTGAAGTCATTGGTTCGATCCCCGTACAGGGAGAACATTGGGCGTTTTTTCCTTAAACACCTGCTGTCCGTTTAAACCTACGTAAGTAGGTTTACCTGAGTGATGTTAGCTGGCTGTGTGGGTCGCATCCTGGGGACAAAATTAGGTAATTAGGTAATTAGGTAATTACACATTGTTAATGTGTAATTACAGCTTGTAACCTTGCAAAAAAAAAATTAAATCTTTTTCTTTAAGTTGCCAGAAAGCTGTCAGCTATGGGTTTTGTGTAAGTTGTACCATGTACTGGAAATAAAGATATTATTATTTTTATTAAATGATTATTATTAATTTTTATTATTATTATTATTATTACGTTATTATTATTATTATTATTATTATTATTATTATATTATTATTATTATTATAATTATTATTATACTGTTTCATTATTATTTATTATATATAAATTTTTATTATTAAAATTTACTGTTATTTTTATTATTATTATTATTATTGTTACTGTATTATTATTATTAATTTTTATTTTTATTATTATTATTAATTATTATTACTGTATTATTATTATTATTATTACTTTTTTATTATTATAAGTAAAGGAACCCCAATGAAAAAATCACTCTGTCTGACTTTTTTGGGTTATCCCAGGGGTTTTCTAAACAATGCTGCATGTATGATAATTCTATGTAACTGTATTGTGTATACCTGAATAAATTTACTTACTTACTACTTGCTAGTAAATTTTTATTATTATTACCCTTTTTGCAGGGCTGGAGTTGAATGGGTATTACCATTATGAAGGCGTACCCGCTATAGAAATGATGAAGAGATTATCATCATGCGAGAAAAAAAGTCACAATACGAGGTATGAGCATTAGGAACGAAAGCTACAGTGGGCTGGGAAAAAAAAACAAAGCAGTTTTGTTCAAATCACCCCAAGAACAACACCAACCCTCCCCCCGTTCTCTGTTATACCTTGTGGCCTTGACTGTGTGCTGCTGCTGCTGTAAGAGATAACCTTGACCAGGCAAATGAGAGGAACTGAGGCACGTCAGCCCTGGAAACCGAGCGGGGATGACCCTGAACTTGTCTCAACACTGCACGGTAGCATCTGAGGATGCAGTTCCACTCCTGCTAAGTCTAATGGGTGTGGCTTCAACCTATGCCCCCCCCCCCCCCCCTAGCCTTATCTCGTTTTTTGGGTCATTACGACATCACGATTAGTTGATAGAGATGACTGGAAGATCCTCATGGCCAGAATCACACGCTCCGGAATCCTCATATCTATTGTATGCTGCATTATGTTGCTACGATTTTTTTTGCATGTGTCTGGTATTGCACACTCTCACCACCAGGGGAAATTTACCGAGGTTACATCACAGGCTGTTGTGTTAATGGGGTTTAAAACCTATCGATTACACGAAGGTCATCAAGGCCTCATGTAATCTGTTCCTTACCAGTCAAAAAGTCAAGAATACTTATATAGGTATATATATAGGAATATATATACCTACCTTACGGTACGGTGTATATATTCTATTGACACTTGTCCTTGTTCGGACAATACTGGAAAACTGGGTGAATTTCATCAATAAAACGAAAAAAGACAATTTAAATAGATGAAAATATTTTTAGTGGGAGTAAAATATTTGTTATGAGATTAGTTCCAGTAGTCATATAATAGTTATAGGCAGATAGTAATAGTGAGGACTCCGGTGGAAGTAATTCACTTGGTCTTTAATGAGCTCCTGTTGGTTATTTATACGTAATTTTCTATCTAGAATGATTGTACAACTCTCAACTTGTGTAGGGAACATTAGGACACTTGTTTGCTTACTTACACTTTCCTAACTTTAAACTTGTGTAAAAAGATGTAAAGAGACTTACTAACTTACTTGCCGACTTATTTTCAAATCAAATCACATGACACATTTCCAGGTCGCCTCTGAGTCAGCTTCCAGTCTTGGCATACTTTGAAAGACTGGAAGACCCTACCTACAGAGTTTCCCAACTCTGCTTGACAGAGTTAGTACATCGTTCAACTCTTTCAGACAGAGCTGGTATATCGTTCAGCTCTGTCATGCAGAGCTGGTGCATGTGCCTCTTCAACGATCAGTCTTGTAACTCAACTTTCTGCAACAATATGAAGAACTTACTTTTGCTTTCAAACTTGAGATTTGTTTTAATTTTCCCTTCGTCCTTCTTGCAATTAAGTCGTTGTCTCGGTACAACTGCAGTTCTCCCGTGATCTTGTGAGACTGAGAGGTGACCCGCCTCTAGTGGTTGTTGATAGCGATTTATTGTGTGACTCACGTCCAGTGCTGGAGGCTGGCAAGTCCAGTGCTGGAGGCTGGCAAGTCCAGTGCTGGAGGCTGGCAAGTCCAGTGCTGGAGGCTGGCAAGTCCAGTGTTGGAGGCTGGCAAGTCCAGTGCTGGAGGCTGGCAAGTTCAGTGCTGGAGGCTGGCAAGTCCAGTGCTGGAGGCTGGCAAGTTCAGTGCTGGAGGCTGGCAAGTCCAGTGCTGGAGCTGGCAAGTTCAGTGCTGGAGCTGGCAATCCAGTGCGAGGTGGCAGTCCAGTTGGAGGCTGCAAGTCCAGTGTTGGAGTCTGGCAAGTCCATTGCTGGAGGCTGGCAAGTTCAGTGCTGGAGGCTGGCAAGTCCATGTGGAGGCTGGCAAGTTCAGTGCTGGAGGCTGGCAAGTCCAGTGCTGGGAGCTGGCAAGTTCAGTCTGGAGCGTGGCAATCCAGTGCTGGAGGCTGGCAAGTTCAGTGCTGGGGGTTGCCAAGTCCGGTAACTTAGTCAAGATCAGTTATCAAGTCACTAATGACTTGATAACCGAGTCATCAGGTCTTCAGCTTCTCTGTCATTTACTATTATCTGACCTTCATTTGTACCTTACTGTGGGAAAATATTTGTTCAGAATGGAACAAACTGTTCAAATAAACAAAATAATTGTTTCAAAGTGGAACAAAATTCCCGATAATATATAAATATAAATATAATATATATATATATATATTATATAATATATATAATATATAATATATATAATAGATAATAGATAGATAGATAGATAGATAGATAGTATATCTCAAGTCATGGAAAAAATATTTCGGGTTAGTCTTCCACGTTTAATTTCACGAGTTTCTTCAGTTTTTTTTCTTATCACCTTCCTGGCGTCTCTTTTGGTAACGACAAAGAAAAAAAAGAAGCTTCTAGTAAATTTAAGACAAGTGAAGAAAGGAGAAAAAAGGAATTCAATATGAAAAAAAAAAAATCGAGGTTGAATTCCTCTCGCAGAGGTCTTGTTTGAAGAAGAGAAGAAGAAGAAGAAGAGAAGAAGAAGAAGAAGAAGAAGAAGAAGAAGAAGAAGAAGAAGAAGAAGAAGAAGAAGAAGAAGAAATAAAGAAAGAAAGAAAGAAAGGAAGAAAGAAGAAGAAGACTTTAAAGAAGACGAAGAAAAAAGAAAATTAAGAAGAGAAGAAGACGACTTGGTTGAGATTGTGTAATCTCTTCTACTGCTCCGCCCCTCCACATTATCCACGTCTCTTTCCCTCCTCTCTTTATTACCTTGTTTGTCTCTGCCAGCAGGAAGTGCCTTCCTCCAGAGCCATTCTCTCTCTCTCTCTCTCATCTCTCTCTCCTTCTCTCTCTCACTCTCTCTCTCTCTACTCTTTCCCTTTCTCTCTATCCATTTATCTATCTATCTGTCTATCCATCTATCTATCTATATATCTCTATTATTATTATTACAGCCATAGGGGCACTAAACCCGTAGGGGTCATGCAGCACCTGTCCACCTATCTAACAATGCTTCTGTTTTCTCTGGCTTTCAGTTGAAAATACAAAGGTACACTTCCCTATTTACATCACAAAGGTACACTTCCCTATTTACATCACAAAGGTACACTTCCCTATTTACATCACAAAGGTACACTCCCTATTTACATCACAAAGGTACACTCCCTATTTACATCACAAAGGTACTCTCCCTATTTACATCACAAAGATACACTCCCTATTTACATTCAACCTGTCCCAGCCTGTTCGCTTCAGTGACGCTACTTGCCACTTTCTTCAACTCATCCTCAACTCAGTTGCCAAACCATTTGCATGTATGAATTTAAAACCCATTGCTGCGATTTGAAGTATACCTGGAGAGTTTACCTGGAGAGAGTTTCGGGGGTCAACGCCCCCGCGGCCGGTCTGTGACCAGGCCTCAAAGAATAGGCTATCTATCTGTCTGGTCTATCTACTATTTATCTATCTATCTGTCTGTCTATCTATCTATCTGTTTATCTATCTATATAATGCAATTTTTTAAATAGTGATTAAAATAAATACAGTGTTATACAATAGGCTGAAAGCCTATTGACTGAACGAGTATAATTAAAGTTGGTATAGTGTACAGGGCAGTGGCGAGTGTACTGTAGACTTGACGGGGGGTCCCTCAAGAGGTGCAGTGGGCGAGTGTACTGTAGACTTGACGCGGGGTCCCTCAAGAGGTGCAGTGGCGAGTGTACTGTAGACTTGACGGGGGGTCCCTCAAGGAGGTGCAGTGGCGAGTGTACTGAAGACTTGACGGGGGGTCCTTCAAGGAGGTGCAGTGGCGAGTGTACTGAAGACTTGACGGGGGTCCTCAAGGAGGTGCAGTGGCGTAGTGTACTGTAGACTTGACCGGGGGTCCCTCAAGGAGGTGCAGTGGCGAGTGTACTGTAACTTGACGGGGAATCCCTCAAGGAGGTGCAGTGGCGAGTGTACTGCAGACTTGACCGGGGGTCCTTCAAGGAGGTGCAGTGGCGAGTGTACTGTAGACTTGACGGGGTCCCTCAAGGAGGTGCAGTGGCGAGTGTACTGTAGACTTGACGGGGGTCCCTCAAGGAGGTGCAGTGGCGAGTGTACTGTAGACTTGACGGGGGGTCCCTCAAGGAGGTTCAGTGACGAGTGACTGTAGACTTGACGGGGGTCCCTCAAGGAGGTGCAGGGCGAGTGTACTGTAGACTTGACGGGGGGTCCCTCAAGGGTGCAGTGGCGATTGTACTGTAGACTTTGACGGGGGTCCCTCAAGGGGGTTTGCAGTGACGAGGGGTTACTGTAGACTTGCCCGGGGGGTCCCTCAAGGAGGTGCAGTGGCGAGTGTACTGTAGACTTGACGGGGGGTCCCTCAAGGAGGTGCAGGGGACGAGTGTACTGTAACTTGACGGGGGTCCCTAAAGGAGGTCCCAGTGACGAGTGTACTGTAGACTTAGGGGGGGGTCCCTAAAGGGAGGTGCAGTGACGAGTGTACTGTAGCCCTTGACGGGGGTCCCTAAAGGAGGTGTTCTCGCACTATTTCTCCTTGTGAATATCATCATTCGATTTTCCCATGTATCTTGGCGTTGGTAATAACACCATTTAAATGAAGCCTTCATTGTATATGTTGGCTAGCGGCTGTCTCGTTAACATGTGCAAGTGACGTGCTTCCGGTTCTTCCCCATTATGCAGCTTCAGAGTTTCTAAATTTAAAAAAACGTTCGTTTGATAAGTTTGGGCAATACTGGGTTGTAAATGTGTCTTTTTTATCCACGGTCGGCATCGTATACCTCAGTCACCGAAGTGTTATATTCACTTGACACAGATCCTGGTCATTTCCCCGTGATTGATACTGTGTGGTTTTTTCTTTAAACCCTATTTTCAAGGAAAAAATGTCTTGACACCTGTTAGACCTCGTGACCCAAAGGTTTATCTCAGATGCTTCCCCAGCTGCTTTCATCACCCATCTGGAATTAGCGCCATTGTATGAAATATACTAATAAGTTTCCTCTTACGGGTTGTGCTTCGGTCATCCTTCCGGCAGACAAGTCTTCCGCTTTGATTAATTAAACTGTGAAGCTCAAGTGAAGTGTTTATCCTCGGTGACCTCTGACTCTCATTGTGATATCATCCATCATTATTTGTATCAGGACTCATAATACTCTGTATGACCATCGGCTGCTTCACCTTCACATGTGTTATCACAGTCTTGCTGCGCCTACTGCATAGAGTCAGTGATTTTCCCCTGACATATACAACAACAACGGCATTAGAACAAGCACAAAAGGATTTATGCACCGAGAGGTGTATATGTCGGGGGTATATTCACTAAGCGTTTTCTTTATTCTCTATTGTACTTATTAGTGTATTTAAACTGACGGTAAACAGGTGATAAGCAGCCTTAATAAGCTTTAAACCCTCGTTAAACAACCAGCAGTGTACCCTGAAGTACGCTGGCACTGAGTAAGTGGCTCCTCAAAGCCGCCTCTGAGAAACCTACTCTGAAGTGGAGTCGTAGATACCTTGTCTTGAAGTTTTTTCCCATTGATTTTGTCTCTGTGTATCTTGTTTCCATCTGGTCCACCAGCATCCTCTCCTCCTCCGCCTCCTCCTCTTCATCTTCCTCTTCTTCTTTTTTATCAACCCAAGGACAAAGATAATCAGGTGATCCAAATACATAACAATATCAATATTATTTGACATCAAGGATCTTCGAGTCGAGTCCACGCCCAAAGTTTTCGTTCTTATTGATTCTTTAATCAGATATCAAGAGCACACACCTTGAGAAGCTTGTCCTCAAGGTTGCTGAAGATTGTTCATCTAATTCCAACCTGAATATGGGGTGGAAGCCTTTGGATTATGTCCTAGAATTTGAAATAAACTTTAAATGCTAGGATAGGAGCTGGCGCCACATTATTAAGGGAGATTTAGGCCTAGTTAATCACTGAGATTTGTTAAGTATGGAAAAACAGTCTAGATAAATTTAGTGTTGGGCCCAAGATGAGTGCTGGATGTGATCCAGGCAGACCGGATCTCAGGGTGAGGTGAGAATATGCCAATGAAATGAGGATGGCTGGATGAGGAGTATGTGGGAGGAAGACATGAGCAGAACAAAGTATAGTGAGGAGATTACAGGACGTGGGAGAGTGAGGATGATTACAGGACTGGGAGAGTGAGGATGATTACAGGACGTGGGGGATGGGGGTGATTACAGGGCGTGGGAGAGAGAGGATGATACAGGACGTGGGAGTGAGGATATTGAACACGAGGAAGCAGAAATATTAAAAAGGAAAAACACGGAATTTAGAAAATCACCTAGG
>NC_069431.1:11825571-11856677 GCF_026875155.1 Cherax quadricarinatus | reverse complement strand
CGCTAGCCGGTTACGTTGAAATTCAGTTTACTAACCTCGTGTAATGTCTGTACAAGTATCTGAAGCGATGACAATCTCATTTACGAATTTTTGAAATTTAATGATATGTATAGAGAGAATATAGAAACACGGGAGGTATTAAAACTTTTATACCGTATATATGCAATGATATAACTTACAATGAAGGACTGTATATGGACAGTCAGACTCTGCATGTATGCAACAATACGTTGTAATGTCATATTTATTCCAATGAGCTGTCATGAGGGATTGTGACTGACACATTGTAACAGCTTCCAATATGGTTATAATTGTAACTTTAAATTTTAAGGGGGTTGACCGTTAAGCCAGCTGAAGGCCTCGGTCAGACGACCAAAAGCTCCAGTGGCAGGTCATCATATGACTAAGACCCGCGTCAGGAAACACTTGTCCTGTTTACTGGCAAACCTTATCTAACCCTGATAACAGCTCCATTTGTTGCAACGTAACCTTAAACTACCAAAGATGCTGTATCTGTACGCAAAGGCCTCTCTTTATTATTATTAATATTATTATTCGCCGGTATTCTCCCGGCCCGGGCCATTTCCAAGTGGTGGCCCGGCCTTGGCTCCCTAACTAGGGCGTGTCTGAGACCTAAGTCTCCCATGGGAGGAGGCACAAGTACTCCCTCATCTTTGGGACCAACTGTCCCCAGGCCTAGCCACAGTCCCCGCCCACACGGGGCTCGCAGGGAGAAGCTAGGCCTCTGGTCTGTCATCTGCCCCGCCCCAAAGGGGCTCGTGGGGATGGCAGGTGGTAGAAAGCTTTTTTTATTATTTGCCGGTACTCTCCCGGCCCAGGTCTTTTCCAAGCAGTGGTGACCCGGCCTTGGCTCCCTATCTAGGGAGTATCTCGAGACCTAAATCTCCCATGGGAGGAGGTACAAGTACCCCCTCATCTTTGGGACCAACTGTTCCCAGGCCTAGCAGCAAGCTTTTTTGTACATTATTATTATTATTATTATTAAAGATTAGCCGGTATTCTCCCGGCCCGGGCCTTTTCCAAGTGGTGGCCCGGCCTTGGCTCCCTCTTTAGGGAGTGTCTGAGACCTAAGTCTCCCATGGGAGGAGGCTCTAGTACCTCCTCATCTTTGGGACCAACTGTCCCCAGGCCTAGCCACAAGCTAGGCCTCTCGTCTGCCATCCCCGCCCCAAGAGGGCTAATGGGAATGACAGTCTTATGAGCTAAAGGCTCGGGCTCAGGCACCTACCCTACCCTAGAAGGGTTAGGCATGGTGTCGATGTTTTTTTGTACAATAGAGACCCGGTTGTCGTACATGTGTCTAATTTTATCTTGTACATATACTTGTAGAAATAAAATTATTATTATTATTATTAATTATTATTATTATTATTATTATTATTATTATTATTATTATTACTATTATTATTATTATTATATTATTATTATTATTATTATTATTATTATTATTATTATTATTACTATTATTATTATAATTAATATTATTATTATTATTATTATTATTATTATTATTATTATTATTATTATTATTATTTATTAATAAATTAAGAAATATTCAGGTTTGTGTTAGTCACAACGTTAAAAATAGAAGAAAACGTTACAACTTATTACTAAAGAAAATTAAATTTCTTTAGGGTAGACATTGAAATAACTGGTCAACATTATTCTTAATGTTTAGTAAGTAAATAAGTTTATTCATGTACAGGTATACATAAACACAGATCAATTATCATACATAGCAGCATATGTGTAGGTTACCCCCCAAAAAAAGTCTGGAAAAGTTGCTTATTTCCATTGGGGTCGTTGATACCATCTTTATTTCAAGTCTCTCCTGTCTGATGGAGCCACAGGAAACCAAGCCTTCGTGATAGCCCCCTACCATACTAATGGTTATTATCATAACTATGATTTTTAAAGAGATGGACCGGTAAGCCAGCAGAAGGCCTCGGTCAGATGACCAAAAGCTCCAGCTGTGGGTCATCATATGAATAAGACCCTCGTCAGGAAACACTTGTCCTGTTTCCTGACAAACCTTCGTGATGGTGAGGCAGAGTCTTCCCTTAACGCTTGTAAAATGTCCTAAATATCATGGTAGTTGAGTTTGTAATATAGTGTATGTATTCATACGCTATATTACACATTGGATTTTTATTTGGATTCACCCCGGAGGGTTAGTAATCCAGGATAACCCAATAAAGTCAGGATCTTATTAGACTATCTTGTTTCCACTGGGGTCTTTTAAGTCTTTCGCCCAAGGATACCGACCACTCGGCCACACCAGTCATCTAACACCCCGGTGTTTCCTTAGTTCCCCGGCATGGTGTTGCCTTTCTTTGGACTTAACAAATCAAAAATGTTATTACGCATTATAACATTTGCAAAGAAATAAAATCTTTATCTTTATCTTATCTATGGTGTAAACGGGGACAGCAAGTGTAAAGAAACGTGCCCTACGTTTCTGTTCCTTTGAGGATCAAAGGTTGCTCCTGAGTTAGCCAGTGTCGAGGGTGACTTCAACGAAGCGGACTTTTTGGGGGGAGTGGCGAGCCTATATACCTGTGTGAAACACATCGACCCCAGCAACCCCAAAATGTTAAGTGCAACTGAAATTTAAAAACTTAGATGAGTCATACGGATGTTAGGAAGTATTTCTTCAGCCTCAGAGTTGTCAGGAAGTGTAACAATCTGGCGAGTGAGGTGGTAAAGGCTGCAAACATACATAGCTTTACGAAGAGGTACGATAAGGCTCTTGATGCTGCGAGAGAGTGAATCTAGTAGCGACCAGCGAAGAGGCGGGGCCAGGAACTGTGAATCGACCCTTGCAACCACGTGTAGGTGAGTACATATAGGTGAGTCTCAGAGATGCAACTCTGACTCCTGCTGCACCAACACCTTTCCTTACAAGCTGCGTGTTTTTCAAAGTTACCTGAGCAAGCACCCAGATATATCAATTAGAAAAAGTTCCGGTCCTGGAACTTTGATCACTTTCAAGATCCCAGGACCGTAACGCTTTCCAGTCTAGTGTTTGCTAGCGTGTCTTGTTCAATCACTTCGTCTGCATCAATTAGCAAGGTTTATATCACTAGCCGCGTGTATGTAAGTCAACAGACGAGTTTATTGGATTTGAGTTTGAAGGTACCACAGGACGTCTGTGACGATTGTAGCTAACTGCTACAACACTTGTGTTGAAGGAAACACCGGGCCCTCGTTAAGGTAAGATTTGTTCGGATTTTTATCCCGGAAAGTTAGCCATCCATGATAACTCAAGAAAGTCTTTGCGTCATTGAGGACTGTCTTATTTCTATTGTGGTCCTTCGATCTTGTTCCCCTGGATGCTACCCACACCAGTCGAGTGACACCCAGGTACCTACTTACTGAGAGTTGAACAAAGACAGCTGGTGTAAAGAAATATGCCCAATGATTCTACCCTGTCGGGATTGAACCACGAACACTCAGTGTATGATGTGAAAGCGTTGCCTGCCAGGCCACGGGCCAGGGGTAAAAACGGTACCTCACTTGTCCAAATTTTGACGCTCTTTCTAGTGCCAGTGACAGGTTACCATTTGATATAGACCTGTGTCACGATGCCATTCCTGATGAAGCGAGAACTTTGGGTAGCTTAAAAATTAGGTTGGTCGGGTAGGACCTGCCTAGCATGAGCTAACAGGCCTGGTGCAGTGTTCCTACATTCTTGTGTTTGTTCTTATTGCATTATTGTCAGTAACTAACAATCATGAATTAGTAAGACCGATGAAAATATTTGTCTGTTTTGGTTTAAGTCATGAGGATTAAGTCTGGAGGATTAACACTTATGATGTATTCTTACCAAGATTGATGGACTGATTACATCGACTCCAGACTGAGGGACCGATTACCTCAAACTCCTTCTGATCTTCACCATTCTTCTTTATATTGGACTGATGTTTACCCTTCTTGATAAAACTGCTAGGTATCCTGTGGCCGTACCTATGCTGAGTATCAACACTAAATCCCTTCAAGTTTATTTCGTGCTATGGCATTCCCCAATCTGTCCAGAGTGACCAGGGTACTAATTTTATATCAAAATTCTTCAGAGAAGCCTGTCATCCTCATTCCCAAGGCGCCTTGGAAAGGTTCCAGCAAACCTTAAAGACTACGATGGGCACGGGTATTACATGCATTTTCCTACAGACTGGGATGAATCTCTTCCTCTGTTGCTTCTCGCAATGAGAGAAAATGTGCAGGAATCGACTGCACATTTTGAGCTGTTTTTTCGCATAATGTGAGAGGTTCCGATTTCAGCTCCCGAACAGAGTCCAATATTGCTGACACAGGTGTAGTCTACTGGCCTGCACACCTGGCTGTAGAACAATAAACACTTAGGAACAAGCAAAAAGGCAGTAGAAAGAGACCTTCACGTTTGGTTGCTAAGGTTCTCACGGTGTCCTGTGCTTGCATTTACTTTATTGTACATAGCTGTAGATATTGTACATAGGCTGTATATAGAGTACATACCAGATTATTATTTGGTGAAGGAAATACAAGCAATCACTCTGTTTCCTTTTGCTCGTTCCTATGTGGCAATCGTTCTACAGCCAGGTGTGCAGGCCATTAGACTACACCTATGACCCTAATTATCACAATTCTTCTTTGTATTGGACTGATGAAGCCACTGTGTGGCGAAATATTTATCTACATAACCTAGGAAAGTCAGACGATGCTATTTATTTTTGCCGAGGACTTTAGTTCCTCCTTCAGGACATGACCCAAAACAGTGACTGACTCCAGGATATCAAATCCTGCTACGTGAAGACCAACAGCGGGTGCTAGGAGAGTTACCTAGGAGTCTCGCCTTGCTTGGTGACTAAACTCTCGTATCTTCGACTATGAGTCCAACTTTCTACTAACGAGCTCAACTATACCCTACACTCGTTTATAAGATATTAGACTTCGGTAACTTCTTATAGGATATCTTTCATGAGTATTAAGCCAGTCTCACACATAATGAGACAGGGATAGAGAACGTTAGATGACGTTTATGTCCAGGACTGATCGATACGTCGTTATTTCACCAGTGTGGGACATTCGTTGGCTGTTCCATGTAGATGTAGTCTACACGGACTGCACGAAGGCAAGTGACATACAATTATGGCGAGTATTTTAACCTTTATTCTTTCCCGAAATGTATGTGATGAAATATACACTCTTGAGTGTCAGTAACCGAGTCAACTGTCAAAAGTTATTTAGTGGAATACCAATAATTTACGTCGGAGAAAGTGTGAAGGCAAAACAAAGTAGGTTGAGCGAGGATCACTTCTGTCTGTCCCGCTCAAGTCTCCAGCGGCTCCTGGCCTCACACTCTGCCAGACGCATCTTACATGACACTCTGATCTTCCTTGTGGACTACATTCATGTTTTCCTTTAACCTGGGTGATTACGAGACGTTTTAGGTAAATCCAAAGGCGTTAACTTATGTATAGGAGTTAATTCATCATTCCATATGCAGATCCTACCTTAACCTCAGTCCTTCCAGGAATTTTTGTTAAAGGAGTCATAAACCAACTATACAAATATCTCCGAAAGTGAGCTCCAAGTTTTCATAAATCGTGAGAGCTTTATATATATATATGATGAGAAATTTATTTATGTCTAAAATTAAATATATAAACAATTACCATGGCTTGGTAGGCAGCGAAGTAGGATGCAGGTACGAGAGTTTGGCCAGAGCGGTCACGAGTCTCCTTGTCGAGTTGAGAGAAAGAAGCAGTCAGTGCACTTAAATATTTCCTGTGGGGAACATACGTTGTGCTACATAGCAACCATAACCCTGGATAACTATACACGTTCATACATAGACTAGTGCCTTCTCGTCAGTGTCCTTGGGCATGCAGTAGAGTCAGAAATATACCAGCTGTAATAATGAGACACGAGTAGATGGGAGATTTTTCTCCACAGTCTTCGTTACCTCTGAAGAAGTTATTCAACGCCGAAATAGAGGTGAGTGATCGTGGGTTTTCTTGGAGACGGTCGACTCAGACTGGAGTGTTTATGCGAGGTATTTGTGGTGTTAAACTGTGTTTATGTGAGGTATTTGTGGTGTTAAACTGTGTTGTTTTTTGAGGTATTTGTGGTGTTAAAGTGTGTTTTTCGAGGTATTTGTGGTGTTAAACTGGTGTTTTTCTGGAGTATTTGTGGTGTTAAACTGGTGTTTTTCTGAAGTATCTGTGGTCTTAAACTGGTGTTTTTGTATGATATTTGTTGTCTTAGACGTGTGTGTGTGTGTAATTCTACATATACACTTGAACTGGTGGACTGGAATGTTCTTAGTATCTAGCAGAGGCTAGAACCTGCACTGGAACGTTTGTGACATCCATGACATCCTTGCTAGAACCTGGACTGGAACGTTCCTAACATCCAAGACATCCTTGCTAGAACCTGGACTGGAACGTTTCTGACATCCAAGACATCCGTGTTGGAACAAGAAATGGAACATTTCTGACATCCAAGATATCCTTTCTAGAACCTGGACTGGAGCGTTCCTAACATCCAAGACATCCTTGCTAGAACCTGGACTGAAACGTTTCTGACATCCAAGACATCCATGCTGGAACAAGGACTGGAACATTCGTATCATCCAGGTCATTAAACTAGAGTAAACATTTTTGATGGAACAATGATTGGAATACACCATACCCACGGCCGGGATTGAACCCGCGGTCATAGAGTCTCAAAACTCCAGCCCGTCTCTGTATAAAATCTCAGTCTCAATGGAACGTTTTGTCAGCTAGTGGCTTCTTCAGTCCAGTAGAGTGAAGAACGGTGCAGTGGACTGAAGGAGCCACTGGCTGGCGAAATGTGTCCTCAGTAAAGATTCCAAAATGTTGTATAAGTGTTTTATTCTTCAACTTGTCGGTTTTCTAAACATAAACATCAATATTCGTATATATGTCTCAGAATAAACATCAATATACATCTCAGTATACACATCAGTAGACATCAGTAGAGACTTCATGTCTCAGTATAACCATCAATACACGTACATGTCTCAGAATAAACATAATTACATACATCAGTAGAGACTTCATGTCTCAGTATAACCATCAATACACGTACATGTCTCAGAATAAACATAATTACATACATCAGTAGAGACTTCACGTCTCAGTATTCAGAATGAACGTCAACTACTCGTTGGTCAGACATGAATGTAAAATGTCTCCTGACTCAGAATTCCTGAATAAGACTCAAGACAGTTCAGTCCTGTCTTCTTGCATTTACTTCGTCTGTGTAATTAGCTTAAACGGGTTGTTTTCTGTTGGATAAAAATGTTTCTGTAATTATTTTGTTACCACAGTTGGGATGGAGGGAAGGAAGGTTTGAAGGGAGAGGGGTTAGAGGAGGTTTTGAGTGCTAGGGGCTTGGACATCCGACAGGCTTGTGTGAAAGTGTTAGATAGGAGTGGAGATACGTGGTTTTTGTGACTTGACGTGCTGGTGGAGTGTGAAGGGATTCAGGGACACCGGTTAGCTGGACTTGAGTCCTGGAGGTGGAAAATACAGTGCTTGCACTCTGAAGGAGGGATGGAGATGCTACAGTTAAGTGGATCATCGGAACTATGATATCAGCACGTTTCTGGGAAGACAGTGATTGAATAGTGGCGATAAAAGTGTATCCTCTTTTCGGGTTACCCTGCCTCGGTGGGAGACGGCCTATCTGTTAAGAAAAACTAGTATAAAGAACACTAATATTCCAGGTTGAGATGAATGGGCAAGTCTCCTTACATCCGCTGCCCCTGTTCACTTGAAATTAAATAGGTACCTGGGTGTTAGTTTCCTTATACCTGTTGCCCTTACTCACGAAAATTAAAATAAGTGCCCAGGTAAAAGTCTCCTTAAACCTACTATCTACTTCACCTAAAAGTCAATAGGTACCTGGGTGGTGTAATCAACCTTAGAGGAATGTAAATAAAAATACCAAGGCAGAAACAAATCATGTTAGAGATAAAGTCCATCTTAAACTATTGCCAGGCCAGTAGAAGACGTATAGAGACATATATTTCTCAAAGTTACATGCAGATACAAGACCAAGAATAATAACTGCAGATATTTCGACATGGTGACACTGCATATTTCTTAAAAATAAAAACGCTACATGTTTAGGTCACGGTATCTTGCACACACTACTCAGAGAGACGTATCATTCTGTCTCTCTCTCTCTCGGAAAGTGAGACACTCAGCAGAATATTCAACCAAACCCATAATCGAAAAGATTGCGTGTTGGTGGTCACTTTATGGAGTGTAACAGACACGGATGCGTGACTACAGCATTACTTGACAGTGATCGACTCAGCAGCATTCATCCAGAGAGTGTCTGGACATATTTCTCTCGACATTTTTTCTGGTATATAGTGTTCTTATTTGCATAAGCAAGTAGCTACCTCGGTACCCAGTTATCGTCACCGGCTCGCAGGCTGATGAAGACAGTCGGCAGCATTGACATATAAACCGGTTTTCCTAAAACGGAGGATAACCGAATAGTTACTTGAGAATATCTAGAAACTCTTAAGATAACGTGCAATAACTCAAGAAATTCCAGAGACTTGCAAGATAAAGTTAGATAATCGAGAAGATCCAGAAACTCATCGCATAACGTAAGATAACACGGGAGCAAGATCAAGAAACTCTAACATACAATAATTCAAGAAGGTTCAGATACTTATCAGTAAACATAAGATAACTGAAGAAGGTTCATAGACTTGCCACAAAGAAAGTCCCTGAGACTCGAGACCCAGGCTACGAGGACACACTTCAAGACCTCCACCTGAAAGCGTTGTAAACAGAAGAGCTAAGAGGAAAACATGACTCACGAAATCGTAATGACATGATTGCAAACAAACCATACCACGGGCGGGATTTGAACCCGCGGTCAGAGAGTCTCAAAATTCCAGACCGTCGCGTTAGCCACTGGTATGGTTAGTTAAGAGGAAAGATGACCACATGAAGAGCAGACTGGTAAGTGCATTAAGATAGCTTGTCTTTCGTACCCCGCACCACATATTACACTGAATAGCCCACACGGGTTTAAGTCTTCATATAAAATTTGTATAATAATACATAATCACAATGTACACGGTAATTCCGAGGTGCCTGCGAGGCAAATGCAGAGGAGTTCCAGACATTAGATGGTACAGAGGGAAAGTGAATATCTGAATAAGTTTAACTGTATTTTGCAACATTCAGCACCAGACGTGGTGGAGACTCGACCCTCCGTTCAATAATCCAGAGATAGACGCCCTACACTATTGTACTTACAGATATTTTTCCAGGGTGGTTAGTAAGTGGAATGTATCAGAGGAGGAGGTAGCCCAGGAGCAATGACTAACCACAACGAAGCTTAAAAATGTAAATACACGAAGAGTCTGTGGTTCGCTCTGTGGTTCGAACGCCATTAATTAAACTGGGTAAGTACATGCAAGTGCGCGGGGATGAGGAGGAAGAAAGGTGGAAAGGGGAAGGTGATGATATGCAGGATGTACACTGTGATGGGATGTGTGAACGAGAAGAGCATAAGTAGGGGAGAGTGTGAGAAGCTGTACAGGAAGAACACATCAAGCCTTGTCAATACTGCTGGTTCTTACACACGATATGTACACCAGCAGAAATACCTTTATCAGCGTATATACCCTGAGAATTAACTCTGTTTTAGGTATTAAAGTATTTTTGATTGGTGATGAACAGGTGACATAGTCTTAGCATCCCTCGTGTAGTCGATCGGATTTGAACCCCCATTAACTAAAAAGTCTGAAAGCACCAGACGAGTCTGACCTAAGGCCGGGCTCTGGGAGTAGAAAAACTCTCAGAACTCATCAAAGGTATATCAAAGGTGCTGGCTGTTCTAAAGCACGGAGCCTGGACTGCTTCAGTGAAGGCCACAGCAAAGATTTAATGAAGTATTCATCAGTCAACTCACTTTTGGGCTCCTGAGTCACTATCACAGGTCAGAGGGAGTTAGCAACTATATAAATATATAAAAGAATAATTAATAATGCTAATCGGACAAGCTAAATTGGAAATATTATACTACAAGAATTATTTATACCAACTTAGATTTCTGTTTTAGACATTGAACTTAATTATAAAAAAATTTGCTTGATTTATGTTCAGGAAGATGACCTCTCCAGCAAAACTCTTCCAGTGAGTTGTCAACGTGAGTCTCCGAGGCTGCGGTTTCCTACTCTTGCATATAATTAACCTACACACAGCACATTTAGGCCAGTTCCGCCGTCACGGATAATTAATCACCAGCCACGCTGTTAGTTTGGGTCTCGTGTAAGTGGGAGAGGATGGCCGAGTACAGCTTGGTCTGTGAAAGAAGAATGGACAGTAGGGTTAAAGAGAACGACTGAGCGAGAGTGGGAAAGGAGGATAAACAAGGTTAGCAACAAAATGGACGAGAAGAATAGCTGAAGAGAGCAAGAATTGTGAGCTATTAGCAAAAGCTGCAGAGGATAGGAGCATGACGGAAGAAGAATTGAAGAGTGACTTCGATATTGCAAGGGTGACGATCTTTATCTGACGATGTTTCGCCACCCAGTGGCTTTTCAGTTCAATAAAGAGACAATATGCAAAGATAGTAGAAGATGAGGTAATCCGTCCCACAACCATGCAGAAGACAGTAGTAGATAAGGTAATCAGTCTCTCGGTCTGAAAGTCAGTATTCACTACCTTTGGTGATGAGCATCTTAACCCAGATGAATCTGTTGTGATGCTGTGGGGACGACACAAGTCATTACTTTGTGAAAAGATATAAAGACACTTGGGTCACCAATTTTTGGCGCTTCTAAGACCCAGAGGCACATAACTTTCCACTCTGTGTAGAGCTTTATAAAGTTATAGCCTTATAAAGCTCTACTCAGAGTGATAATGTTTTTTGTCTTAATATTTGTCAGTAGAATATTTCATTCAGTTGTATATTAATGGTATACAATACCGACAAGATGAAGAATGAGACACATGTACAACATCAAGGTATCCTTATTTTGTAGACGCTTCGTCATCCAGAGGATGGCGAAACGTCTAAAAGTAAAGATACCCTGATGTCACTCAAGTGTCGATTTCTTCATTTCATCCAGTGAGAGAGAGAGAGAGCAGTAGGCTAAGCTCTGTGTTGTAGTGAGTAGTTTGGAAGGCTTACGTCACTACTTGCTGAATGAAGAGTACAAGGCTGAGAACCATGTAGATAAACACGCATAGAAAAAAACACGGGACGGGTAGGGTTCGAACCTTTCCGTGGTTTGTTTGCAGTCGTATTATTAAGATTTCGCGAAACAAGCTCAGTTCAAGACATCGAGGAAAAGTTTCACCACGGGAGGTTTCTTCAGTCCAGGTCACGTTTCGCCACGAAGAACTGAGGGACCGAAGATTCCACTGGTGGCGAAACCCTTCCTCTGTAAAAGTGATGAGCTGGGCACATTTGTCTTTATGTAAATGCTGTAGAGAAATCACCATACCCGTTCTTCAGCCATTGAGTTCGATGCTGTAGGAACGATAAGCTTTGCAGGTCCTTGAGTGAAGAACAGAACGCTGAGTTCGATATTGTGGTGGTGTAGGAACGATTCGTTTAACAGGTCTTTGAGTGAAGAGCAGGAGGCTGAGTTCGATGTTGTGGTGGTGTTGTAGGTGTGCCACACTTCACAACTTTGTGAATGAGAGTCGTAGCTGAGTGTTTCAGGTGCTACTTAGTGTTTTGTAGGAGTGTGCTGTACGGTTGCCATACGTCGCTTTGTGTGAAGAGACGTGCGTGGTTTTGTCTGGCGAAGTTAGCTTTGCTTCATCGCGTTGTATTTCGTGTGTGTGTAGTCACCTATTTGTACTCACCTGTTTGTGGTTGGCGGGGTCGATTCATAGCTAATGGCCCCGCCTCTTAACTGTTTGCTACTAGGTCCTCTCTGTCCCTGCTCCATGAGCTGTATCAAAATTCTTCTTAAAATTATGTATGGTTCCTGCCTCCACTACGTCGCTTTCTAGGTTATTCCACTTCCTGACAACTCTATGACTGAAGAAATACTTCCTAAGATCCCTTTACTCATATGTGTCTTCAACTTCCAATTGTGGCCCCTTGTTTCTGTGTGTGTGTGTGTGTGTGTGTGTGTGTGTGTGTGTGTGTGTGTGTGTGTGTGTGTGTGTGTGTGTGTGTGTGTGTGTGTGTGTGTGTGTGTGTGTGTGTGTGTGTGTACTCACCTAATTGTAGTTGCAGGAGTCGAGACTCAGCTCCTGGCCCCGTGTGTGTGTGTGAGTGCTTGTGTGAATACATGACTCACGTACATGGTGGAGGCTATTTTCCAATGAACAATTAGACTGCCAGCCAGCCAGCCAGCCAACGAGCAAGCCGGTTAGCCAGTCAGCCAGCCAGATAACCAGTCAGCCAGCCAGCCAGCCAATCATCCAGCCAGCCAGCCAGCCAACCAACCAGCCAGCCAGAAAACGAGCAAGCCGGCTAGCCAGCCAGCCAGCCAGCCAACCAACCAGCCAGTCAGCCAGCCAGCCAGCCAGACAACCAGTCAGCCAGCCAATCATCCAGCCAGCCAGCCAGCCAGCCACCCAGCCAGCCAGACAGCCAGCCAGACAGTCAACTGAAACAAGAGTGAGTGTGGCAGTCATGTTATAGGTGTCATGGTAACGGCGTTACTACATGACCTCACCTCAGTCTCATAATTGTACGTCTACAAAGGTAATACTGCCTCTGTAGAGGTTATATTACCTCTGTAGAGGTTATATTACCTCTGTAGAGGTTAAAAAAATATTCCTCTTCCAACTGGCCGTATATATTTTATTACCTCTTTTCTTATTAACTGTGAAATTAAACCACATTTTTTGCACGGCGAGAAGTTAGACCGTCTTTATTACCATCCTTATTACCGGCTTTATAACCGGCTTTATTACCGGCTATATTACCGGCTCTATAACTGACTATTACCGGCTTTATTGCCGTCATTATTACCCTCTCTATTACTGGCTTTATCGCCGTCTTTATTACCGGCTTTATTACCGGCTCTATTACCGGCTCTATTACCGGCTTTATTACCGACTTTATTACCGTCTTTGTTACCAGGTTATTAATAGATTCTATGGTGCCACAACGTCCTGATTAACCTATTGTAATCAGTAATTAGCACTTTCATAGCTATTATTGTTAAGGCTTTTATTATCCGGATTTCAATAAAAATTACGTATTAAAAATATAAAAAGATTTTTATTTCTGCGTTCATTTTTTATTGTTCAATAAACTGGCAGCCACCACAGTTAATAATAATAATAAAAGCAATAATAATATTAGCAATAATAATAATAAAAAATAACAACAACAACAACAACAACAACAACACAACACAACAACAACAACAACAACAACAACAACAACAACAACAATAATGATAATAATAATAATAAAATAATAATAATAATAATATAATAATAATAATAATAATAATAATAATAAAAAGAAACAATAATAATAATTAAAAATACGATAATAATAATTAAAAATAGAATAATAATAATAATAATAATAGCAATAAAATAGCAATAAATAAAATAATAAATAATATTAATACAAAGTGAAAAAATACAAATTAAATCAGTTAAATCTGACTGACTAATAAGAGCTTCAACGACTATCACTATTTCTGGTAATTAATTATCACTTGACACATTTCAGTAGAGAGACAAAGTGGTCTCAAGGTATCGAAATTATAACGACCATATTTCAGGTCATTGTAACTGCCATTCTCGGTGTAAAATATATAATTCAAAGAATACTATTATTGTAATTATATATTGATTATCATATTATATCTTATTATTATTATATTATTATTGCTGTTGTTATGTTGCTGCTATTATAATTATCATTGTTATTATTAATTATTTATTATTATTATTATTATTATTATTATTTTTATTAATTATTATTATTATTATTATTATTATTATTATTATTATTATTATTATTATTATTAAGACACGCTCGCCCTCCGTTCCAGTCATGAAAATAATTATGATTACTATTAAAAATGTGATTATAATATAATTATGTATAGTCATCTATGCTAATTTAAAATTACAGATTATTATTTATTGCATATGTTGTTTGCTACATAACTAATAATACATACAATAGACATGTGGGGATGGTTTTTCCTTATCGGAGAGATAGCTAAGGGGCGAATGATGGTGAATGTGATTTTTTCTCCCATTATCTTATAAGTCCATTCGTGGTCCAAGGGGCAAATGCGGGCGGAAACTGATCACAAGACCCATGTGGGCCCAAAAGGTAGAGCTCAACACCACGAACGCATTGTGTATTCACGCGTCGTGTGCACATGCACATACACTTGTGTGCACAGAACCTACATGATAGTGCACTCTGCTTAATAAATACCAACATCTCGTGCGTTTAAACAGGGAGTCACAGAAATGTGTTGTGTACATGGAAGTACGTGAGTACACGCGAGTACATAGGTACAAGGGAGCACATGAGTACACCTGGAGTAAATCGTCAAGATATGTAGGTTCGAATCCTGGTGTGGTTTAAAGAGATAATTATATTATATATATATATATATATATATAATATATAATATATAATATATATATATAATATATATATAATATATATATATTTTTATTATGTGTGTGTGGGTGTGGGGGTGTGGGTGTGGGGTGTGTGTGTGTGGGGTGTGTGTGTGTGTGTTATTATAACTGTAACAAAATAAAGATATAGGCCCAGTTTTACTACTATCTACTTAGACATTATTGTGAAACAATCAGACCAGCCTGGCGTGATTGGACTGTGTTCGTCACTCTCTCTAGCCTTCATGTGCTGCCCATTAGCCATGAGGTTCAATATTTTTAATCATAATCTAGCACATACACACACACACACACATATAGCGTTTTGCTATATCATTGTTGGGATAGATGGATAGATAACTGGTTGCTCGTTAATCCCTGTCCTTCTGAGTGGCCTTGGGATAGATGTAGGGACGACTGACTGCCTAGCAGTAACTGTTTCCGATTCTCTGGATGAGACTGACTGTTGTCTGTTAGTCTTGTTGTGGCTACCTGTTACTACTGTTGTGGCTATCCGTTCCTCCTGTTGTGGCTATTCGTTCCTCCTGTTGTGGCTACCAGTTCCTCCTGCTCCTCCTCCACCAAGGACCGAAGCAGCTGCCAGCAAGGCAGTGGGAGAAAGAAGAGGGGTGAGAGTACAGCTGTTGTCCGTGACGGTACATGAGTACTACAATCACGTACCGTACCACAGCTGTACTTGCAGCACCTGCTGCTGCTGGTGCTGCTGCTGTTGCCGCTGCTGTTGCTGTTGCTGTTGCGTGTGCTACTGTCAGGAAGGGAAAAAAAAAGCATATACACTTCCCCCCATCCAGTTGGTCTACATCCAAGAACCACTTACGGTGTAATTCCACAAAGTAATTTTTAAAGTAATTTTAAAACAGAAGGGAAGGCAGAACTGCTCTCTTTCCACCTGGAATTTAGGTTACTTCTACAGCTGCTTTATAAGCGGCCTTTATTTTTTTGTGGCTCCTAAAGAGAAGGTGATGCTCTAATCCTGAGAGACAAGAGCAAATATATTTGTGAGATCTTATCTTCTTGCATTTAAAACTTCCATTAAAAATAATAAATTAAAATAATAGCAATGTTAATAACAATGTAATTAAAAGATAAAAATATATATACAGAAGAAGAAGAAAAGAGAAGAAGAAGAAGAGAAGAGAAGAAGAAACGGAAGTAAAGAAAGAAAGAAGTTAAACGAGGAAAGAAAAAAGGGAATGGAGGAAAATATTATTATTCAAGTATAGTATGATATAATATATATAATAATATAAAATAATAATAATAATAATATAATTAAAGAAGGTCTAAATTGTGGTGTTGAATGGTGGTGATAGTAATTCAGTAATAAAGTAAGTGATGTTTGTTTTTTGTTTACCTTGTATAAAGTCAAGTCTACACTGTGTGTTGTGTCGTGTTGTGTGTGTGTGTTACTCACCTATTTGTAACTCAACCATTTGTGTGCAGGGGTCGAGTCCTAGCTCCTGCCCGCCTCTTCTCCTTCAGGTTGCACAGACCTCTCTCCCGCTTCCATGATTTTTAATCAAACCTCGTCTTAAAACCTGTATGGTTTTCTACTCACTAGTCATGATGTAGGCTATTCCACTGCCTTCATCTATGACTGAAGAATAGTTCACTATCTCCTGCGTATGTTTCCATTCCTTGAATGGGCCTCTTGTTCTGTGTCCCCCCCTGAACACTGTCCTTGTGCCACCTGTCTATCCAGCAGTAGTTTTATTTCGTTATCCGATGTCCCCCTGACCCTCCTGTCCTCCGTGTCTCAGGCCGATTTCCCTTAATCTTTCTTCATAGGACAATCCCTTAGCTCTGGAATAACTTGTTGCAAACCTGTACTTGTCTCTAGTTTCTTGACGTGTCTTTATCAATGCGGGTTCAAACGGTGCTGCTTACTCAGTATGGGCCTGACATACACGTGTGCAGTGTCTGAATGATGTCCTTACTAAGGGTACGGAATGCTGTTCTCAGGTTCCCCTCGGCCCAAGGCGCCCAATCTGCAGCAGTTATCTATTAGTATGTTTATACTGAAACATGCTCGGAGTTATACTCACTCCCAAGATCACTTTCTCTTGGTGAGGTTCTGCAGTTCTTTGGCCACTGCCTATTACTTGTTTTGGTCTTCTGTGCTTACTATCTCTTGACTTGCAGTAGGAGATTAATTTGAGACTATTTTGCCATTTGCTGCGACCAAGGTTCAATACATGTCCAGGTACTTTAAGTCCGTATGTACCTATCAATTTAATTTCCATCATTAATTCACAATCATCTCAAAACAGGGAACTTTAGTCTAAACCCTTCGTCATGTCGATCACAAACCAAAAAAATAGGCATGGTCCAGGACCGACCTGAGGGACCTCATCGTCAACAGGTGCCCACTATATAATCATATACGTACCATGACTTGTTGTTGCCTCCCTGTAGTATCTCTGATCCATTGCAGTCCTTCTGAAATGTTGTTTATGTGATTTGTGTGTGTTGTGTGTGTGTGTGTGTGTGTGTGTGTGTGTGTGTGTGTGTGTGTGTGTGTGATGTTCACTTTTGTAGAGTGAATGGTGATTTCATAGAACGCATGATTGATAAATTAGACACATTGTATGCAATACTCTTGGGTATCTTTATTGAGGAAACGTTTCGCCAACAGTGGCTTCATCAGTCCATACAAAGGAGAATCTTGAAGAACAGGAGGAGAATGAGGTAATCAGTCACCTATGACTGCTGCACCTCTCCTACCAACGGTTTATAAGCTCCTTCTCCGCACGTATGCCGTATTCCATTCAAGGTTGATGGACTGACCACATCGACTCAAGGTTGAGGGACTGATTACCTCATTCTCCTCCTGTTCTTCAAGATTCTCCTTTGTATGGACTGATGAAGCCACTGTGTGGCGAAACGTTTCCTCAATAAAGATACCCAAGAGTTGCACATGTGTCTAATTTATCACCACTCTACTTCATTAATAATTATCCGAAATTTTTTTTCTTTCTCTCTCTCTCCTTCTTCCCTCATTTTCTTTTTTCTGTCTGTCTGTCTGTCTGTCTGTCTGTCTGTCTCTCTCTCTCTCTCGCCTTCCGTTCCATACATACCGAGCCATAAAATCAGAAACATATCCACAGCCTGGAAAGTGCAGTTAGTACCAGGCGGCAGCCGGTGTACTCCTGCTTAAGATGTGGGACAGCACATTCTAAATCTCTCTCTCTCTCTCTCTCTCTCTCTTCTCTCTCTCTCCTCTCTCTCTCTCTCTTCTCTCTCTCTATCTCTCTCTCTCTCTCTCTCTCTCTCTCTCTCTCTCTCTCTCTCTCTCTCGTGGTCAGAGAAGTGTCTCAATATTGACAAGTGCAACGTCATGCTTGTTTGATATATTAATATCATAACTAAGAACAAAATACCTGTAAACAAACTAGGTGAGTAAGCAACAAGGGAGGAGCCTCGGAGTAAGTATATTTACTACCATCTTAGATATACTGAACAAACACTGCAGGATGTATTGCGTAACAAGTGATTTAGAATACAACACCGCTACCTTCTGTCAAGGCTAAGGGACTGCCACCTTCTGTCAAGGCTAAGGGAATGGCACCTTTGTCAGCTAGGACTGACCACCTTCTGTCAAGGCTAAGGGACTGACCACCTTCTATCAAGGCTGAGGGACTGACCACCTTCTGTCAAGGCTAAGGGACTGACCATCCTCTGTCAACGCTAAAGGACTGATTACCTTCTGTCAAGGCTAAGAGACAGACTACCCTCTGACTACCTTGGTACTGACCACCTGTCAATACCAAGTGAGTGAACGCCTCAAAATTCTTTCTGCACTGAGTCATCTGTCCCTTGTAAATAAGCAGCTTCCTGGTTACGCTGAAAATGACTACAGGTTGGGCGAAACGTTCCCATCAAGAAATACATCAGGTGTTGTACATGTGTCTTGTTTATCACCTAAAGAACTAATTTACAAGGACGACAAACTACTAGTAATGGCAGTGGTAGTAGTAGTAGTAGTAGTAGTAGTAGTGGTAGTGGAAGTAGCAATGGTTGTAGTTGTAGCTGTAGTCAGTAAATACATCAACTCTGTTCTTACTTGTCTCTGCAGCATTCGTGTACTTTTTTCTATATGCCACTGAAATATCTCATCCACTTTTTCCAGGCTTGTAGTGTGACTGGAGGGTGGGCAGAGAACCTTTTGATATACTATCGCTAACATTAGCTCTTTAAGACAGTCGAGGCAGCTAGTTTATGGTAGTCCTTCACAACGGATAGCCTTGCTATCGACAGTGGAGTCTACAGGTGTCTAACTTTCTTCAGTGGTCGCATTCTTCCCACTGTACTCAGTTCAAGGGCAGTGGGATGGTGTCTTGCTGTCGTTAAGAGCTCTGGATCAGACATGATCAACCACTCATTCCCCCAGGCGCTCTACAACCCCTATGGCTTTAACTCTTCCCAGGGGGGGAAAATAATGAGAATCATCCTTGCTGGCTCCGTCTCTCTCTCCCTTACTCCCTCGCCCAGCTACCCTGCCAACCAGCTGCCCAGGGGCAAGTAGGTGGCTGGGGATGTAGGTCAGTGTGCTACCCAGATATGCTGGGCACGTACTCCTGGTGGGGATGCCCAACCCTCTCTTCAACCATGTGTTTTTATTAATAAATAAAACTGGGTATACCCGCAGTGTATTGCTACCCTGGTCCGTACGTTAGTTACAGGGGGAGAGATAGGGATATGAGGAAGGGGAGGGGGTAGTAAGAGAGATAGAGGAAGAGACGCATAGACAGAAACACAGAGACAGTAATAAACAGACAAACATTAATCAGAGCTGCCAGAATATTAAGAGGCCAGACACCAGATACAGACACCAGACACAGGCACCAGACACCAGACACAGACATCAGACACCAGACACAGACACCAGACACAGGCACCAGACACCAGACACAGACACCAGACACCAGACACAGGCACCAGACACCAGACACAGACATCAGACACCAGACACAGACACCAGACACCAGACACCAGACACCAGACACAACCAGACACAGACACCAGACACAGACACCAAACACAAGACACAGACACAAGACACCAGACACAGACACCAGACACCAGACACCAGACACAGACACCAGGACACAGACACCAGACGACAGACACCAGACACACAGACACAGGCTCAGACACAGACACAGACACATGACACCAGACACTTAGACAAGACCAGACACAGAATCTAGACCCAGACCAGTAACAGACACCTAGAACAGCACCAGACACAGACCACCAGACAGACACAGACAACCAGACACAGACACCAGACACAGTACACAGACACAGACACCAGAGACACCAACACAGACACCAGACACCAGACACAACACCAGACACCAGACACAGACACCAGACACCAGACACAGACACAGACACCAGACACCAGACACCAGACACAGACACAGCACCAGACACAGACACCAGACACAGACACCAGACACAACACCAAGACACCAGACACAGACACAGACACCAGACACAGACACAGACACAGACACCAGACACAGACACCAGACACCAGACACAGACACAGACACAGACAGACACCAACACAGACACCAGACAGACACAGACACCAGACACCAACACCAGAACACCAGACACAGACACAGACACAACAGACACCAGACACACAGACACCAGACACCAGAACACCAGACACACAGAACACAGACACCAGACACCAGACACCAGACACCAGACACCAGACACCAGACACCCCAGACACCAGACACAGACACCAGACACCAGACAGACACCAGACACCAGACACAGACACCAGACACCAGACACAGACACCAGACACAGACACCAGACACAGACACCAGACACCAGACACCAGACACCAGACACAGACACCAAGACACAGACACAGACACCAACAGACCACCAGAACACCAGACACAGACACCAGACCAACCCAGACACAGACACCAGACACCAGACACAGACACCAGACACAGACACCAGACACCAGACACCAGACACAGACACCAGACACCAGACACCAGACACCAGACACAGACCAACAACACAGACACAGACACAGACACAACACCGGGACACCAGACACAGACACCAGACAACCAGACACCAGACACCAGACACAGACCCAGACACCAGACACAGACACCAGACACCAGACACAGACAACCAGACACACAGACACAGACACCAACACAGACACCAGACACCAGACACAGAACCAGACACAGACACCAGACACCAGACACAGACACCAGAACACCAGACACCAACACAGACACCAGACACAGAAAACCAGACACAGACACCAAGACCCCAGACACCAGACACCAGACACAGACACCAGACACGAGACACCAGACACCAGACACCAGACACCAGACACAGACACCAGACACAGACACAGACACCAGACACACCAGACACAGACACCAGACACCAGACACCAGACACCAGACACCAGACACAGACCCACACAGACCAGACACCAGACACCCAGACACAGACACCAGACACAGACACCAGACACCAGACACAGACACCAGACACAGACACCAGACACAACACAGACACCAGACACACACGACACCAGACACAGACACCAGACACAGACACAGACCAGACACAGACACCAGACACAGACACAGACCCCAGACCAAACCAGACACCAGACACAGACACCAGACACAGAAGACACAGACACCAGACACAGACACCAGACACCAGACACAGACACCAGACACAGACACCAGACACAGACACCAGACACCAGACACCAACACCAGACACCAGACACCAGACACAGACACCAGAACGACAGCACAGAAGACACAAAACACCAGACACCAGACAACACAACCAACACAGACACCAGACACCGACACAGACCCAGACACAGACACAACACAGACACCAGACACCAGACACCAGACACCAGACCAGCCCACAGACACCAGACACAGCACAGACACCAAACCGGACACAGCACAGACACCAGACAACCAGACACCAACACAGACACCAGACACACACAGACACCAGACACCAGACACAGACACCAGACAGACACCAGACAACCAGACACCAGACACCAGACACCAGACACCAACACAGACACCAGGACACAGACACCAGACACAGACACCAGAACACCAGACACCAGACACCAGAACAACCAGACACCAGACACCCAGACACCAGACACAGACACCAGACACACCAGACACAGACACAGACACAGACACCAGACACCAGACACCAGACACAGACACCAAAAAACACCAGACACAGACACCAGACAACCCAGACACCAGACACCAGACACCAGCACAGACACCAGAACACCAGACACAGACAACAGACACCAGACACAGACCCCAGACACAGACACAGACACCAGACCAACCAGCACAGACACACACAACACAAGACACAAACGAACAGACCCCAGACACAGACACCAACACCAGACACAGACACCAAAGACACAGACACCAGACCACAGACACAGACACAGACACAGACACCAGACCCCAGACACCAGACACCAGACACCAGACACCAGACACAGACAACAACACAGACCACCAGACACCAGACACCAGACACAGACACCAGACACCAGACACAGACACCAGACACAGACACAGACACAAAGACCCCAGACACCACGACACAGACACCAGACACCAACAGACACAGACACCAACACGACCAGACACAGACACAGACACCAGACACAGACACAGACACAGACACAGACACCAGACACAGACACCAGACACAGACACCAGACACAGACAAACCAGACACAAACCAGACACCAGACACCAGACACCAGACACAGACACCCAGACACCAGACACGACACAGACACCAGACACCAGACACCAGACACAGACACAGACACCAGACACAGACACCAGACACCAGACAAACCAGACACCAGACACCAGACACAGCACAGACACCAGACACCAGACACAGACACTCACTAATGATACTATTTGTCGAGCCATTAGTAGGTAACAAAACCCTATCACTAGAAACTAGCAAATGTCACTGTTACATTCTGTTACATTAGTAATGTTATATTACATTTAAAATAAATAATTTAAAATATAATTAAAATAAATTATATTGCTTTAAGGCTTTAGGCTCATTAAAGTCAAAAGCTTTATTTAAAGAAATTATCTAAAAAAAACCAGCTCTGAAAAAAGGCTCGTCTATCTTAAGCCATTTATTTTGTGTAAATTTATAAATGAAGAGATCCTCTTAACACATGGTATCCATTTTTATGAGGCTTTACAATGGTATATACCAAAGAAATGGCTTTATTAGAGAGATGACTGAGTATACAATAAATGACAAGCCATTTAAAGTTTACCTGATGAGAGTTGTTAGTTGAAGATGTAATCGTATGTGTGATGGTCACAGTTGATGGTATGATGGTCACAGTTGATGGTATGATGGTCACAGTTGATGGTATGATGGTCACAGTTGATGCGTATGATGGTCACAGTTGATGGTATGATGGTCACATTGATGTATGATGGTTGTATGGTAATGGTCACAGTTGATGGTATGATGGTCACAGTTGATGGTATGATGGTCACAGTTGATGGTATGATGGTCACAGTTGATGGTATGATGGTCACAGTTGATGGTATGATGGTCACAGTTGATGGTATGATGGTCACAGTTGATGGTATGGTACATGATGGTAGTGGTCACAGTTTGATGGTATGATGGTCACAGTTGATGGTATGATGGTCACAGTGATGGTATGATGGTCACAGTTGATGGTATGATGGTCACAGTTGATGGTATGATGGTCACAGTTGATGGTATGATGGTCACAGTTGATGGTATGATGGTCACAGTTGATGGTATGATGGTCACAGTTGATGGTATGATGGTCACAGTTGATGGTATGATGGTCACAGTTGATGGTATGATGGTCATAGTTGATGGTATGATGGTCACAGTTGATGGTATGATGGTCACAGTTGGATGGTATATGGTCTTCTGTTCTGTCAATTTGATGTACTGATGAAGAAAGGTCACTATGTGTAGGCGATAGTTCAAAATAAGTATACTTACGTTGCATGATGTGTCTAGTACTAACACATGATGGTCATAGTTGATTGTATGATGGTCACAGTTGATGGTATGTGGGCACGGTCTACATAACTGCATCAACTTGAGGTTCAAAGTGTAGCTACGCTCCGTGGTTGATAGCAAACAATGCTGGACAGTCAGTGAGTGTCACTTGCATTGCTGGAGCAGTGAATGACAGGATAGTCAAAATGTCCAGTTATGTTTCACAGTGTGTAAGAAATTCACACGATCTGATGGTATGCAGAACAAGATATCAAGGGATAGTACAGGTCACTGATAATGATGAGTAAGTCACGAAGAGTCATGAATTTCCACATTTTATGGTCACAGTTGTGGTATGATCCTTGATTGATGATTCACCTGTGTACTGTGATGTTATTGCACCAGAGGGTATATACGCGGAGAGGTGAATGTTTCTCACTGTATATACACGGAGAGGTGAATGTTTCTCACTGTATATACACGGAGAGGTGAATGTTTCTCACTGTATATACACGGAAGGTGAATGTTTCTCACTGTATAACACGGAGAGTGAGTATGTTTCTCACTGTATGTACAGGAGTAAGTGATGTTTCTCACTGTATGTACACGAGAGTAATGTTTCTCACTGTATATACACGGAGAGGTAAATGTTTCTCACTGTATATACACGGAGAGGTGAATGTTTCTCACTGTATATACACGGAGAGGTAAATGTTTCTCACTGTATATACACGGAGAGGTGAATGTTTCTCACTGTATATACACGGAGAGGTAAATGTTTCTCACTGTATATACGCGGAAAGGTGAAATGTTTCTCACTGTATATACACGGAAAGGTGAATGTTTCTCACTGTATATACACGGAAAGGTGAATGTTTCTCACTGTATATACACGGAAAGGTGAATGTTTCTCACTGTATATACACGGAAAGGTGAATGTTTTCTCACTGTATATAACGCGGAAAGGTGAATGTTTCTCACTGTATATACACGGAGAGGTGAATGTTTCTCACTGTATATACACGGAGAGGTGAATGTTTCTCATTGTATATAAGAACATAAGAACATAAGAAAGAAGGAACACTGCAGCAGGCCTACTGGCCCATGCGAGGCAGGTCCAAGTCTCCTACAGGCTTAAGTCAATGCTCCTACCTAATCAGGGCAGGTCACATTTACTTAAGGAAGGAACACGACAACTGACCTAGTAGCACAAGCTAATCAGGTCCAACTCACACCCACCCACACCCTCTCATGTATTTATCTAACCTATTTTTAAAACTATACAACGTTTTAGCCTCAATAACTGTACTTGGGAGTTTGTTCCACTCATCCACAACTCTATTACCAAACCAGTGCTTTCCTATATCCCTCCTGAATCTGAATTTTTCCAATTTAAAACCATTGCTACGAGTCCTGTCTCGGCTAGATATTTTCAGCACGTTATTTACATCCCCTTTATTTATTCCTGTCTTCCATTTATACACCTCAATCATATCATCCCTTATTCTACGCCTTTCTAGAGAGTGCAGATTCAGGGCCCTCAGTCTATCCTCATAGAGAAGATTTCTGATACATGGGATCAACTTTGCCATCCTCCTTTGTATGTTTTCCAGAGCATTTATATCCATTCTATAATACGGTGTGTGGCATGCAAAGAGTACGTAACCTTTATTCGGCGCATGTACACATCCTCATTTACAGGCTATCTCCCCCAACCAGCGAACCAGGTTGCTAAGAGTTGATGATGGGGCCCCGTCGTTCAACTAGTGACCAGGTTCTAGCCAACAAGATGGTTTTGGCAATCGCAGAGGTTATGTGGGTACCGCTCTCCTGTCTGCCCTTGTCATTCCCATTCTAGAGCTGGTTGAAGCACGGTCTGCTATCTTGTGGTTTCTATTTCTGCCTTGCTTACCGTGGAGTGCACTATACTTATCACTGTACATAGTGTACATATTGCTGTTCTAAATTGGTGAAGGATAATATAAGTCTAAACTTTTTCTGCTGTGTTTATTTTGCTCCCATTACACCCGGGATAACAGGCCATTTGGAATCCTGGGTTGTAAAACTGTGCAGCATAATCTAAATGAGGTCTAACCAAGGATATATAGAGTTGAAGAACAACCTGAGGACTCCTCACTGTATATACACTGAGAGACTCACACATCAGAGGATATATACACCAAGAGATGTATGTCTCTCGGTGCGTATACAGTGAGAGTTAACTTTCACCTCTGTTTTAGGTATTAAAGTATTCTTGATTAGTGGTGAACAGGTGACATACAGCCTTAATGACCCACGTGCAGTCGATAGTCTTCAAACCCCATTAACGAGCTTTAATCCCCCACTCAAAACTGGATCAGGAACAAAGGTTGCAGCAGTTGTAGGCCAAAGGAATGTGTCTCAGAGGGTTGCACAGCTTTGTAGCCTCACCTCTTTCACCGCTGTCTTCCAAGAAGTCTCCAGTCTTCCCGGAACCATCATCAGCTCCACAACGTCAGGAAGAAAAGTGACTTAATTAGCCCTTCAAAAAATTCTATATGACTAATAATAATAATAATAATAATAATAACTTCTAATCATACACGAAAGAAATGAAGTAAATCAAATAACGATAGAATTTACACAGGTAAATAATTTTTATTTTTTTCGAAAACTCTTGACTGTCTGATTGTGAACCTGTTGGTAATTTTCTCCAGGTTTTTTTCCCATTGAATTTAGTTCACTGACCTCTTAAGCACACTTGAAGATTTCTCAGACTTGTAATTACCAGAGAATTTCGTTAATTCCTCTATGATTTCCTTTGGTTTTCCGTATTTTTTTAAGGGACGAATTCAGGAGGAATGATTGTAGTTAAGTCTTTACGTAAATGTTGTGTTAGATGCTGTGTAAAAGTGTAAATGATGTGTTAGATGCTGTGTAAATCTGTAAATGTTGTGTTAGATGCTGTGTAAATCTGTAAATGTTGTCTTAGATTCTGTGTAAATCTGTAAATGTTGTGTTAGATGCTGTGTAAATCTGTAAATGTTGTGTTAGATGCTGTGTAAAAGTGTAAATGTTGTGTTAGATGCTGTGTAAATCTGTAAATGTTGTGTTAGATGCTGTGTAAATCTGTAAATATTGTGTTAGATGCTGTGTAAATCTGTAAATGTTGTGTTAGATGCTGTGTAAATCTGTAAATGTTGTGTTAGATGTTGTGTAAATCTGTAAATGTTGTGTTAGATGTTGTGTAAATCTGTAAATGTTGTGTTAGATGTTGTGTAAATCTGTAAATGTTGTGTTAGATGCTGTGTAAATCTGTAAATGTTGTGTTAGATGCTGTGTAAATCTGTAAATGTTGTGTTAGATGCTGTGTAAATCTGTAAATGTTGTGTTAGATGTTGTGTAAATCTGTAAATGTTGTGTTAGATGTTGTGTAAATCTGTAAATGTTGTGTTAGATGTTGTGTAAATCTGTAAATGTTGTGTTAGATGTTGTGTAAATCTGTAAATGTTGTGTTAGATGTTGTGTAAATCTGTAAATGTTGTGTTAGATGTTGTGTAAATCTGTAAATGTTGTGTTAGATGTTGTGTAAATCTGTAAATGTTGTGTTAGATGTTGTGTAAATCTGTAAATGTTGTGTTAGATGCTGTGTAAATCTGTAAATGTTGTGTTAGATGTTGTGTAAATCTGTAAATGTTGTGTTAGATGCTGTGTAAATCTGTAAATGTTGTGTAGATGCTGTGTAAATCTGTAAATGTTGTGTTAGATGCTGTGTAAATCTGTAAATATTGTGTTAGATGCTGTGTAAATCTGTAAATTTGTGTTAGATGCTGTGTAAATCTGTAAATGTTGTGTTAGATGTTGTGTAAATCTGTAAATGTTGTGTTAGATGTTGTGTAAATCTGTAAAGTTGTGTTAGATGTTGTGTAAATCTGTAAATGTTGTGTTAGATGCTGTGTAAATCTGTAAATGTTGAGTTAGATGCTGTGTAAATCTGTAAATGTTGTGTTAGATGCTGTGTAAATCTGTAAATGTTGTGTTAGATGTTGTGTAAATCTGTAAATGTTGTGTTAGATGTGTAAATCTGTAAATGTTGTGTTAGATGTTGTGTAAATCTGTAAATGTTGTGTTAGATGTTGTGTAAATCTGTAAATGTTGTGTTAGATGTTGTGTAAATCTGTAAATGTTGTGTTAGATGTTGTGTAAATCTGTAAATGTTGTGTTAGATGTTGTGTAAATCTGTAAATGTTGTGTTAGATGTTGTGTAAATCTGTAAATGTTGTGTTAGATGCTGTGGGAAATCTGTAAATGTTGTGTTAGATGTTGTGTAAATCTGTAAATGTTGTGTTAGATGCTGTGTAAATCTGTAAATGTTGTGTTAGATGCTGTGTAAATCTGTAAATGTTGTGTTAGATGCTGTGTAAATCTGTAAATGATATGTTAGATGCTGCGTAAAACATCTGAATCCTAACGTTAAATTGGTTAAGTTAAATTGGCTGAGTTAAGTTAAATTGGTTAAGTTAAATTGGCTGAGTTAAGTTAAATTGGTTAAATTAAATTGGTTAAATTAAATTGGCTGAGTTAAGTTAAATTGGTTAAGTTAAATTGGCTGAGTTAAGTTAAATTGGTTAAGTTAAATTGGCTGAGTTAAGTTAAATTGATTAAGTTAAATTGGCTGAAGTAACATTTGATAATTAACATTAACAGCCAGTCCATTTGTGTTCAGTGAGGCAAGAAGTGGTGGAAGGGTGGTGGATAGTGGGTGGGGGGGTGGATGGTGGGTGGGGGGGTGGATGGTGGGTGGGGGGGTGGATGGTGGGTGGGGGTGGATGGTGGGTGGGGGGTGGATGGTGGGTGGGGGGGTGGATGGTGGGTGGGGGGTGGTGGTGGGTGGGGGGGTGGATGGTGGGTGGGGGTGGATGGTGGGTGGGGGTGGATGGTGGGTGGGGGTGGATGGTGGGTGGGGGTTGAAGTTGGTGGGTGGGGGTGTTGGTGGGTGGAGGGTTGTGGGTGGAAGGTGAGGTGTATGGTGGGCGGAGGGGTGTGTGAGTAGATGAAGGGTTGGATGGTTGGATGTTGTGATGGGTTGTGGAGTTTGGTAAGTTTTGATGGGTGTTTGTGACTGGTGTTGTGACTGGTTTGTGTTGTTGACTGGTGTTGTGACTGGTGTTGTGACTGGTGTTGTGACTGGTGTTGTGACTGGTGTTGTGACTGAGTTGTGGCTGGTGTTGTGACTGGTGTTGTGACTGGTGTTTGTGACTGTTGTGACTGGTGTTGTGACTGGTGTTGTGACTGGTGTTGTGACTGGTGTTGTGACTGATGTTGTGGCTGGTGTTGTGACTGATGTGACTGGTGTTGTGGCTGGTGTTGTGATGATGTGACTGGTGTTGTGGCTTGTGTTTGTGACTGATGTGACTGGTGTTGTGGCTGATGTTGTGACTGATGTGACTGGTGTTTGTGGCTGGTGTTGTGACTGGTGTTGTGACTGATGTGACTGGTGTTGTGGCTGGTGTTGTGACTGGTGTTGTGACTGTTGTGACTGTTGTGACTGGCGTTGTGACTGGTGTTGTGGCTGGTGTTGTGACTGATGTGACTGGTGTTGTGGCTGGTGTTGTGACTGATGTGACTGGTGTTGTGGCTGTGTTGTGACTGATGTGACTGGTGTTGTGGCTGATGTTGTGACTGATGTGACTGGTGTTGTGGCTGGTGTTGTGACTGGTGTTGTGACTGATGTGACTGGTGTTGTGGCTGGTGTTGTGACTGGTGTTGTGACTGATGTGACTGGTGTTGTGGCTGATGTTGTGACTGATGTGACTGGTGTTGTGACTGGTGTTATGTCTGGTGTTGTGACTGGTGCTGTGACTGGTGTTTGTGACTGGTGTTATGTCTGGTGTTGTGACTGGTGTTGTGACTGTTGTGACTGGTGTTGTGACTGGTGTTGTGGCTGGTGTTGTGGCTGGTGTTGTGGCTGGTGTTGTGACTGTGTTGTGACTGGTGTTGTGACTGGTGTTGTGACTGGTGTTGTGACTGGTGTTGTGACTGGTGTTGTGACTGTTTGTGACTGGTGTTGTGACTGGTGTTGTGACTGATGTTGTGACTGTTGTGACTGGTGTTGTGACTGGTGTTGTGACTGGTGTTGTGACTGGTGTTGTGGCTGGTGTTGTGACTGGTGTTTGTGACTGGTGTTGTGACTGTTGTGACTGGTGTTGTGACTGGTGTTGTGACTGGTGTTGTGACTGTTGTGACTGGTGTTGTGACTGGTGTTGTGACTGTTGTGACTGGTGTTGTGACTGGTGTTGTGGCTGGTGTTGTGGCTGGTATTGTGACTGGTGTTGTGACTGGTGTTGTGACTGGTGTTGTGACTGGTGTTGTGGCTGGTATTGTGACTGGTGTTGTGACTGATGTGACTGGTATTGTGACTGGTCTTGTGTCTGGTTTTGTGGCTGGTGTTGTGACTAGTGTTGATGCTAGTACTGTAACTAGCATCAAGGCACAACACCATCACGGTCACACCAGAAGGTCCCTTGCTGACCGACAACGCCAGAGAGAAAGTTCCTTCTCAACACTTCATCTTTACTCTCCGCTCCTAACACACATACTTACCTTCACAGAACTGAAATGTAAACATCATATGAGGTGGTTTGACACACACACACACATACACACACACACACACACACACACACACACACACACACACACACACACACACACCACACACACACACACACACACACACACACAATATATATATATATATATATATATATATATATATATATATATATATATATATATATATATATATATATATATATATATGATATGAATGAGTATGGATACCTGGGGAGACCAGGCTCCAGGGGCAATGATCCATGGGCACGGATCCAGGAGCAAGGCTCCAGTGGCAATGATCCAGGGGTAAGGATCCAGGGGCAATGGTCCAGAGGCAAGGATCTAGGGGCAATGATCACTCAGACTGTTGGTACTCGCGGCACGGACACCGCAGTGGGCACGATGGTAATTGCATGTGCACCTGCAGAGACGGTCAGGAAGTGTCAGTGTTGCGTGCGTGTGAGAGTGAGTGTGTGTGTAAGAGTGAGTGTTGTTCAGCACGTTCTTCTCACGATCAGTAGCCCCTCCCCCCTCACCAACATCACAGATCTTGATCCGAGGAACGGGAGGGTAGCCTTTGTGAAATGTGGAAATATGTGTGTGTGTGTGTGTACTCACCTAGTTGAACTCACCTATTTGTGGGTGCAGGAGTCGATTCTAGTTCCTGGCCCCGCCTCTTCGCTGATCACTACTAGGTCCTCTGTCTCCCTGCTCCATGAGCTTTATCATACCTCGTCTTAAAACTATGTA